>VWYO01027898.1:472095-634583 GCA_013400275.1 Rhadina sibilatrix
TGCTGCGGGGCCGGGGCTGCTGCGGGGCTGGGGCTGCTGCGGCCTCGGTGTTTGCTGTGCCCGTGATCCCTGCAGCCTCCTGGGCAGAGCACGGCCTGGGGGCTGTGCAGTCCCACTGCCAGCATCCCATGGAATGCTTGGGGGGCTCTGCAATCCCACTGCAGGGCATCCCATGGAATGCTTGGGGGGCTCTGCAGTCCCATTGCCAGCATCCCATGGAATGCTTGGGGGGCTCTGCAGTCCCACTGCCAGCATCCCATGGAATGCTTGGGGGGCTCTGCAATCCCACTGCCAGCATCCCATGGAATGCTTGGGGGGCTCTGCAGTCCCACTGCCAGCATCCCATGGAATGCTTTGGTCCTGGATATTGACCCTGTGATGTTCTCATGCTTTGCTGATTCAGTCCATCTGTTTCCCCTCTCTTTACTGTATCATGCAAAAAGGATAATGAGCATAAATATTTATAATTAGGTATTTTTGCAGGGGTTTGTGTCCAAGATACAACATGCTGAGACATTAAACAGCACGAGTGTTGCCAGAATCCTACCAGCTTGGCAAATGTGACAGCCAGCTGAAGGCAGGGCCGAGTTTTTCTGATAAAATCAGGCCACGTACTGAACCCTAAACATCACCTAAACAACTCACTGAGAGTTGTTCACAGCTCGGGAAGAGGTGACTTGCAATCAACATGAGTAGGAAAAACCTTTCCCAAATGCTGCTGTTTCCTTGTGGATTTGCTCCCGGTTTTGCCTCCTCACACAGTCAGCAATCATAATTCAGAGGGAGGGGGTTGGAAGAGCCTTCCTGTTGTGATCTTGGCAGGAGGTGCCCCTTTCCCCCTGGCTGTCACTCAGCCTGACAGGCCCAGGAGCTGCTGCAGCCCTGGCAGCTGCCGAGAGCCGGGGTGTGTGCGGGAATGGTTTGTGATTCATTTGTTGAGCATTCCTGCCCTTTGTGCTGCGCGGAGAGGGCCGAGTCACACTGCAGCTCTTTCCACAGGAAGCTTCTGCTGCCCGAGCCTCCACGGGAAGCAGGGGAGGATGGAGAGGGGCTCATCTGCATCCTCATTTACTGCATCCCTGTGAGCTGCCCCTTTGGAGCAGCAAAAGGATTGCACATCATCTTTATCAAATAACTTCCAACAGTTTCAATGAATCTGTAGTGCCGGGCACTGGGACAGAAGTGAGTATGGAGTGGCTGGAGCCTTTTCTTTGCAGTGGGAGATTGTGGTTTTTAAGTCCCCGTGCTGCTTGTGAGTACAATGACACCTGTATCTGTGATCTCTGTGCCACCTGTTGCCTTAGCTACCATTTCATGTGCAATTTGCTGATGTTGGAGATAAAATGTGTTCCGTGGCACCTCTGAAACACCTCAGCGATCCTCCCAAGCCACAGGAACACCAGATTTATACCCAGCTGTGGCAGTGAATCTCTGCCATCCCCAGCTGTGCCAGAGCTGTTGGAGTGCAGCTCCACAAGTGAAGGCAGAGGGCAGGGAGAGCCCTTTGTACTGCTGGGCAAAGCCTGCAGAATTTTAGGGCAGAAGTACAAACACCTGCATGCAGCTAAAATTTAAAAACACGTGTAACTGTTGGTATTTTATTCATGGATACAGCTCTGGCAATGTTTCCTGGTTTGGTGTTCCCTACAGAGACGTGCCCACAATTTGGGAACAGGTTCTGCAGGCTGGTGGGCATTAAAGGAGGAGAAATCCATCCCCTCTCCTCCCCTGGCCAGCTGCTTGAGCTGCAGCATCCTGCCTGAGTCCACAAAGTTCCCAGTCTCTGGTTCTTCTAGCCAGAAAAAAGTTTGGAAGGAGTTAAAATTTTACACATCTTCTTACACAGAGACTTTAAATAATCTTTCAGTGCAGCCATTCCATGCCATGAAGTGTTGGCTGATTTTTCTTCAGGGCTATTTTCTCTATTTCAAGGAGCTTGATAAAACACAAAGGAAAACTTTGCTGCTGTGTGAGGTTCTCAAAACTACGAAGGGTTGTGGTGCTCCTTCAACATTCCTGCTGGAGGCTTTGCAGGGCTCAGTTCTCATTCCTTTTGTTCTCCTGCATCTTATTTCTGGCTAATCCCATCTGCAAAAGCAAATTGGTTAGGAGAAGATTCAGTCTTCTCCATCCACAGTAAGCTTTTGACCCATCTCTAGTATCTCTGTTCAGACAATGAGCCACAAGTTGAAGTCTTAGTGGCTGTTCCCTTCCCTGCCTTCAGTGGGAGGGTGTTCACCCTTTCATGAAGTGCATTTTCAAGCACATCATGTGTGTTTTCTCTCAAGATGATTCTTACTCATCTCACTTGCTACTCATCTGCAGAGGTATTTCAGAAACTTTCTTTCAAATGTCCTAAGAAGTCCTTTTGTGGTGATAATCATTGTCAGGGTGTTCTGGTTGTGCTGCTCAGCCTGTGCCCTCACCAGGCTGTTTTTGCATTGCACAGAAATTGAAGTGCTTTGCCCCTTGTTATTTGTGGCTTCCACTGTACAAATAATTTGTGTTTGCTTTCTTTCTGCCAACTTTGTCACCCACAAACGTGTTCACACTTGAAGTCACAAAGAAGCAGAATACCAGAGGAGGAGAAAAACCAACCCCACCAACAAACCCCCCAAAGAACTGCTCTGTGCTGTCTCCTTGAATAACTCCAAAGAGCTCTGCTCCTTTTCCCAGGGAAGGTCCTTAATTGTCCCAGTAGGTTCCATTCCACAGGCTGTGCCTCAGCCTGTGCCTCCAGCCTGCCTTCATTGCAGAGCTGCAGTGTGGCTCTTGGGCAGCTCAGATGAAAGCAGCAGTCTGCTCCTGGGGAATGGAAAAGGACTGGGAATGTTAAGGACAAAAGTCTGGGGAGCCAGCTGTGCAGCCAGAATTCTGAATAGAATCCAAGTGTCTTTTTACATGACTCTCATAGCATTTAAGGTAGCAGGAGGTCACTCAAGGGAAAGATACAATAAATCAGATTTGAAATTTGTTTGAAATAATCTTCTTGTCTGTCTTTCACAGAAGATGTTGCTGCCCTGACCAGCAGTCATGAAGAGAAGGGGCTGAAGCAAATTTGTCTGGAGAAGTTCTGAAATTTTCAGCAGCATTTATTACCAGTGGCTGCAGGAGATTTTGCCAAGCCAGCCATTGACATGAGAATGGATTCAGTGCCTCAGACTTAAGTGGTAACTCATTTTTTCTGTCATCTTCTTATTTCCAATGTAGTACTGCAGGATAATTTGGATTATAGATTAAATTGTTTTACTACTAGCAGAGTTTAAATAGCAAAATCTTACAAGAGCCAAACTTGTGATTTTGTGAGCTTCATTCATTAGCAGAAAGTTGGAATTTTAGTATCTGGTGTTTTATTCAGTAGTTGAATTTTCTTCCTGTGGCTTCATCCCATTTCTTCATCATTGAAAAACAGGAAGATTTTGTTGTTTCTCCATTGCTGTCTTCCTACCCAATGCCCAGCAAACTGCAGTTTGGAACAGGTTGTAGAAGCAGCTCTGTCCCTGTTTTTTGTTACATTTTAAGTACTTTGTATGACTCCTGAAATATGTGGAAAGACACACTTATATGGCACACTAGGAAGTTTGTTCTTTTCTGCTGACATTCAATATTTCCTCAAAAGTCTTTTTTCCATTTTCTTCTTTTCTTTGCTCTTCTTATTTGCTTATCTTTTTCTCTGCCATTCATAGCTGGGTGTTAAACACCTGAAATACTTCTATGCCTGTCTTCCTAAGGTCAGTTAACTAGTCAGGAATACAAAACTATGCTACTTTTTAAAGTTAATTTGGGAGCAGAAGGACCCCCAGCTCTGTCCTGCTGTCCCATTTTGGTGTAGAACTGACCACTAAAACCAGAAGCTTTAAGAGGGGTAGAGGGGAATAACCACATCTTTAATACCACACCAAGATGATGTTTCCATGTCTTTTGAGGCAAGAGAGTGAAAGGAGGTGTTTGTGCTCTCCTCAAAGCCTCACTAAACCCCAGCACAATAGAATCTGCCTTAGTTTGAGAACTGTAATGTAACTGCATACATCAAAAATGACATCTCACCACGTTTCTTTCATTTGTTGGGAGTAAAACAAAGGAAATCTGTTATGTGCTGTGGTTTTGTTTGAAATGCTTCTTTCTTATTCTGCCCTCTGTTTTTTAGAGGGAGAGTGAACACAGCTGACAGTAGCTGTAAGTGACTGTTGGTAGAGAAATAAGACCTGCATTTCTGAACTTGACAAATATACCTGTTCTTATTTACCAGTCCAGGTGAGGTATTCATTCCACCCCTGTATCACAGGCTGTGTTAGAACTTCAATGGGAGAGCCCCAGAAAGATTCTGTCTGAATTTCTGTGAGGTTAAGGGTGGGATTGCAGGAAATGGTCAGCATTGATGCAGCAGTTCTGTCTGAAACCCACACTGAGGCTCTTGTCTGTATCTCTGGTTAGAGCACAATCAGAGCAGCACTTAGGAGCCTCCCAAGCAAGAGCTGAGAGCTCAGCCAGTGCATCAGGTGCTCAGGAGGCTGCCAGGTTCTTCCCTCACTGAGTTCCCATCTTTAGGAGCTGTTTCTGTAGCATGTCAGTGTCTGCTGCTGCATTGGCAGGAAGGGAGAGCTGGCAGATTCCATCTGTCTGCAGCAATGACAAATGAAGCTCAAAAAGAACTTAAAAATGTTTTTCTTCTTTCAAGTCTTCAGATTTACTATGCTCTCATTAATGCCTTTTCCCTGTTGCTCCCTGTGGCCCTGCAGTCCTTTCTCTTTGAAGGTGTGCACAGATCCTTACATCTGATTCACTCACGTGGCTAATGAGAACAAGAAAAAGGCAGTTCCAGCTCTCATGTCTGTTTTGCAAAAGTTTTGGAGCTGGAGCACTTCACTGGGATGTTTGGTTTCTGTAGGGCACTTTAGAGGCAGAAATATGAGCAGCACAAGCTTCAGAGCAGTCCTAGTCACAAACTCTTGCCCATTCTCACTGCAGAAAATGCACCTCCTTGGCTTGTGTGTGTGCAGGTCAGGAGAGGATACAAACAGGTTGTAATCATCATTGTTTTAGAGGAAACTGGAAGGTGTTTTGTGTGTTCCCTTGTACTTCCCTGCCTGGCAGAGCAACTTCTTCATGCATCCAGCCTTTACCAAAACAGCACCAACTGTAAATCTGCCTGGGACAAGGACTTCAGCTGAGGAAATAGGTTCCCATCATTGTTTCTGCATTCAAATTACTGTTATTTAGCTGATAAAAGTGACAATCAGAGGCCCAGAACAGGACGAACAATGCTGTGGGGTAGATCCTCTGCTGGCACAGGAAGGTGGCAATCAGCTGAGCACAAAGAGGGTTTTGTAGCTGAGGGGAGTGCTGGGTGAGCTGGGTGGGATGAGGCCTGGGAAGAGCCAGGAGTTGCTGCTCTGGGCAGATAGATCCCCTTCCTGCTGGAGATGCTTTGGAGTGGCCTAGGTGGGAGCTGATGGAGTGCACATATTCTGTCTGTGTCTGAGAACAGCTGGAGGATGTTGCCTGGGAGGTGCTCTTGGCTCAGGGATTTTAAATGGGAGGGTTTTCTCTCAGCTGGAGAACACATTTTTTCCGCTTGACTCACTGACTGAAATCTGAATGAGTGATAAAATTTCTAAAAGTAATGTTGGATTGGTTGGAATAATAAAAAATGCATTTATCATCAGGAAGGAAGAGCAAAATAAGAGGAAAGATTCAATGAAGAGGAAGTCGCCACCTTCCCAGTAACAATGGGAGGCTCTGGGCAGCTCACACACCTCAGCCTGCCTGGCTCTGCAGCCACACAGCAAGCTGCCATCACAGAGGGTTCTTCTGAAAACCCTCTCAGGCTCCTGCCCCACACACAGGACCCAGGCACGTTCCCTGGGATGCTTTCCATTGAAAAATTGCACCAGGAAAGTGTTTGCAGAGGCTCCCCCACCATCCAGAGCACAAGCCCAGTGTGCATGAGAGGAGACTGCCCACTGACTCCTGCAGAGCCCCTCTTTGTGCAGGAGCAGCACCAGCCTTTGTTGCTGCTCTTTGGCTTGGCACATAGAACAGGGAAGGAGCAGAAAATGCTGGCACTGAAGAGGAGCCTGTTGTGATCCATGTGAGCTGCAGATAAAGTGAGGTATCTGCAGGGGCTACTGGCTTAGATGGATTTTTAGGTTAGGATAATAACCAGAATAACGTTCCTTTAATGATCTTACATTTCTAGAGTGCATTTCCTTTGTGCCCTCCTGGCCAGTTTTCCAGGCTCCAAGTTCTGTATCAGTTTCTGTGTGCTTGCAGTTTGGAGGGCACAGAGGGTGTGCTGGGTGTGTTCCCGTGCAGAACAGGCCAGCTGCTTCCCTAAGGGTGAAACACACAGGGCAACATTTTAACTGCTAGTACACGTGTACAAAGGAAAGATGCAAAATTGAGAGTATTTATCTCAAAAGAAGCTGAAGGTACTGAAGTCAGGATGTGTTTGAGTTAGGGGTTAAGCAGAAACTTTTTTCTTCCCGAGACATGACTTGTTCATTTGTCAGGTTCAGCCAGGCTTTTCCAGCTGAGGCTTTAATGGCTGAAGGCTGATTCAAAATGGAAACATTGACAGACTGAGGAACAATAACTTAATAATATTTATTCCATGTCCCTATATGCACTTCTTTCCAGAGGGCAGTGCAGGTTTTTCATGCTTGCAGTCGTCTCTGTTTTCACTTGGACTAATCTCTGAAATGTGCCCATCACAGGTGTGTTAAAAACCCTGTCCTTGTCAGTTCAGCTGATGCTGTGTTTGCTGAATTCATGCCAGTGTGATGGCTGGAAATTTCAAATAACCAGGACAAAATGGAAAAATCATCTTGTAAGTGTGTGGGGCTCGTGCTCTTCACTTTGGCCATGCTGCTGTGAGTTCCACCCGAGCAGCTCTGCTGCTGGGGGTCTTGCAGCTCCTTTTGTGATGGGATGGCAGATTGCTCATTGCAGGAGGAGGGAATTTTCAGTGCTCGGGAGGTGAGAGGCCTTGCTTCTGGTGAGGTCTCCTCTTTTCATTTGCTCAGTGTTTGAAACAAATTCACTTTCCCTGAATTTCCATCATGTGAAACTTGTGTTCTGCCCTGTCATTTCTTTTATCAGCTGCTCAGTTGGTGATTATTACATTGTATTTTTCATGCTGGGTCCTTTCATTTTTCTCTAGTCTGTTATTACATGATGTGGCCTTGGCAAGAAACACGTTCCCATTCTTCCAAACAAAAAACCAAATCCCAAACCAAAAAAAAAAAAAACCCAACAAACCCTGCATACAGTTCAGATCCTGCTAATTAAGAAGACTATGGACTTCTAGGTGAAAAAGATAATTAACACATTTGAACCTGCTGCAAGCACTAATCATCTCCATGGCATGCAGATAGTGCCACTGTCCCCAGGCTCTGGGCAGTGGTGGATGCCCTTGGGTACTCCAGCACCACCTCATCCAGGGAGTTGCTGCAGCAACACTTCTTATGGCCCCTTCAACACAAAATAATTGGAGTTTTGGAGGCTTCTCAGAATCAAAAGGTTTCTTCAATTTATCCAGAATGCAGCTTTTCCTCTCAAACATCCATTTCCCTGGAGATGGACTAGATGACCTCCAGAGGCCCCTTCAACACTAATGATTCTGTGATTCCTTAAATCTCCCCAGGATAAGTCTGCAAATGCACTCAGAACCAGCTGCTGATGGTGCACAGTCTTTCTTCCTTTGTTCTTCCAAAGAGGAGTTCTTTCAGCCCAATCATCACTATCTTAAATATGAACATTAGCATATCTATATTTTAAGCAGAAATACTTCACAGGCAAATAGGCAGGGCTTGAAAGAGACTTCAAAATATTTCCAAAAATACCCACCTTGCTTTCTTTTTCAGCCTTGTCTTATATATCATTCTCTATATGAGTTAACCTACTTTTTTTGGTAAGCTTTTATTTTTGTTCTGTTGCTTTCCATTTCTGGTGATATAAATTCTGTGTATTCTCTTGGGGGAAAACTGCAGGTTACACTTTAACTTGCACCGTGGTGGCAGTGCTTTGTGATTTACATTACAGTGGCATTCCAAAGATATTTCACAAAATTCAGACTTTTCCTACTGAAGGAGTATGGTAGGCCGTGTGCAAACATAACTGGGATTGTTTATTTTTCCATTACTAGATAAGAAGGTGCGAGGACAAATAAAATACAAACTGAGAAGAATCCCTATTCCGGATGCTTTAGATTCCTGCCTCCCCACCCAGATTTTTTGAGAGCACTGCAGGCTGCTGAGATGCACGTTGCTTATCTGCTGCATAGCCCTACCCAAGATCTAACAATTACTGATTAGTTTTGTTTCTCTTTTACTGTGCCTTTACTGTGCTGCATTGCTGTTCTCATGAACATCTTTGCCAGGTTAAAATACTTGAAATTTTTCGCAGTGATTTCTTGAATTACTAACTAGGAATAAAAGTACCACTTGATAACAAGTAGTGACATCTTGTTTTCTCCTAGCAGTGCAGCTGTAAACCAGTCAGAGGGATTGAATCTATCCCAAAATCCCTGTTTTCAGGGAAAGCACTGCTGGCAATGGAACTAAGACAACTTTCTCTTGTTGGTACTGACTTCCTCTTTCAGTTTTTTTGCTGAAAGCACAGTTTCAGGTACCTCCCCATCTAAACATGTATTGTTCCATGCAGGAGGAGAAGTGCACCAGCAGTTCTGACTTACAGACATTTCAGATTTCCTGAGCACTGTCTCTGCTGTCCCCTCCTGTGACAGTTTCAGATATATGCCCTGCAGTCAAATCAGGATATTTGATTTTCAGCATAGAACTGTTTGCTTTCAACACCCATGTAAGGCTTACTGAGGAGGATACACACACCCACTGATTTAAAGATGCCAGAGTATGAGAAATAAACAGATATTACTCCAGTAATGCCCTCTGGAACAGTCTGGGGTGTATTTTATTACATCAGTGTTGTGGTTTCAGTGTATTGAAGTTTAGAGCTTTAAGTAAGTGAATTTACAGGTATTAAATGGATCAAAATTTATGAGTTTACCATGTTAATGTAAGAGGCATTTTTTCTGCAGCTAAAGAAAGATGGCACCAAACTCATTGAAGGAAAAATAGTCCTTGCCTGACTATGACTCTGTGTTACTGATTTTCAAGAGTTTAGCTGATCATATCCATTAAGCTTGATGATGGTGATGGATACAAAAATTAGCCTTGAATATCTGAGTGGTAGTGACATACTTGAGCCTTGCATCAGTCAGTATTCAGTTAATTATCTAAGTATCAGTGCAAAGAGAGCAGGCTCCAGCTGGCTGTAATTAGGGCTGGATTGTTCCATGCCTTCAAGACAATTTTTACATTCATGGGATCTGCAGCTTTCTGTTGTCCTCATTTCCTGCAACATAAAAGCACTTGTGTGTCAAAGAATGAAAGGGGGCAGAGAGTGAGAGAGACTGTGCAGATAAATCTCATTAACATCCCTGACAGTCTGGCTGAGACATAGACATTGCAAGTTCTAAATAAATTTTTAAAAAAATAAAAAGGGAAAACAACCCCCAGGAGCCATAGACAAGAAGTGTTATTTCAGTTGACTGCAAGACAAGGTGGATCTTTAGAAAGCACAGTGGGTTCTATAAAAGCTGAAATCTGCTCTGTAAATTCTAGTCTTAATGAGAGACCACCAGGCTGTGCAGGAAGGAAGTTGGATGGCAAATTAGGAGTGTGTGTGACAGAGCAGTGCATGAGGAGTTGTGGGATCCAGCCCTGCAGGTGCCATAGGTCACAGCCTGGTTGTGGAATTCAGGCTCTGGGTTTTGCCCTTGTGCTGCTGAGTTACCAGCACTGCAGTGCTGCCACTGGCTCCCAGGGATGTCCTGGCTTGGGGAGACACTCCTCAGCTCCCTTCAGCTCTCAGGTCGTCATGAGCTGTGCAGCCTCTTGTCACCAGCCTCTGTTTCAACTCCTGAGCAACACTGGCAAGTTTTCAGATGATTCCTCTATTTGGGGCTGAAACAGCCTTTTTTGTAGTTTGCATGTAAGAGTGCATGTTGGTGTTTCAGTGGGATCCAGTGTGGAAGCTCTGTGCCAGTAACAGGGGGGTGGAAAAGAGCAGTCAGTGTGAGCCCCAGAAGTTCAGAGCAGGATCTGTTCAGGCCATGATGCTGCACAAAACCTGCTGCTCTTCACCTGCTGGAACCTCCCCTGGCCCTTCCTGGTGAGCAGAGGGAGGACAGAGGTGCAGCAGCCTCCCTGCTGCTCGTGGCCTCAGCCTTGTTCCTCTGGCTGAGTGTTTGATGCTCACTGCTGATCTTCTTCAGCTCCCTGAGCTGACAGAAATCGACCCTTCCTCTCCACCCACAGGTGCATCTGCTGCAGTGTGAAAGCTGGGGCTGTTCAGAGGTGTCAGGAGAAGTGGTGAGGGTGCATGAAGGTGAGCATGGCCATCTAATTTTAGCTTACAAATGTCTTATAAGGGCCTAAAGGAAGTTAACAAAACATGTGGTTGATAGGGAAATGTGTACAAGTTAAATTCCTTCTTTATTTACTGCAAATTAACTACTGTCATAAGCAGTCATAGTTGCACGTGTGTTTCTGTTCAGGTTGGCTCTATTCAGGCATCCCCAGCAATGGCTGTGCCAACACCTGAGCTCATTTAGCAAATGCTTTTGCCATGTGGTGATAGAAGTGCAGGTACTGAGCTGTGTCTGAGCCATCATCCCACCATCCTGCAGTGCCCTGGCACTGGGGGAACACAGACAATCTGTGTGTCAGGGCACTTCAGTGGGGCAAGGCTGGAGTGTGGATTATGCACCCAAGAAAATAATTTAATTTTGTGTGCTGAAATAAACTTTGTAAATTTTCTTTTGTGCATTTGATTATTAATAAAGAATTAATGTTTTGCTACTTTGACAAGAATGCTTTACTTACTGAGCTGCTTCTGTGGAAGTTTATATTCTCTGAGTATAGAATTCAGAGTCACAGATTCTGTTTATTGACTGAAACAAAGTCTCTCAATCCTCAGTATCTCACTAATTTCCTTGAAATTTTCCTTTGGCAGCTATGCAAACCTAGCTGGACAGGTAAGAAACTGATAGCCAGTGTGGGTGTACAGACCTGCTTCAGCTCTGGCCATGGGGCAGAGTCCCTTAGCCATGGTTTGATGTTAGTTATTCACCTGGTGACACAAACTGTTGCTTCATTTTGTTACTGCACAAGTCACTGCAAGCTGTGAAGTTGTTCAGCTGTGAGCAAGGGCAGTTGGTGATCTGTTCTCCCCCACTACAGAATCAGAGAAGTGTTAAGGTTGAAAAAGACCCTTATGATCATTGTGTCCAGCCATTGACCCAGCACTGCCAGCTCCACCACTGACCCATGTCCCCAGGTGCCACTGCCCTGGTCCTGCTGCCACACCATTGCTGCTACAGCCCAGGTGCCATCAGCCTGGGCACACCTGGGCTCTGTTCAGCTGCTGCCCAGGTCCTTTTCTGCTGAGGAGCTTTCCAGTCCCTCTGCCCCAGCCTGTAGCACTGCAGGGAGTTGTAAGCCAAAGACAGGACCCAGTTCTTCACCCTGCTGAACCTCATACATGAACCTTTGGCCTTGGCACATGGATCTGGCCTGTCCTGGTCCCTCTGCAGAGCCTTCCTGCCCTCCAGCAGATGAACACTCCCACTCCACTTAATGTTGTCTGTGACCTGGCTGAGGGTGCCCTGGATCCCCTCAGGCCAGCCCTTCTCCTTCCCTTTGGCCTGGGTTAGCCCTCAGCAGCCAAAGGAAAGGGAGGCACAGGGGAAGTGCCTAAAGGCCTTTGCTCCCCACAGTTGGTTTTGGTTTCCAGCAGGGGCCTTAACTGCAGGGCCCCATAAGCACCAGTGTTGGCAGCAGAGCTGTGCAGGGGCTCTGAGGTTAAACAGGTGAGCAGTGGGACTGTGACAGGTTCCACTGTGTTGGCAGGACACAGCCACAGTCTCTGTTTTGTGTGCGTGTACTTCAGTGCTTTCCAGAAAATCCAAAGATATGCTTTCCAGGAAATTAAGAGAATTCAGTTATGGTGACAAAATGTTAAAGGTACAACTTGCAACAAAACCCAGGAGCTCTTCAGAAGCTCCTCTACTCTGTTTTGTGGCTCATGGGGTGATGGATCCCGGGGACCCAGCATTCCCAACTGCCTCACCTCATGCAGAAGTTCCTGTGTCTGTGTTGCAACTTCAGCATAAGGGATAAAATGGTTCCTAATTGTTGAGTAGCACATTGAGTGCAGTAAGTGCTGACCTCTCTCTGCAGCCCAGTGCCACAGAAGGAATGGCTTTCGTGTTGAAACCAGATTGGAGTAGCTGTAATGCTTCATGCATCATTTTAATGGCTCTCTCAAAAAGCCTGGTATCTTGGTATGTCATTATCTCAGACTCTGCAGTTGTTGTTTCTTATTTAAATGTCCTATCTCACTTGAGATTTAATGTAATTAGAACCAGCCTGTGGAAAAATCTTTTTCTATTATGTCTTAGCTATTGTTCCAGTCAAGATGGTAAAGCAAATCAAACAGGATATAATGAAAATGATAAAACCATTTGCAAGAGGCAGTTTTCCTGAGGGAAGCAAAAGGCAGCACCACTTTTCATTTTGCTTTGTAATTCTAAACATGGCATGGGCCTGGAGTGACTCTATGGAGAGTTGTCCAATACACCTGAGAGCACAGACAGGTACAGCTGGCAGGAATCTGCCTTGGCTGATCCAACAGGGAAGCAGAAGCACCACAGCAATAATCTTCTTCCTCTGTTATTGCTGCTGCCCAGCCTGTTCAGCCAGCACTGGGTCTGCTTGCCAGCCAAGGCATGAGTGAAGGAGCTGGGCCTGCAGTAATAAACATCTTAGGTTGTTATTTTCTCCTGGAGCTGCAGCATCCTGGGTGGGGAGGTGCATGGAGAGTGTGGTGTCTGCAAAGGCACTGGGACCCCCAGCCTCAGTGCAACACGTGTCTGTGGCAGAACAGCTGCTGTGGTTTGGGAGGGCAGGGAAAGGTGTCCCAGGCCTTCCTGCTCTGGCTTGGAGGCCACATCACAGCAAGGCACTCACCTCACTGCTGTCTCTGCTGTGGGTGATTTCTGAGCAGTTCAGGTGTTATTGCTCCACATCTCTTTGCTTTTCTGTTAGGTTTATAATTTGATGTCAAAACTGTTTTGCAACATCTTTTCTCTTTTGTGCACAAGCCACTTGGGAACAGGCTTTTGTACTGTCAGCATGTATTACAGGAATCTATACTAATTCTCAGCAGTATTGATAAACTTTAGGTCTGAGAGGCTTGATCAAGGGCTGTGTGCCATGGATGGAGCTTGCACGGGATGCTGGCAGGGCTCAGCATTGCTGCCTTAGCCAGCAGCTGTGAGGGGATGGATCCAGTGGCACGGAGCCTCTCCAGCCCTGTGTGCTGCTGCTCTGGTGCTGGGTTCACCTGGGACAATGGGCTTTGGAGTGCACAGTGTAGCCAGCTGAATCTGTCTTCACACAAATGTCAGAAGCAACAGATCAGGCTTGTTTTTCAAAAGCCAGTGATGTAAAAATTCAGAGGATCAAAATGCAAGTCATTCAAATGATCAGAGAAATCATTAGGTTAATACCTGCAAACTATTGTGTAACTTCAGATGTAATGAAAAAAAAAAAAAATCTCTCTTTCTGTAGGTTTCTGGGTTTGGTGCTGACTAATTTATAAATCACCTGTGCACAAGTTTGCCTCTGATGTTACCTTGGTCTCTTTGGAATCGAAGAAACAGTCGTTTCTTCTCTCCCCTTCTCCCTGTTCCTTTCTTGTAAAGAAATGATTAAATACTCCGAGTACAAATGCTGCACATGAATATTTATAAGAACTTTTATAACATTTAGCAAGGCAATGCTTCATGGCTGTCTCTCTCTGAATGCACAGAAGAAAGTACCATAATTTCTTCGAAGCTGCACTGAGCCCTTATTTGCTACCGGCTTGGCAGGAGCTGGAGGCTCCTCGGGGCTGCACTCATTGGTGATGACAAAACACAGAGATCATTGGGGTGTTCCCTACTTTTCTGTTACAGCACTTGGCTTGTGTTTAATGTCTCATAAGAACACCTTTTTCATGCATCGTTTACATTTAAGTTGCAGAAATCTTGTTGCTGGCATTGGATAAATCCCCGATTCCTGTGCTGATACTTTGGTCTCGGAAGAAGCAGAGTTAAATGTCTTCTGCCTGGAATACTGACACTGTGGGACAATTGAGTGGCTCTGGAGCACACTCTGCACAGCACTTGGAGGGTCCTCCTGTTAATGCAGGAGTGTTTTAGCCTCCACTTCTCTGCATATTGTCTCTCTGGAGCAGGGCATCCTGTGCATACCTAATTGCCTGTGTAATGCCTCAGAGTGTTGTCACACACCCACTTCTAAAAAGCAAATGGAAACTAGGAGCTCTTAATAGCAGATTTATCCCCTTGACATCCTGAAAGAATTTAGATCAGATTAAGCACAAGAGGAGAAAGGAGAAAGGCTTTAGGAATAAGCAAAAGGGAGAGGGGGGGTAGTTAGAGTTGTGATTTGTTAAAGCTGAAGATAATTTTAGAACTGGGTTTGGAAGTTCCTTGCTCGTAATCCTATTACAACCTCTCCCCTTCTCCCTTATAAAATTATTGCCATAAATTTCATGTTCTTATGTCCAGAAGGTTACTATATGAATGGAAGACTTGCAGTGGTTTTTAAAAGTTGGAGTGCATTATGTGGATTGGAAGCTACCTGTTGGAACTTGGCACACCATGTGTGAGTCTCTGTGATGTGATGCTGCTGGGGTTGCTGTGAGGGAGCTGGGGTTGTTCAGCCTGGAGAAAAGGAGACTCAGGGGTGACCTGGTCACTCTCTACAGTTCCCTGGAAGGTGGCTGTGGGCAGGTGGGGTTGGTCTCTTTCTGCAGGCAGCAGCTGACAGCCTCAAGCTGTGCCAAGTTCTGGGATGGCCTGCCCGGGGAGGGGTGGAGTCCCCATCCCTGGGTGTGTTTAAAAAAAGCCTGGATGTGGCACTGGTGCTGTGATTTAGTTGAGGTGTTGGGGCTGGGTTGGACTCGATGATCTTGGAGGTCTCTTCCAACCCAATGATTCTGTGAATTGTGTGAGATGCCCCCAGTGCTGGGGCTGGTCCAGCAGACCCTCTCGAGGGCAGAGTGGGAATCCTGGCCAAAGCCAGGGCTGTGATCCCCTGTGATCCCTGTGGATCTGCTGCAGCTGGTGTCCAGCAGGCTCTGGCTGGGTGAGACACATCCTGCCCAGCAGGTTCTGACAGGCTGCTTTCCATGGCATGGGCTCTGAACCATCCCAAGTAGAACATTTTTCCCTGGATAAGCTGGCTAAATTAATTCTTCCTGGAATTCATTAATAGTGTAATATTTCTCTTTCATAATCATATTTTCTCAGTTTTAAGTCCCCTTTTATCTGGTCACACTTACTTAGGCTTGCTGCCTGTGATGTGTATGTCTTTTGTAGATTTCAGTCTGAAGATCTCAGAATATCCCAACAAATCCAATACTTGTGATTTCTTCCCTTTTGTGTCTGTGTGTTTATAAATATATCTAATTTATACTTCTCTGCTACAGCAGCATGCAAACTATAGAGGTATATTTTTAAAGAAGGCACCATTTATGTGACTTTAACCCATGAACTACTACTGTACTTAATTTTCAGATACTGATTTTGATCTCCTTCCCAGATGTTCTGGGCACAGTAATTATTGGAATTATTTTCATAATTAGCAAAGGACAATTGAAGGAGACTATCAACAGTTCAGTTTACATTTCAATTACACTTGTGGCATTACATCTGTCACTAGCTTTTACCAAAATAATATTGAAAGACAATAATGCTCTGTTGTGCTTTACTTGTGCAAAGCTTTTGAACCTGATGCATGACCTCTGAGCATGTCAGAATCAGAACTTGGCTGCCTCTGTAAGAAAAGTATGTACTCACCTGAGGACTCTTGGAAGTGTGTTTAGCAGCAGGCATAATGCAGGATCTTGGGGAAAATGCTCCCACGTTTGCATCTACAAGGTAACAAACATATTGTCAACATTGATGTGGAGTAGCTCATCAAATCCACCCAAACAGATTAAAAAACCTGTAGTCCTTGGATAATAATATCTACAAGAGTTTTCAAATCACATTTTTCATAGGGAAGATTGAAATTGGACTTCACAAAAAAATTAGTATGACAGCTCTTCCTAATTTATTTCTTTGCACTGAATTTTTAGTGCAGATGAAGTGTGCACCAGGGAATGCACAGGCATAGCAAGTAGTAAAATTCCAGGGACCTTTCAAGACTTTCATTTGTCTCTGTTTCCTGGCATATTAAAGGTTTGTGGAGATTTGAGGCAGAATTTATTTTATTACTTCTACAGAGCCTCAGACTGAAATCTTCCATCATACCTATGAGACAAACACCTTGACTCAAGTGGGGCACTTGCTGCTCGAGCTCGGTGTCTTTGTGCAAAGCAGAGACTGCAGACACCCCGTTGCTGCCAAGGAGGCAGGGCTGAGGGATCTGCCTCTTCCTCCTTTAGCTCAGCCATTAATGATGCTGCTGCCTTACTTCAGCAGGCAGCCATCTCATTATCTCTGGGAAGTCTCCTCTGCCCTTTTACTTTCCAGTTCTTTCTCCCAAGTTTAGCAAGTAATTAAAAGAGTAGAGTGGCTGAGGAGTGCAAACGGAATTTTTCCAAATGCTGTTCCTTGTGAAATGTAATACACTGCCCCCACATCCCAGGGCAGTGATTGAAGAGCTCGTCACATTTGTCTTACTTGAGATTTAAGCAAAATCATCTGCTGAGCATTTCAGTCTATCCATGTGCATTACAATCCATCCAGGCTCCCTGAAAAATGGGAAAATAAGACATGGTTAATGTACCGGCCTTTATGTGGAGAGAACAGATTTAACATAGGACATTAGAGATAGAGGCTCCAGTCTATCTCCTGACTACACAAAGCTAATTAGCATTATCAGCCCGGCCTTTTGGTAAGGATTAGCTCAGCCTTGGAGGAGCTGTGGGCTGGAGCAGCAGTGCAGGGAGTTGGGGCTGCCTGGCTTGTGGCACTGGCTGGGGCTGGGGCACCTGTGTCTGGGGAGGGGAGGGCAGGGAAGGGGCTGCTGTTGGAACCCACCCAGACCTTGCTTTGGCACAGCCACAGGTGAACAGGAGTTGTGCAGAGCTGCTCCTTACAGCCACTGTCTCGCCACTTTCCTCTTCCTGTTCCTGCAGTACCATTTGGAAGTAAGGAAACCACTTTGCTCTCTAAAGAAAGAAAGGAGAAACAAGTATTTGTATGTAGCTAAATTTTTTGTATTAACATGAATTTTGAAGGTCTGCACAGCACAGAGCAGATCTGCTTCAGTTTCTCAGCTCTGCTGTACAAAGCAAGCAAGAGGCCAACCCTACACCTGTATCCAGGGAGCTGATAAATCTCCTGTTATTGAACTTCATCGTTTTTGATTGGGTTTTTTTACATACAGCATTCAGGCATCCAAACAACTCTTCTGCCTTTATTGAGTTTGTCATACTGCAATTTCTCTCAAAATTAAGGCTTTGGGATCCCTGTTCACATACCAGGTTTCAACAAAAGGCTTTATAGAACAGCTGACGTTAAAAGCCAAGTGATTGTCAGATGAGAAATGATTTGTACTTGAAACAGTCATAGAAGGTGAAGTTAATCGTGACTCATTTTCTGGTTATGCCAAAAATATTTCTGCACTGAAATCCAAAAAATGTAGCATTTAATCTTTATTCAGATTACTGAGACCGGTTTGTCTGTTGAATAACTGCTGGATACTATTGCAAACAAAAGGCTTCCTTTTTAAAACAGCTTTAAAATGAAACACAAATGCATTGTATTTGAAAAACCATGTTTCCTGTCTTCCTTGTGCCTCTGTATATGGTCTTTGCAGATGCTGGATTTCAGTGAGGTATAAATAGATAACTTGGTTAACAAGTATACAAAAGGCTAAATTAACTTTAAAATCTAGTATGTTTTTATTTCATTTTTCTATGTTGTTACTGAGAAACCAAAAGGGTGAAAATGCAGTGGATGTTCTGTGGGTTAGGCCTGGCTGTAGGTGCCAGGTCTGAAACTGGTTGTAGGTAGGAGGCTGTTACTGAGCAGGATGCTCTGTATTAATCTTTGTCCTAAAATTAGTCAGGGTTTTTAATGAACAATCTGAAAGAAAATGTAAATAGGGAGAGCAGGAGATTTGAAATATGTGAGATATGCAGAGATACAGCACTGGCTATACTGGGAAAAAAAAAAAAGATGGAGGAAATGCATTTTATTTATTATGTACAGCTGTAAACTGGGAAAAAAAGATTTTAGGCCAGGCTTGCCTGGTTGCACTGAGAGAAGTGAAGCTGCTCAAAAGCTTGTGGGAGGCATGAGTACATCATTCTCGTGAGTTCTGGCTAACAGTCTGGACTGCAAGGGGCAGTGCCTGCACTGCAGGTGTGGAGGGATCTGTGTCAGGGGTGGAAGGGTTTGTTCTGTTGTTTGTCCCCGGTGTGAAACTCCAGAAAGATGGCATTGTCTTTGGAGAGCAACAGCCCAAGGGTGCTGCTGACAACTCACAAATGGCACTGGTGGTTAAAGGCTTCGTTTCCAGAGAAGGCTAGAGAGCTCTGTTTATTCATATTTTTATTTGAAAATAGCAAAGTAGAACCAGAAGTGCTTCTGAAGTATGGGGGCAAAAGCGATGAGTAAGGCAGCTTGATGGCTGTCACAGTTACCATGGCAACCCCTTGGCCGCCGGTTGGGATCCCATCCCTGTTTATGTAACCATCACAGAACATATGCCACCACGACTAATTAGCCAAGGTTGAGCCCAGAACCTTGAAATCTGCCATACCTCCTTTTTCTCTGTATCAGTGGCAAAGGTTAAGCACTAGAGAGCCTCCTCTGTGACCATCCTGGGGAGGCCTGGCCTGAACTTCCCCTGCACGTGCAAAGCAGGGGTGAAGCAGCAGCAAGGAGGCCTGAGCTGCATGCCTGAGCAGTTTCCTCCTGCAGGGGAACACGGTGATGTCTCCTGAGCAGCCCAGGAGCTCAGCAGGGAGCAGTGGGCACTTTTGCTGGTGCTGTGCAGCTTGATGCTGCTGCTGTGGCTGCTGTCTCGGGCTGGTTCTTGTTATAAACAAATGACTTCCAAATACCACAACGTTGCACAGGCAGGAAGAAGGCTCCCTCAGGACCCTCCAAGAGAGCAGGTGATAGCAGCCTTTCCCCTTTCACTGGGAATGGCAGGGACAAAAGGTAATTGCCCTGGGCTTGGTGTGGTTCCTGGTGTGGTTCCTGTTTGCTAATAAAGTATTCTGTCATAAAAACCTCCTTTGAAAGCCAAGGAATTCAGACGAGTGTGGTTCTTTTACCTTCAGACCCCTGTGGACTGGTATTGAGTCATCTCAGCAGTGCAAGAATAGAAAATTCACATTGTGTTTTTTCTGGCTACAAAAAGCTTTGCATTCTCAGGCTTCTGTCAAGCACAAGTAGCAAAATTTATGTTTGGCAATCAGCTCCTTTAGGAAAACATTTCTATCGGTAAAGAAGAACTAAAGAAAGAGAATTGAACGTTGGTGGTGATTTTCTTTCTCTTTCCTTTGCTAGGGCTCGTTTGCTGTGCTTCATCCTTGTTGTTTCCTGCTGTGCCCTGATCCAGGAGTGCTGGCTGGGCTGCTGCCTCGGCGTTCCCAGGTATGCTCAGCAGCCTGCTCACTGCTGTGGGCTGTGGGCCAGCCTGGCTGGGCCCTGCCAGGCCCTGGGGCTCTCTGATAAGCCACCTCTGGATTTTAGGGGGCCGGATGCAGCTGCCTGCTCCTGCTGCCCCACGGCAGTTGGGCAATGAGGGCAGGGCTTTCCTGCCTGGATCAGCCTGCTCGGGAGCAGCAAGTCATTCCTGCTTCCCCTTTGCTCCTCTTACAGCGCTGGCTAAAAATTTAGTAGTGGTTTAAACATCTGTCTGTGAAAATGCAGGGCATTCCTTCTCTCGTGGAGTAAATTGAACAAATTCCCCAGCTGCAAAAAACAGTCATTGACTGTAAAGATAAAAACTAACACAGGATTTCTGTTGCATTTCCTTTCTGATTCTGTCCTTGATTATATTTAATGATGCCCTCACTGCATAGTTTTCCATATTTTAAAGTATGGAATCAGATTTTGGGAACTAAAATGAATTACTGGGGTTTTGTTGGGGTGTTTTTCCTGCCCTACATCTTGCTGACTGTGAGGTGCCCTGGGTTTGGCTGTTGGTCCTTTCCTGTGCCCATGAAGGGAAAGGGCTGCACACAGAGCCCCCATGAAGTACCTGAACACTGGGGTGTTGTGGGCTGGCAGGCACAACACTTAATCATCAGAATAAGGAAAAAATCAATTCTTACTATGTATGCTAGAAGCATCCAGTGCCAGTACCTCCTAATTCCTTTTCTGAATTTCATCTATGCTGGTGCTTTTTATCCCTAATAACATTCTTATCAGTGGTGGCTTGCTATTTTATGGGGATGGATTTTAGGCAAAGCATAAGTAGAATAAGCAAAGAAATTATCTGTTGTAAACTTCAAC
Source organism: Rhadina sibilatrix (assembly GCA_013400275.1). NCBI lineage: Eukaryota > Metazoa > Chordata > Aves > Passeriformes > Phylloscopidae > Rhadina > Rhadina sibilatrix. Next base: position 492,668 of record VWYO01027898.1, read on the forward strand.
ACTAGTAAACATTAATATCTTTAACCTTTTGACTTGGAGCTCATCACTCATTTCATTGCTCTGGCTTACGACTGCAGATTAAAATTTCTTACATTCATCTTGCCTGGTGAAGTAGCTTATTGGGATGAATAAATGACACCCTAATTAGAAGAGTAGCCTGAGTGAGAGTAAGCTGCTGGAACCAGCTTTGATGGTCAAAAAATTACCTGTAGCTGGTTTCTCAAGATTATCAAAGAGGCCCTCAAATTAGAATGTCTGTCTTTGATCATAGATGTGAGGAATGAGGCAAAATGAGTGCACCAAGCAGATGGCAGTGGGAGGAGATGGTTGCTGTGGAATGGGAAACTGGAGGAGTTTTTACAAAGATTCAGGCCCTTTCCAGGCATTGCTCTACCACATAGTGAATGAGATAGCAGTATAGGGCTTATTTTTATTTATATTTTCCACCATAAACTAGTAATGTATGCGTCTTCAAAAGTTAAATTGATCTGGTTATTTTTAGAGCAAAATCCCTCTTCTGTCATTCCTCTGTAACCTTACCCTGAGTTTTCTATCCTGTAGTTTGACAAGCTTCAGACAGTACTAATCTTTAGTAATCTCTTTCCACCTGGCTTCCTTACCTTGCTGATGACCACTGCCTGACCTGGGCATTGCTGTGGGTTTGTCCAGATCCCTGCAGGACCTGTTGGTGTGACACAGTCCCTTGGCCCAGGTACCTGACAGCCTGAGGCCCCAGCTGTGCCCAACAGCAAACATGAACTCACAAAGGTGGAAATGAAGACAAGGGATGGTCCAGGACTGACTTACAGGTCTGGGACAAGAGAGACAAAGGGGGGGAGGAGGAGAGGAAGGCCTGACCTTGCCAGTGGGAGATGATGGGCTCTCAGTGTTCTTGCACCACGGGGTGATTTTGCTGTATCAGATTAAAACCACTGCGAGTCAAGAGCAGGATGTGGCAAGAGAAGGAGCAGTCAGGCCCAGCCTCACCCTGCCCAGACTTCTCCAGTGGACAGCACAGGAGCAATCTGGTAATAATCCTCTTCTCCACTGCAATGGTTAAGGTTGGTTTTAAGCACTGAAATTGGGAGCTTTGAGTTTACCCCACCTCATACAACCATCAGGGGCTCATCCCATGTATAAATGTCTGCTTGTTCCTCTGAATCCATTGACCCCTTGATCTCAGTGCCAACTTGTTTCAGGAAGTGTTTTATGTGGAATAATTTTCTTTCTGGAGATGTAAATATGCTGCATTGGGTTTATTACTTTTTTTTTTTGAGATAGACACTAAATGGGAGCACCCAGTCTGTCTTCTTTATGTGACGGATCATTTAATGTACTATTATATTATTTTATTTGTCTCAATTCTGAACTAAACTATCCTAATCTTTTTGTTTCACTGAAGGGATGAAAAGCTTTCCATATTAAAATATTTTTGTGGCTGTTTTATGCAGCATTTCTTCCTGAGATGTCATAAATAGAACGGAGCACAATACTGAGTAAATCATGTCATTGATTTTCTCACACAGAAAGCATGTAATCTGCTGGTTGCCTGGCGTTTGCTGTGACACCATTTGCATGCCCTGCCATTAGGAACTGGAGAGAACAACTTAAAAGCTTAAAATAAAATTGGGCCATTTCTCTTTTGCCCATTGGTTCATTGTTTGGTAGGAAGAGCAGGTTTCCTTCCCAGAAGTCATGATAAAGAGCACGTCCCTTCACCCTGTGCTGCACTGATGCCTGGCTCTGATAAGGGACTGTAATTTTGCACAGTTCAGCCACCTGGTTCCTGAATTTCTCCACAGTTCTTGGCTCTGCACAGTCCAGCCCTGCTGTGCTGTTGCCTGCAATTTATCGGTTATTTTTAATACCTCATTTTTTTATAATGGCTCATAGTGGTTTATTTTTCAACTTAATCCTGCCAAGTCTTTCTTTAATGACTCCTAAGGCTCCCAGGGGGGACTGAGACCACTGGAGGGTGTCCACTGTGCTGCAGCCTCAGCCTTGTAGCTGATCTTACCCTGGCTGTGAGCCAGCCCCTCCCTCCTGAGTTACCTGCCCTGACACCTCAGTGTGTCTGGTTACTTTTTACTGGTCCTTCCCCATCCTTTCCAATGCTATTTTGTATTTTGCTATCCACTGTTATTGGCTGAACTGAAATGGAGTTTGGAGGGGTTGGCACTCGTGGGTTTTGCTGCATCAGGGGTTCAGCACTCAGATCTTTGGAGCCAAGACCTGCAGGAGTGCAAGGGAGAGAGGTTTCAGCAAACAGAAGTTGCAGAATTTCTGGACTCCACAATCCAGTGGTGATCCACCCTGTTTTCCTTCTCAAGCTGTGCTCAGCAGAAAGATAAGCACAACTGGGCCCGGGTTTCTGACTACAAAAGCACTATAATGTGTCTCAGATATTGCTTTTCTGTTTGTTGGGAGCACGTTCTGGACAGGTTTGGTAAAGTTCATTCTTCTGCATGTTTACATGTGCTTAAACAAAAGGAAAAAAGATCAAAGGGCAGAATTTCAAGTGAGCCCAGGAAGAGTAAATCAGATAATTAGATTGGTCAAGATACAGTCATACAGGTGCACTTCTAATATGCTGTGAACAGTTTTCCTTAAATAGAGTTGGGAGAAACTGAAATGCACTGCAATTGAGGATACCTTTTTGAAATTAGAATTACTGTGCTTTTTTCCTGTCAGCTGATATGCTTACCCATAATTTGCTGCTAGATCCTAGAAAGTTGTACAGCCATTTTCAGAAAGCAAACAATTCATAGTTTGGCTTACCTCACTTTTTTAAAAGTAGAAAATAAAAATCAATTTTCCATGTAAATAAAAAAAGTATTCCTAAAGAATATACTGGGCAGCCTTGTCTGAGTGACCATCATTAAAAGAATTTACATATGTCTAAATGGACCAAAGAAATTTAAAATTTTATTCATGCTAAATGATGATTTTTTTTTTCTAAAAGGAAAAAAAAAAAAAACTCCAGCTAAGAATGTCAAGAATTCTTATTATTGGGACTCATAAGAGTTCCTGTTGAAATACCTGCCTTGGCTGGCCTCAGCACCAAAGGGCAGAGCTTGGCCTTATTACAGCTCTGTGTGTTCCCAGTGTGGTGATGCAGAATCTGTTCAGATTACCTGGGCAGATCCCGAGGATAGTCCTTGCCTTTTCCTTGCTCTGTGGCATTATCTCTTTGGGTTAGGTAAATTGCAAAGAAATGCCTGTTTTCTTCTGAAGCATCACAGATTGTCTAGCCCTGGGCAGGTTTTTGCTCCAGTTCTTTGGTTAGTTCTATTATGTTTTATCTTTGCAAGTTTTAGGGAGGAAAAAAAACCCCCATGTTTAGGTTTTCCGTCACTTACTTAGTATTATGAAATATTTATGTAACTTGAACTCTTTTTAAAGGAGAGAAAATACAGTGTGAGACATTAAAACAGGAAAAAAAACCCCCCATGTATCTGCAGCAAGATAAAACTTCTTTTTAACAAAAGTGGTAATGCCCAGCATTTATGGAAATGTCCATCTGTGCTCTCTGTCAGAGTCAGAGCTCTGGCTTAGTACTGCAGTGAGCTGATTTTAGCAAACATCCTTCACTTTGGGAACAAAGTTGTGCCAGTCCATAGTGCTTCTTGCCATTCTTTAGTTCCATGGGTTTTCCTGGCATACCCTGAGTGAAGTGAGTGCTTGACACTCTCTGGGAGCATTTCCACAGCCCACTGCCACCCAAGCAGGACCTGCAGGAGTTTTGGTTTTTCAGCCAGTCTCTTAAAATGTTTATGATTACATTAAAATTTAAAAGAAACAGAAATCAAATCCTGGCAAAGAATAACCATCCCATTTTCCCTGCTGTGTGAGGCTTGCTCTATGGTTTATGATGCTCAGTGACTGTCCAGGTGCCTGTAAGTGGTTCAGACAAACCACAAAGCCGTGGTGGTTTTGTGGCCTTCGGGCACTCCCGTATGGGAAGCCCAGGTTGAATTCCCACTGCTGATCTTTTCAGTCTGAGGACAGGCCTGGCAGTGGTGAGAGGTTTGTGGTTGTGCAGCAGCCCTGCCTGGACTGGTGCCGAAGAAGGCTGATCAATGCAGTTTATTCTGCAGCATAGAAATTGCAGCCCCATTGTCAGGGACAGCAGCACTAAAGGGAAATGGATTTTCCCTGGAGGAGGACGAACCAAAGGAAACCTGTGCCAGGATGTGGTGGTCCCAGGGGAGACCAGAAGGTGCTGGTCACCAGCTCAGGAAAATCCCAGCCTTTCAGTGGGGGGGGAGATTTGTGCAGCACACAGCATTGCAAGCACATGTCTAATAGGTGCATTCATTTTCATATGCTCGTTCATTGAGCAGGCCTGATTAATTAGTGCGTGTCACCATCTGGTACTTACCGAGACTATTCATTTTTAAAATGTTGAAATTGTAGGGAATGTTGCACACCAATTAAGTTCTTTTTAATTGGATTATTTTAGTATAAAGTATTACTGGAGAAGGCCTTCATTGTGATTCAGCCAGCATGCATCCAAAGGAGACCTGCCAGCCTGAAATTACCTAGAAGAAAGGCAAAATGCCTGAAATGCATGTTTTATTGCTATCTTCATGCACTCAGCAAAGATGATGTCAACAAATGAAAAAGCCACAGAGATTTCTGCATTGCTGTGCAAGCTTCCTGACATGAGAGTATCTCAGCTGATCCCTGCTTCACCTTTGCACTGCAACTCCAAATCTGTCATCTTCTTCCTCTGACCTGAAAACTGAAATATGCTTTTGCCTTCCTGACTGCTTGATACCAACTCAACAGGGCCAGGCTGAGCCCTCCCGTGCACAGCTGTGTACCTGCTGGAATGAGCAGCATTAGTCTCATACACACAAAGAATGATTTGGCCTTTAAGGCTGATAAATTATCTGTGCTGACTCAACCATTTAGTGAATGAAGTATCACGATCTGCTGTTGGGAGCAGAAGTTGTCTGTCTGTACTTGCTCCTGACACTGACTCACTGGGTGAATTTTAGTTCCTGAACGTCACTGCACTGCAGTGGTTCCCTGTATAAATTGTGAATAGTTCTGTTTATCAACTTACATAAAAGGCTTTGAGATACAGGGATAAATGCAGACTTGTTGATGTTACATGCTTGCTATTAATACTTTACAAGTCTGATGCTGTTTTGTAAGCAACGTTGTGTCATTTCCTTGATTTTGCGTAGATTGAGCATCTTCAAGTAAGTTTTGTCATCTGAACCCTCATTTCAGAAGAGCCAGGAGCTCTGCAGGGTGCACATTCCTGTTCCTTAGCAGGTACATGGAGTGCCAGTGCAAGCAGGGAAGTTAGGGAAGAAAAGACACCTGGCCAGTTGCAGCTGGGGAGATCTGAGGTGTGACTGCCTGGATCTCTCTCGCTATCTCATTTTGGAGATAGTGTAGGAATCCAGCAATGAACAATGTCAGGGTGATTTTTTTCCTGTATTTGTGTGCATTTTCAGGCCCTTCGATGGCCTCTGCTGCCCCCTGCCAAGCTGCAGCTGCTGGTGACAGCCATGGGAGCAACAGCCTACTGAAAGATTTCATTTCTCTTATCACTCCTAATCACTCTCACCATAATTACCACACATAATAGGGAATCTGTAGTTGAAAAGGTAATTCTTTTTAAAGGAGAGGAAAGCAGCAGAAAGATTGCTTTTAGTTGTTCAGCAAGGAAAAAAACTGACTTTTTTTTTGGAATGCAAATGCTTGCTTCAACATATAAAGGTCACTGTGGATTTAATTTGAAATAGCGTAGGAGTGCTTCTGATTTCAAAGTACAAAAGTAGCACAGTGTTGGAATTGTTTTGGTTGTTTTTCTTAAGATCCATTTCCTCTAGTTGGAAGGTGGCTGTTTCCTCTGTGGTGCAGCTGCAGGCAGTGTCAGGGCCTGTGACAGGAACTGCTTGTCCTGCTGTGCCCGAGCCAGTTGCAAACCCAGCTGGGGTTCACAGACCCAGGGAGTCAGTGGCTCTTCTGTTCCAGACTGTCACAAGTCATCCTGGGGGTCAAGGCTGTTGATCAAAACCAGTTCTATTGGCTGTTGGAGACCAAAAGAGCTGGAATATCTACACATGGCCTATATATATTCTGTGTCCAGTCTCCAGTTCTGCACTTCCACAGTCACCAGGTGTATGATTGTTCAGGTAAACTGCTGCAGGCAGCGCTGCTGGCACATGGAGGGGGATGTCCTGGGATAAAGCACAGAGCTGTAGTTGTTACTCCCTCTGGAGAACGGTGGTTGTGCTGAGTTTCCTGTAGCTCCCATTCTCAGGTTGACTGTAACCTCCTCTGGCTTAGAGGAAGTGTCAGCATCAGTGTCAGAGCCAAGGAGAGTGACCAGTGTGTTGGGACACAGGCAGTGGTGGCACATCAGGATGCAGCCACAGGCAGGTGGGCACTGCAGAGCTTCCTCAGTGCTCCCCTGTTCCTAGCAGGAAATGCCTAGCCTGGGACACTGTTAAGCTGCCTGCCTTGTGAGGGGATTCTAGAGCAAGTGCAGCTTCTGCAATTTCAGAGAAATAAGATCACACGGGTAAATCTTAAAACCCACACACAAGCACTAACCCTTTGTTTAAATCAGTTGTTCAAAGCTTTTATGTGATGGAAAAATATATTTTCCAAAAAAGCATTTAGTTTAGATTCTCATTAGTGTAACTTTACTCCTTTTGTTTGTTGAACACATGAAGAGAGAGAGCTAATCAGAGTATAAAATTCTTGTACATGCTCTCTCTCTGGTTTTAGGAGAACTATTTCTTAATGTAATTTTTCTGCTTACAATATATGGCCTTGCAAAGTGTTGAAGCAACAAATCTTGAGAGAGATCAAGGAAGATACAAAGGCGTTTTACTCTGTATATGTAAAATAAAGTCTAAAAGTTTGGGCAGATCTCAGTCTGGCAGACATTCTATCTCTTAGGTCATACAGAGAAAGCTTTTGGCAGTGGCTTTTTGGCAAAAAGCTTTGTCTGGAAACATATTTAGTCAGCATATGAAATGTGATAGCCCTGGTAGCACGGCTGTGTCTGCAGGCACTAATAGAGTTAGGCTTCAGCCCCATCTGCTGTTGGATCAGGATTGCTCTGTTGCTTTGCCAGCACAGGACAGCCCTTGCCAAAACACAGAGCGGGACGTGAGGAGACTGACAAAGCCCTCCTGGTGTCAGCTCTCCTAATGATCCTGTTGTTTGCCATGCTGATGAAAGCCAGTGGTGCCCATGGAGAATTCCAGCACAGCCTCCCTGCTGCTGAGCTCCCACCATGGGCTCTGTGGGGAGCTGCAGCTGTACCTGCAGGGGATCAGCAGTGCCCTCTCGGTGTATCTGGGTGAGCAGCAAGGATATTTGCCCCCCAAGGCCTGTAAGAATGGAACATTATTCATTTCCAGTGCCTGTGTTTACAGAAGTAGCAGTGGACATAGAGATCCTTTCACTTCAGTGAAATGTCTCCGATAATTTGAGTTATGCAACAGTGACAAAGAGAACAGACCTGCGGATTTGGCTCAGAAGGCTTAAAATCTTCAGGCATTAATTCATGAAACTCACAAATCCTGGATACTCTGGTGACTCTAAAGCACAGCAGATTCGTGTTTGATTTTTACTTAAGGCTGATCGTTTCAGGAAATAAAAAGATTCACTTTGAAAGAGATTTTCAGTTCTTCTTCAGTTGTTATTTCTGGAGGGGTTAGGTAGAAAAGCTACATGTGAAACAAATCAGGGACTAAAAATCCTTAGCTTTGTTTTGAGGATATCAGAATGGTTTATTGCCATTGTGGTAAGCAGAAGGAGAAAAAGCAGTGACTTTCTAGAAAGATTTCCGCTGTATTTTTATCTGACTTTTCCAGGACATCAGAATAGCCTATCTGTTCAGCCAAAATACCTCTCCAGTTATCATTTGACTCTGATTAAAAAAGTGCTAAAATGGCAGAGTTTGGGATTGCTTGAACATATTTTCTCACTTAAGCTGAGCTCGTTCACATTCAAAGCTAAAACAAATTATCTCAATTGCATTTAGGAGAGTAAACATGCTCTTGCTTTTCTATCTCATGTTTGAGTAGTTATGGTGAAAGCATAATGTGTGGTAATCTTTGGGTTTATATCCTCTTTCCTGCATTTGTTTTATTGGACAAAATTAAAGGTCAATGGTCCTGAACTAGTCAAGAGAATTACTCTAAATTCTCAGTCATTGCCATTTTCCCTCTCTCTGCTTTAAGTAACATAGGGCTTAGCTGCCAAAGTTTTAGTTCTTTATGTATGAGAAGAATGATAGTTGCAATTTGGTTTTGCATTTCAGTTATATAGTTTCGTAAATGAAGACGTCAGCAAAAGGCTACTTGCTCCTTCCACATTGCCCCTAGTGTGGAAAATATAATGATCGAGCAGATTTTTTCCCCATTCTCATCTCATCCTCTTTCTGTTTCGTGTCCTTCCAGCATGATCACTGCTCAAGGAAGTGTCCGTACTACGTGAACAGAGTGGAACCACATGGATGAGGCTCCTACCATGCACTGAGCAGCACGGCATCAGGCGCAGAGCTCTGGGACAATGTCTGCTTGCAACACTTTCACTGAGCACGTCTGGAAACCCGGTGAATGTAAGAACTGCTTCAAGCCCAAGAGCTTGCACCAGTTACCCCCGGTGTCAGAGAAAAAGCCCCTCTCGCACGGAAACCTGAAACCCAATGCAAACCAAAGCAGCAGCCAGCGTGGCAGGAGCAGCGGCAGCTTCCGGCCGCCCGTGGCCAAGAAGCCCACGATTGCTGTGAAACCCACCATGATGGTGGCAGACGGGCAGGGGCTGTGCGGGGAGCTGGCCACGCTGGAGCAGTGTGAGAACAAGCCCCTGCCTGCGGGGTGGAACCGCAACAAGGCGGTCCTGAACAAAAAACCACTGAACAATAACAACGAGGAGGAGATCGAAGGTTACAGCCATGTTCCTAGGCCTTATGGCAACAGCGAGGGCGGGGGTAAGATACCAAATAATAATAATAATGGACTGACAGAAGTTTTGAAGGAGATTGCGGGTTTGGATACCACACCTCAGCTCACTGGAAATGAAACGAACTCGAGAGAAACCTTCTTGGGAAGGATAAATAATTGTTACAAAAGATCGTTAGAAAGGAAGATCCCTCCGAGCTGCATGGTGGGTGGAATGAAGGATTCACAGAGTAAGCACGTTATTCTGAGTGGAAGCACTGAAGTCATAAGTAATGAAGGTGGACGTTTCTGTTATCCAGAGTTCTCTAGTGGAGATGAGAGTGAGGATGACACGTTTTTTGGCAGCATGCAGGAAGAGCACGAGAGCTGGGATGAAAGTGATGAGGAGTTGTTAGCAATGGAAATCCGCATGAGGGGCCAACCTCGCTTTGCAAATTTCAGAGCTAACACCCTGTCTCCTGTTCCATTCTGTGTTGACAAAAAGTGGAATACTGTGCCCCTTCGGAACAAGTCTCTCCAGCGGATCTGTGCGGTGGATTATGACGACAGCTATGATGAAATTTTAAATGGTTACGGGGAAGAGACTGTGATTCTTTATGGGCAAGAGAGCATGCAGAGCATGGTATCTTCTGATTCTACATCTCCTGATTCTTCTTTGACAGAAGAGTCTCGTTCTGGGACAACCAGCAGTTCTTCCCAGAAGCTCTGTAATGGAGGGTTATCTCCTAGCACTCCTCAGGACCTCAAAGTGATTGAACAAGATTATGAAAGTCTTTGTGACAATCAGCAAGTGAAGGACGTGCCAAAAGCACCCAGAAATGCTCTGAAAAGTCTGGAAACTCACAAGGCAGTCCTTGCGCTTCGCCTGGAGGAGAAGGATGGCAAAATTGCTGTGCAGACTGATACGCAGGAGAATAAAAGTTCTTCAGATGTTGCCGGTCAAGCCGTAACTATTAATCTGGTGCCTGTGGAGGAGCAAGCTAAACCTTACAGGGTGGTGAATATGGAACAACCAGTGTGCAAGCCATACACCGTAGTGGATGTATCAGCTGCAATGACCAGCGAATGTAAAGAGAATTCGACTCAAACCTCAGAAACCAAAAAGGCATCATCTAACCCAAGCTCACCAGTAACGCCAGGCACACCTATTGCATCCTCTGCAGCATCACCTGTGCATGTACAAGCTAATCAGAAAAAGTCCAGCGCAATCAGATACCAAGAAGTGTGGACGTCTAGCACTAGTCCAAGACAGAAGATACCTAAGGTGGAGCTGATTGGAAACAGCTCAGGACCTTCCATTCCTCCCAGGAAGACAAGCCACAAGTCAGCTCCTACTTCACCTACAGCTACAAACATTTCTTCGAAAACTATCCCGGTTAAGTCTCCTAATTTGTCTGAGATAAAATTCAACAGTTACAACAATGCTGGCATGCCACCTTTTCCTATTATCATTCATGATGAGCCCACTTACGCTAAGAGTTCCAAAAATGCTATTAAAGTTCCTATTGTGATCAATCCAAATGCGTATGATAACCTGGCAATCTATAAAAGTTTTCTGGGGACCAGTGGGGAGCTGTCCATCAAAGATAAAACTACAAGTGTGATAAGCCATACCTACGAAGAAATAGAAACTGAAAGCAAAGCGGCCGAAGCCATAGGCAGCAAGCCCACTGAGTTGCCCCAGGCAAAAGGGGTGGCCAGTAGCTCTGAGTGCAGGCTGGGCTCTGTGGCTCAAAAGGTCCAAGAGTTCAACAGCTGCCTCAGTAAAAGCCAGATATCCCCACAGAGAAGTCACAGTGCTGACCACAGCTCCCCATGTAGAGTTCAGAAGGCAATGCAAGAGCCTGCAGCAAAAACAGACATAACCCCGGATGGTTCTGTTGGCAGCAGCAGTGGCAGAGAGAACGCAAGCACAGTGCTCTCACAGATTGTGGCTTCTATCCAGCCTCCACAGTCTCCTCCAGAAACGCCTCAGTCTGCTCCCAAGTCCTGTAGCGTAGAAGAATTGTATTCCTTACCCCCTGAGGGAGATGCTACTAAAAACACCCTGGTACGACCCAAATCTCTGTTTACATCACAGCCTGAAGTGGAGCCCTCCAAGACAGAAAACGCTGCCGTTAAAATGCAGAAAGATCCACTTTCACAGCCGGCTGCCACTCCCTCTCCAAAGCCAGCGCGAGCCACCCCGAGTGCCACCAGTCCCCAGGCAGAGCAGGCACCGCCGTTCCCCCCTCCACGCTCCACCTCCTCTCCCTACCATGCCAGTAACTTGCTGCAAAGGCATTTCAGCAATTGGGCCAAACCCAACAGCCCCACCAGGTCGACAGAGGCGGAGTCCATCCTGCACTCGGAGGGGCGGCGTCCCGATGCCAAACCCAAACGCTGGATATCCTTCAAGAGCTTCTTCCGCCGCAGGAAAGCCGACGATGAGGAGGAGAGAGAGAAAGAGAGGGAGAAAGGGAAGTTGGTGGGTCTGGATGGAACTGTTATCCACATGCTGCCCCCTCCTCCAGTGCAGCGGCACCACTGGTTCAGCGAGGCCAAGTCGGAGTCCAGCGAGAAGCCGTCGATCGTGTTCATGTACAGGTGTGAGCCGGCGCAGGCGGAGCCGCGGGCCGAGCTCCCGCACAGGGCTGGGCTGGACTCTGCCATCGCAGAGGCGCTGGGGAAGGACAAGGGAGAGACGCAGGAAAAGCCTCCAGAGAGCTCGGAACAGGACGTGGCCAGCCATTCCTCACCGCCTCAGGCTCCCAAGAAAATCCCCAGGTACCACTCAGCTGTTTTAGTCGCTTACTCAGTTGTGAACTGTCCTGTATATGCTGCTGAAAAGGGAGAGGCTGAGGAGTTTTATTACATTAATGCAATTTTTTTAAAGTATATTTATTTTAGGTAACTTAGAGTGTATTTTAAAATCTTTCTGTTAGATACCAGACAAGATGTGAAACATTTACTAGGAGCAGTACCTGGTATTTAGAGTTTGTCTTGCAGGCTCACTGATATGTCACAATAGCCATGTTCCATTGAATAAGATCCATTGTCTTGAATTTCTACTTTAAAAAGTATTTCTGTATTATGGGAAACTTCAGAATTTCTCAGCAGAAATAGAAGGCAACTATTGAGAAGTACAATAGAAATGTAAAGATCTGCGACTCACAGAAGATGGTGTGCTAACTTTACCTCACATACCCAAGAATTCAACAGATGCTAATTAACCACACTGCAACATCACTGCAGCACTCTCAAAATAAACCTTGTAAAAATAATAACAGAGTAACAGTAATAACAGAATTAGGGTACCTACAAAATAGTGTTATCTCTGTCTTGCAAGGCCTTTAGCAGTGACTGTGCTTTGTCCCCTGACAGTATTGGATCCAGTAAGAGCTGGTCACATCAGTTGCAGTCAGTCATGTGGGCAGAGTAAAATTCCCTGAGTGCTGGACCACAGCTGTGGTTTTGTTAGAATTTGTCTTCCAATGTTATTACAGAAACCAATTCCAAAGTAGCTTCAAACCTGAATTATTTACTTCATTATAACAAAAACCTAATGGGAGGAAATCAAAAATCTTGTCAAGTGTGAGCCCCAGAAATTGTATCATGACAGTGTTTTTTGGTTTTCTTTCTCCATATTCTGTACAAGAAAACTGCAGTGTTTTTTTAGCCAAAAACAGTTTTAACCTAATAGAAATCTCTTTGTGAGCATAGTTAGAGCTTACCATAAACTGACTGGCACTAAAGTAAAATAACTTGGTTTTCTTTCTCCGTTGCCTACACAGGAAAAGTGCTAGAATAACCCTTGATAGGAGTGCAGTCTCTAGAATTACCCTAAAGGAATTGGTAAGAAGTAGCTACCTTTAGAGGGCAAGTTAAAGGACTGCAGGAGTTTGTGCTGTCAACCCCCTTTACAGGAACCTGGTTTTATCTCCTGTCTCTGGAGGAAGCTGGAGAAAGTGAGGTTGATTTTGGTTACAGTGCCATCAGGAGATTCCCCAGCTCCCACCTCTGAGTGCCCCTCTCCTGTGCTGGCAGGACAGTCGCTGTGCTCTGGTGAGCCAGACCAGGGCAGAGATCCCAGTGAGAAGGAACTTTGCAGCCACATCAGCGGGGACAGGGCAGGAAGGAGCAGCTGCTGCTCTGGGTGGTGAGAGGGCAGGAACAGCCTGTCAGGGATTCTTGCACTGCCCTGGAGATGGTGCTGTTGGAATGTGTCCTACTCTGGGATTCCTTCTGCCCTTCCTTTTGAAGGCAATGGGTCACTGCTCTCTCACTCACTTATTCCAAAAAGCATGTTTACTCATTAGTTTTCTTCTAGTCACAATGATGTTGGTTAAAACCATATCTCAGAATTTTCCCCAGTGAAAACTGGAATTGTCCAAATGTTAGAATTGGAATGTCTCCTTTCTGACAGTGTTGTTCCCTGATTTCTACAAATTTCAAAGAAAATACACTGAGGTGCTGAGTTGTGGGAACACTGGGCAGCGGGTAGCTTTATGCTTCAGTTGTTATATTTTTGATGCCCTGAGTTATGTAGGTTTTTTAATACTTTTTAATGTTGTTAATGAGACCAAGTGAAACCTTATAATGCCACAAAATTGAAGGTTTTTATTGTTGTCTAAGGGGGTTGGCTTTTGTTTCTTGTATCCTGGTGGGTGAGAATCAAGATTTCTAAATGCCATTTTTGCACAAGCAAGAGACATAACCCATGAGAAGCTATGCTTGTTTTGTGTTAACCCTCCAGGTATTAGTACCAGGTTAGCTGTAATTCAGGCTAAAATATATGCATGAAAAAGATGTTTAGAATGTTTAGTTAAGCCTGCAGAGGCTTAGAGGAGAATGGATGACCTGAAGATAGCAATCAATGAACAGGACACTTCCCTAACTCAGAATGCCAAGAACAGCAAGCTCTCTGAAAAAACAAACTGATGACCTGGAAAACCAGATAAGCTTTAAAAATGTCCGATTACTGGGGGGTCTCAAGAGCAAAGTAAATGAAGATACAGTATTTCCTTACTTTGCAATGGATTAAAAAGCTGCTAAAGATTGATAATACAACCACAAAACAGCTGAAGGTATTTCAAGTTATCACTAGAAAGGTCAGTTTTCACTTTGAACAGCACTTGCAAAATAATCCTTTTTCAGAAAGCTGAAAATTATCTCTCTGTTTTACAAAGGAACTTGGTTTTGGTTTCTCACTGTGATTGTTTCTGATGGCAGGATGCACATATGTTGGTTCAAAAGGAACTAGCAAATAATAATACATTAAATTTACCAAAAATTTGTAGACAGATGAATTTTTGCTAAAAATCAGCAGTCATGTCAGTTTTATCATTAATTGGAATGAAAACACCTTTAGTTCATGAAGCAGCAGTTGTTCTCAGGCGCAAAACCTAAAATTGACCAAAAGATAACATGATATTTCTGGCCTGAGTCACTGTAATTGATGAAGGTGGTACACCACAGTGTGCTATCCATTCATCACAAGTTGAATAAAAAGATCCTTCAAAGGCTTTGTTATCTTATGGATCAGAGTGTTCCTGCTGCTCATACCCAGCAGCAACTTGTTCGATTGAGACATTTCCTAAAAGCAAAGTGCAGCACAGAGTGCTGCTGCTTCCTTGGCTGTCTTCATAAAGCACATCAGAGCTGAACTAATCTGATCTGGGCACAGCCATCTCCATTTCAGTTACAGGTTAAACTCAAGAGTTTCCTTTCACAGCTGCAAGTCAGTCATAACTTTCCTTTATGGGATCCTTGGGCCAGTCTTGAATGAAGATAAATCTCTTTTTTTCCCTGAAATACTTCCCTCAGTTAGTGAGGTCTGTGTATTTATTTTGTTCTGGTTCAGATAAGGAAGCGTTTCTTCATAGTTAATTTGTGATCACAGTCTAATTCCTAAGCTTGTGTTAATTTTTGCAAAAGGATTTGAGCTCACAACGGATAGATCTGAGCTCTGCATAGAGGAATATGAGTGTTGTGACAGATCACTCAGCAGAAACAATGGGAATCACTGTTCTTCAAAAATGTAGTCGTACATAAAGATCAGGATTTCATCCAGAGACAGGCAGGAATAACCACCACTGCCACATTCCACTTTCCCACTGTCACTGATCCAGTCCTGCAGATTCCACAGCTGCTTCAGAAACTGCTTGAGAAGATAACAGAATCTGTGATATCACAGTAGGGCTCTGTTTAAAACAAAGTCCATCCCAGTTTGGAGGCCTTCTGGTGTAACTCTTAGGATAAGGTTCTCACATGAACCCAGAACTTCTTAGGTACAGCCCAAGTGAATTGATGAGAATTCAAGGTGAATTATAGGTGAAAATAAATTCCTTGCTTGAGCACGTCTACTGAAATGGGAGAAATTCTCCCTGAAAATTTAAGGTGAATCAGCTCTTCCTTCCTGTCAAATCCATGTTAGGACTTTATCTAGGTATCAGCAAGCTTTATCTACCTTACTCAGCAGTGCTTAGCAGTCCTTTAAAAAGTATTAAGTAGCTATCTTCTACCATTTCATCAATTAAAAACTTGTGAGATTTTTCTCTAGAACGTTTTCCAATTCTAACAGAATTGTTTGGTATTTTGTATAAAGCAGTAAGTTGGGTAACATTTTATGTAAGAACTTGTAAACACCAAGGACTGTTAAAGATCCAAGTAGAAGGGACTTTTCCATTTATTATTTTAGAAATTTAGATTAAGAAATGGTAAATCATGTATTATTGTTCTTAACTCCTCTAATACAGTCTGTAAAATGGAAAGACTGAGAACCTAAAATGGATAAAGAAAAATATCTTCTTTATAATGCAGAGTTAATCTGTGAAACTCATTGCCATTAAGTTTCAGTGACACTAAAGAGCTTAGCAGGATGTCTTTAGTGGATTATCAAGTGTATTCCCTTTATCCGTGCAAACATCGCATTATACAAGATCTAAAAAAAATAAATTCTCAAGCTTCAGGACTAAGCCAGCTTCTCAAAAATCAGAATTAGGAATGAACTTCATGGCTTAGTTGTTTCAGGTTGTCACTTGAGAAGTTTGTTTCACTTTCCTCTTCAGTGACTATTTGTGGTGCTGAGGAAGGACTGAACTGCAGGAGCCACTGGAATGTTTTCTGTATCCACAGTGACTGAAACCTGGGCACTGGTTGTCTCTGCTCAGTGTTTTGCAGGAATAAAGTGGTCTGTGTTCTGAGGAGAAGTTCTTGGGTAAGGTGGCCTCTGCCCTCCCTCCAGCCATTAACCTCTGTATTTTCCCTCAAGCATTATTCAGTCAGTTTAGGCTTTATATTGGCTTTATTAGCTTAAAAGTGCAGGGCCTGAGGGCATCTCAGAGCGCTCTCTTTGAAACTAATATAGCTACAAATTACACAGTTGGTTTTTTGTGTGTGTAAAAGGAAGTCCTCTTCCTTGTCATCTCCAGCTGTACAGCTGCCATTGATCGCTGCTGTGTTGATGTCCACTCGGGGAGGAGATCAGAGTCTGAGCTGGCTCCAAGGCCACATCAGCTTTTCTCTGTTCCTGTCACTAATTCCTGCCACTGGGATTTATGTGCTGTCTTGTACAGAACTGTGTTCCCTCACCTTGACCTCTGGATCTGACCCTAATTCAGGAATACACTCTCACAATCACTTCTTATAAGCGTTCCACTTTATCTCCCTCATATTCATTGCTGTTTATTAATCACTCTAATTGAGCAGGCGTGCTCTGAATAGAGGAGAACACAGGTCACACAAGAGCTGTGATTCCAATGTCCTCACCAAAATTAACACGCTACACAGGCAGCTTTCTGGATCCTACTGTTCCCAAAAGACCGAGGCGACTTAGACCGCATCATCCTCTGGCTATCCTCCAAAAACCATGGAGGAGGAGAGCCTGAAGGAAAGAGTTACAGGCATTTGTCCCTGCAGAAAAATAACACTTTTAAAACAGTTTTGAGCCTGTGCACACGTGAATAACAAGTATTTGAATTCAGTGGGGTGAAGGACAGTCATTTTTATGGCAAGTTTTTTTGCTTCACATAATCTCAGCTTCTTAGGAAAACAGACACGTTCTCTGCATGCAGAGGGCTGCTTCCTCCACTAACTGAATAGCTGTTTAGCTTCAGCCACTTGTGCCCGAGGAGCAGAGTTCTCTATGATAATTAATTTCTGTGAAGTTTGTTTTTGAAATAAAAAAGGGAGGAGAAAAAGGCTTGGACAGAGAAGGCTGCACTCACTATGGTAGATGCTAAATATGTGCTCTTATGCAAGGCATCAAAGAATCCATCCTGGCAAAATATCTATAAATATCCCAAATAAGGAGATAGCTTTAAGTATGACTTGCTACCAACAAGCAGATAGAAAATGATACAAAATCAGGTTTTAATGGTTCTAATCTGAGAGAACTGCCTGTTTATCAGCTGCTCCTCTTTCCTCAAATAAAACCTAAAACAGTTAAAACATTTTAACTGTTTAGTTCATGAAGCAACTGGGGATTTGGTTCTTGTAGCTCCCTGGCTGAGGATGGTTCCCCCTTTTATTTCTCCTGTGTCCTGCCAGCACCACTGAAGGGGTTGACATTTGCACTGTGTACATAAGCTTGATCTCTCTGTCCTCAGCGTTAAGATACTGCGAAGCATTTCCCCACGGATTTCATGACCTGACCTCTAATTGCTGTGGTTTTAAATGTATTCTTTTGAGGCACTGAATACAGATTTGAGATACTCTCTTACTCTTTAACAATAGGTTAGTGTTACTTCCTAAAACTCCTCTTGAGAGCTGAATGTGCTTTTCCTGGAGCAGTAGCCATGAGTAAGGCCATAGCCGTCATTCCAGAGCAGTGATGCAGCAGCCGTGCCCCGTGTCCTGCAGGGAGGCAGGGAGGCAGTGCAGGAGTTAAGAAGGCAGGGCTGGATCTGCCTGGCTTCCCGGGGCCTTGGCAGGGCCCAGCCCCCGAAGGTAAACACTAAGGTGCAGTAGGTGTATCACTCTGTGCAGAGTTCAGCCCTCTTGCTCACAGCTTGCACAACTTGTAGCACACCAGAACACTGTGGAATCAATGGCTCGCCAGAGTTTCAAGACATGATTAAAAGACTCAAGAAGGCCCTGAAAGAATTTCCTTTAATGGGGAATTGTGTGAGTGAGTACAGTGGGTGAGTTGGTATTTTTTTTTTCTTTCTTCCTTTCTAGCTGTTGGTTTACTTTGGCAAAACGCTTCTGAGCTTAGGTTTAGTGTATGTGCTTGCATGTGTCTGGTTTGGAGAATGAGTATGTTCTTACCTCACCAAGTGATACTAAAAAGTTACTTTGAGATGTGATAATTCCTGGTTTGTGGCAATGACAGAGCTATTAGAACCTATTTCTTCTTAAAGAAAACATTCCTATTGAGGAATGCAGGTATGTATATTATTTACAGCAACTCCAAGTCTATAGCTAAATTATCCCGAGAGCCTTGTTACTGCTTTAATTTTATGTCTGCTTTACTCTGAAATGACTGAGGTTAACTCTTTAATGTGGATATATTTATGGCACATGGAATGTTCTTCACACCATTCCTATGCATGGTACTAAAATTGAACAAAAAATGTTACGCTGATCAAAGATTACATCTTTTTGAACTTAAGCCATTTTTTCTCTTTTACTAACAAGTTCTAATGAGTTTGGTTTGTGTCAGCCTGCAGTTAAAATTCATGAGTCTGAGCAGAAACAGCATGTGCACACTGCACCGTCCTGGGTCTTGTCATGCAGAGCATTGGCATGTTTGAATCTTTGTACTGGGGGATTGCTAGAAGATTGTGTCCCAGGATTTTCAGGACTTTGGCTTTGCCATAGACATATACCTATCATTTATGTTAACTCCCTGTAGAAGTTTGAAATCCTTATCACAAAAAATAAGTATCTCTATGGATACATGATGTGCTGATCATTTTTTTTTTGATGGAAGTGTGTTACTCCTGTCCCTAATGGAGGTCACAAGTAGTTCAAATTCTTGGTGCTGTATTTGATCAGGCTGTAGTAATGAGAACTAGCAAACAGCACGTATGCTCTTGAGATTTGGCCTGTAATGAGTATTTGTTTCTGCAAGTGAGAGAACATAAAGGTATGGAAATATTTTTGCTCTGACATGTTTTTGTGGCATATTATTGATAATTGCTGCTATATTTTCAGTATGATTGTGAGGTTTTATTAAATCTCGACATTTTTTTCATGCATATAGTGCATCATTTTTAGATTATACTGCAATAAATATATCCATTGAAACCAAATGAATGCACAATTTTCAGAGTTCTGTGCTTTAAGTCATCACAGTTTAATTAAAACTTCATAGCTAAGAGCAGGCACAGAGGAATGTCTTCAGTGCCTTTTGCAGTTGGCCTAATGCAGATGGATTTTAATGGTGGAGAATTTTATATGGGAAAGAGATTATTGGCCTAAATGAGATCTCTTTCCCAAAGTGTCAGTTCCCAAATCCTACCAGTATATTAAAATGTATCATTGAAGTTTTATGCATTTATTGGGACTTAATCCCCCTTGCTAGAGCTTGTTGTATTTGTTTGAGGCACAATTATTTGCAGTGGTAAAAAGCACCTTAAACTCTGCTGCTGTGCTGAGTCCCACACACTTTACCCAGAATCATGCCTGCATATTTATCAGTACAGATGTTGATGGAAGTCAAACTGTAAAACATTTTATTCTACCTTTTATATCAAAGGCATGAGCTATTATATATAGAGAGTTAAAACCATGATAATAGTAACTAACATGTTACTATTTCAGTCACAAGTTGTTTCTTCTCACTACAATAAAAACTGTAGATAGTTGTTCTTGGAAAAGGAGGGTGAAAGAACTTGACTTCTTTGCCAGCTCATTCCCCATCCTGAGGATACTGAGTGCCTGAGCTGGCACTGTGCCAGCAGGAGGCAGTGCCCGGGTGGCTCTCCAGGTGATGTTGTTGTGTTTGTTTCAGTCAAGTGCCCGATGACCCGACCCTGGAGGAGTTGTCCCCTCGTGTCCCCAGAGCCGTGTTTGTGAAGCAGGACAATGGGGGCAGCGCCTCCGTCATCCCGGTCTCATCCGCCCGGGGGCCGCCAGGGGAGGAGGAGAAAGAAGAAGCCCCAAATTCTCCTGATCTCAGTACCTGCAGTGCTACCTACAGCAATTTAGGTGAGTGGACTCTCACAGAAAAACACAGGAATTGGATCAGATTTTGGGTACCTTTCCAGAGTGTGAAGAGCCTTTTCTTCTGAACAGCTCAATACATCTTCAGAATGGTAGCTTTTAATGCCTGTTTAATATTGATTTACAGAAAATAAAGACATATAGTCTCATTCAGAGATCATAACCAAGAAAGTGAAGATGCAACAAACTCAAAGGTTTGTTTTCCTGTAATTTAAAACAGTCTTTTAATTGCCTTTAGTGATAAATGTCTGAAATGATTTTTGAAAGAAACATTGTTTTATCTCTTTGGAGGAATTTTTGTCAAAGAGCTTTAAAATACTGAGCAAGCTGCCTAATTTCTTTAGAAGGAGTAAGTAAAATCCGATATTTTTCTAACCTTCAGCAAAAGATAGAGCTTTTTATTTCAGAGCATCAATAAGTGCTAAAATGTTTGTACCCATCTTTGACTGGCTGAAACTGTTCTTACCCTAGTCAGACTTGACTTTATTCCTTCCCAATGAGATATGAATGTCCTGAAGGTACTACTTACTCAAAGATTACTGAACTCCTGACTCATTAAAGAGATCCATGCATGCAGGGCTTCTCTGGGAGATAAGGGAGCAAGATAAAGCAGCATCTCCTGATGCACAGTATCAGTATTATCAGCCTAATTTTCTGAAGCATTTTGATTTGCAGTACTGTGAATTCAGGGATACCTTCAGCCAGCTTTTCTAGAGCAACAAAACCTCTCATTTATTTACCTGCCAGGATATCCGAGTACATGGGTTTTGAACATCCCAATCCTGTAAACACAGCAACTTAGTGCCTTTGGCCAAGAGTAAACTGATTGTGTTGAGATGGCTCATGAGTGCAGGGTTTGGCATGTCCACACAGGTTTCAGGGATCAAGGGCTAAACTTTAAACCCTCAGGTGCATACATTCCTTAGACATTCAGTGAAAGTGTTGCATTTTTTTTCTGAAATGCAAATTAGTGACAAGCTTATCAGTGCATTCTGCTATTAAAACATTTATTAGGTGGTGTTTATAATAATGCATAAGGAGGAAAAATGTTCTGTCCAAGTGTGATGCTAACATCTACCAAGAAACTCTTCCTCTAAGGAAGCAAACTAAAACCTGTATCTTTATGGTGAATAGATCTAATGAATTATTTTCAATTTAGTGAGATATGTATCTGTATCTGTATTTGCTGTATTTAGAAGACAGGAACATTGCAGACAGAATCCAGGCAGTTAAGGTCTAGCTATATCAGAACTACTTGTACCATGTTTATCCCATGCAGCAAAATACCATCAAGCAGCTTGCCCAGAGGAGTTCTGGAATCTCTGTCTGTGGAGATATTCACAGCCCAGCTGGAGATGATCTGGACAACCTGCTCCAGCTGACCATGCCTGACTGTCTCAAGAGATCCCTTCCATCAGTCCTGGCCTGTATTTGTGCTGCTCCTAAGTTTGAATGTTCCTTTTTAAAACCATAAAAAAGTCAACCCCTTAGCAATTTATTCAAAATCTTCTCCTCCTCGTCAGTTCACTTTGAGCTTGGCTGTCTCCAAAGTAACCTTTTGGTGTGAAAGAGTTAAGTTAGCTCTGGGGCTTGCCTGGCTCTGGCTGGGAGAGCTGCCTGTTGGTAGGAGCAGTGCTTCCCTTAAATGGCACTGAGCTCCCTGGCTGCCCTTCAAAGGCTTTCTGCTTTATTCAAGCAAGCTCACTTTCTAATTCAGATGGCAACAGAGAGATTTCTAGGTAGGGACAGAGAATAATTCCTACTTCTTTTCACATCTTGCTTCACCTAGGCAGCAAAATCTTATCTTTTGTAGAATTAACAAATACTGGTATGTGAAACTGGGAGAAAGGATAATATGAGAAGTTACATCACATTTGACTCTTGCCTCAGCTGCAATTAGAGTTACGTGCTACGGTTTGTAGTTTGTAAAATACATCACCTGAACATCTCAATTTGCTGCATAATGCACAATGTTCACTTTTTAAACTAATCTGATACATATCCTGTGTTTTTTATTAAAAAGCAGATAACATGTCTCTACTTTGGTAAATGTCTAACCCTCATTCTGACATGTCACATCAAATGCTATGAACAGAAATAATTGCAAGCTGTGGTAAATTCTCACCTGTAGTCAGGTAATAGTTTATGTCAGGTACTGCCCTCAAATATATTGGATTTGGCCTTCCAAGAAACAAGCCCTACAGAACAGAGGATTCTCCTCCAGGAATCAGGTACAACATAAAAGTGTTGAGGCTTTTGTGAGATCCCACTATGATAACAGGATAAAGTGTGTTCCTGGGTGTAGAAATAGGAGGAAACTTGAGTAGGAGGAGAGAGTTTCTCAACTGCCATGGTCACAGTCAGGCTCTGGTGACCACAGTTGAAGAAGAATGTTTTAAACATTGCACAGGCTCTAAAGAAAAGCTTTGCAAATGCCTGGAATTGTGGCAAGCACTTCATAGGGACTAATTCAGAATCTGAATCCATTCAGCTTATCAAAGTAAGAGTCTGGCTTGATCATGGTGTGGATGCTCATGTGGTGACCAGAACTGTGATCAGGGAGACCTCTGGTATCAACTGTTTAACAAAATCCAGAGGCTGCCACTTGAATCAAGATGAAGAAACAAATGTTCAAATGTGTAAGGGAGGGCCTGGATATTTCTTTTGTAAGGGGTTCTTTTATTGTTACAGAAGTTAATTCAGGTAAGCCCTGTAACTGATGATAAGGAAGACAAAACCTTTCCTTTACAAATCTTTAAATTGTTCTGTCTTTGTCTGAATTTGTTGGGGAAATTGACTTGATTGAATTTGCTTGGCTGTAAGTAGATTAAGGTATTCTCAATATACGTATTTCTGCCATTGAAAAAAGAATAGGTTATTCCATTATCAGCTGTTTCTCTCTTCACACCTAAAGAAATGGGAAAAAAGGAGCCTGATTTTCTAAGCTTTGTGATTGCTGAAATTGGGAAAAAAATCCCAATCACAGCCTCTGCCATGGGACATTGCCTCAGTCAGTCAGTTAGACCAGGGCAGGAAACAGTGCTTTAGTCAGGCTGTAAATAAGGTAGTGAGATCATTGTTGATGAAAACTGACAGTTCAGTGACAGGCAGTGATTATAGCATCAGTCTGTTGCATTTTGTATAATACATAATTAGCACAGGTAATGTCTAACACGGTGTAATGGAGGGTGGGCAGCAAGACCTGACAAGTCACCAAGCAAACAAAGTGAGGCTTCTCTTGCCTGCATCTCACAGGAGACCTGTGCCCAGTCTCAAATTACTGCTGAGGCACTGGAGGTGCATCCCCAATGTTACTTAACAAATGTTAGCTTTCCTTTCTCTAACATGTATCATCAGCCTGGTAAGATTTTTGTCTGTTCAATTAACAATAAATGTGTAAACAATGCAGGATTTAATGCACATCTGTACAGGACAGTTTTTAGAATAGTGGTATACATGGAGAGCATTTCTTGGAATTGGGCGGGGAAGCATGCTGGTAGCTTTTGCAGTGGTTGGAAGGTACTTGATGCATTTGTGGGTTTTCTCCAGGGTTTGGTTCTTTTTGTCAGTCAGGATAAGTGTTTATTAGGGAGTGATGTCAGATTTGATAGTTTTAGCAGCTAACATAAATAGGCTGCAATGCAAAGTCTCATGATAAATCACTTACCCAGAAAAATTAAATTTAAATGCCTTTCTCAAAGGTCTTTCAGGGTTTCAGAATTCTGCATGGTGTCTGAAGACTTAAGCATTAATATTTAACTAGTGTATTGAGATTCTATAATGGAAGATCTTACTGAACTGTAGAATTATTTGAAGCTCTCTAGAAATCTGCTGTCTGTAAAGAGTTAAATTTTTTTTTCTGTCATTGAGCAGTCTGGAATCCACTTCAAAGATCTCTCAAAGTGGTAGCCTAATATTGTCCCTGTTCTTCCTTTTCATTTTGCCTCCCATGAGTGTGGCTCAGGGTGAACTTTTAATGTTGGAGAGTCTGTGCAGTAGGTAAGGAAATGATAAGTTTAAGCATGCAAGGGGAGAAGGAAAGGATAGGCAAGAAAAAGAAATTAGTGCTCTGCTAGTATTTCTGTGCAAAGGGACATTCTTGTGCCTTTGACAGGGACAACATTTAAGACTACCTTTTTCTTGCTAGGCAAAGAATTTATAAAAAATGGGCTGTGTAGTTTCCTGCCACGCTTGGGGAAAGCTGGGCTGGAAAGACTGGCCCAATGGCCATGAAGGAAATGTACAGTGGTAGAATTCAGCATAGAAACAGTGCAGACATGAAATTTTTCTACTGGATAATACAGAGGGTTAGATTTCAATATGGAAAACTTGTTCTTGTGGGAAGAAACTACACTGTAGCATAGTATGTTATACAAACTTATTTTTCTCATCTGAGAGTACTTGAAACAGTAACTACAGAATGACTTGTACATTCAGTTCTCTGGAACCTGCCACCCCCTCCAGACATCTGAAAAAACAACTTCTGGTTATGAAAACCTTCTCCAATTCTGTTTGGATGTCACAGTGCCAGCAGCTATGCAAAAGCAACACTGGTTGCAGTCTCAACACTCTCCTCTGTGTGAATGGCTTTTGGAGGACAGAGCCATTAAAGCAGACAGAAAGTAAGAGAATCGAGCAGTAACACTGTTATAAATCTTACCTTTCCTGGAGAGGCCTTCTGCTGCTGCTGGGGATGTGCATCTTGCTCTAATCTGTTTCCTTGTTTCCCTCTAGCACCTGTGCATCCCTGGGTTAGCAAGTCCCACAGGCAAGGCACGTTAGCAAACTGCCTCCTGAATAGTGTCTCTGTCAAACTCCAGCAGTCAGGCTGTCTCAGCAGAGTGGGGAAGAGGCTGAAGAGGAGAATATAGGCAAGTGATCTTTAGCACAGTGTTGCTGGGGAGAAGTACATAGGTCACAGATTTTGTAAGACTGAGCAGTTGTGGAAGAGGGCACGTTTGCATGGTAAGGGAATTGAATACGAAATGGAAATGAACTTCTCTCAGGATTAAGCACAAGGCATCTGCATGCGTGTCTGGCATGCAGACATCAATTCTGGTTTTGACTTGGAATCATACCACACTTCACCTCTGCAAACAGAACTTGATGACAGAGTTCCTGTAGTGCCCAGCTTGCACCAGAATTTGATGCTGCAGCACATCAAACACTCGCTGCAATACAAAGGAGCAGTAGGGTCCCCCACGCCCCCCAAGAGTTTCATATTTTTTTTTCAGCAACCTTTACTATGATTTGCAGTTTTCCCTGAATATCAGGTATCTACAAAACTGATAGAATTTCCTGCTCAAAACTTGGGGGTTTTAAACACTGGAATAGCCAGGCTTATCATTAAATCCATAAGGCTCTTCTGAGGGTTTCTAGAGCTTAAACAAAAGATAGGGATAGAACTTTCATTTCAGCTGTTGTCTCCTTAGAATGACTGAGGAGAGAATGATTGTTAAGAAAGCAGGGTGCAAGGCTGTTTTGTTTGTGGATACATATAAAAATACAATCCTCTCTGATCTTCTGAAATTAGGAGGTGTATTTCAGCATTCTAACCCAGCATTGCAGGGTTTGGTACATCCTGGCTGTGTGGATTTTGGGTTCTGTCGTGTTCATAAAAACTGTAACAACATATCTTAACATGCAAAGGAAGCTAATATTCCTTTCTTTTCACAAACTGTAAAGTCATCATTTATTAATTATGGATTGAAGTGATGTAATTCAGATCTGAATCTTCGATCCCCCTAGTCTGGTTCAGCATTCCAGTTTAGTCCTCTCTTAACAAGGCTTTGGTGGGCTTGGCATGGTTAGGTTAACAGTTGGACTCTGATTTTAAAGGTCTTTTCAGCCTAAATGATTTTATGATTCAGCACACTATAAATAGTTAAATAGTTATAGTGTCTGTTCCCTTACTAGAAAAGATGCTCAGCTGCAATTATTCAGAGCATCCATTTCAGGTCTGCTGTTTTCAACTGTCAGAGTTGGCTTCCTACCTTACCATGATAGTCAGTGAAGCTCCCAGGAGAAGTGGAAAGCTTATAAAATAATTTCTCTGAAAATAGCAGTTGATTGGAAAGATCTCATTTTGATACGAGTAACAACAGTTTAATTGTCCCAGAGCAGTGAGTTGGTCATTTGTATGGTGTGTTTATTAGTTTTTATTTTCCATTATATTATTGTCATTTATTTATTCTGCATTTCCAATGACTCTGGCACGTATGAAACATAATTGCCCTTGATAAAAGCCGTCCAAAACACATGACAGGAAGTTTATCTTCCCTGGATTCACACAAATGTCTGAAACTAGAAATTCCAAGCTTGTGTGTTTGTAACTTGCCATTTGGAATCTCTTGGGTGAAGCCAGGTCTGGTTATCTATGAATGAAACACTGCCAGAAAAGGTACCCATGGCAGGTAAGGAATGGAAGTGCATTAGAGAAGTTACAGTCAGCGGGAAGGCACGAGAGTTTTAATTGCAGGGTAGAAACTATTTCAAAATGTGATCCTACTCTTGATGGCAACACACTTGTCAACTTGAGTGAAAGTTGGTTTAACTTCTTGATTTCGCTTTGAGGCAATTCTGATGCCTGATGTGACCACCAAAGTATCTAAACTGTGTTATTTGTGTCTGGCAGTTTCTGGGTTCCATTCCAAAATAGGATTTTCAGCCTGTCTAGTGCATTTCTCAATTGTTTCATGGACTGTTACCCACCCTTACTTTTAGCACATTTGAATAGAAAGTAAGGAATAATATTACAGTCAGCTGATTGCAGAAGAAATTATAGGACACTGGGTGTAATTGCTGAAACTGGGCTTGGCCAAAGTGTCAAATTGAGGTTTGGTTTTTGCTTGCAGTTCTTGTCATTGATCTGCTGGATGTAAAATGGCAGCATTGCTAGCACTGAAGCTTCAATATATATTCCAAGGTCAAATCAAGACTGGCTTGATGTAATTAGGTATATATGATGATGATTTGGTCATTTACTTTCTAATTAGTTCATCTTTTCATATATGTATCTAGGGGTTTTGAAATGTTGGGGTGCAGGTCTTAGTCACAGCTTTGGGGTCTTTTTGCCTTAAACTTCTTTGCAGAGTGCAAACAGGAGCAGCACATATGAAGTACTTTAATCTTCTCTTACTATTATCTTATTCCACAGGGCAGTCCAGAGCAGCCATGATCCCTCCAAAACAGCCGAGGCAGCCCAAGGGAGCTTTGGATGATGCCATAGCCTTTGGAGGACTGGCAGACCAGGAGACAGTGAACAACTTGCAGCCAACACCACCTCCGCTGCCAAAGAAAACAATTTTGAGAGCTAACACAGAGCCAACTCCCCGAGACCTCCAGAAGCAGGCTCTGGAGAACAACCTGTGCATCATGGCCAATCCCACCTATGACATTGACACCAACTGGGAAGCAAGCAGCGCCTGCTCCTCAGTCAGCCTGGAGCTCAAGGTCCTGGAAAACGAGTCGGGAGATTCCTTGGACAGGCCGACAGAGAAACTGAGGGCAACCACCTCAGCAACTAACAGTGTTTCCAGCCTAACCACTATCAGTATTAAGGAGAGGTGTTCCAACAGCATGGAGTCCCTGACTGGGAGGCGCCTCACACAGGCCAAGCAGGGCCGGGGCGTGCAGAAGCCGCAGAGACAAGCACTTTATCGAGGCATCGAGAACAGGGAGGAGGTGGTGGGGAAGATCCGGAGCCTGCACGCCGACTCGCTGAAGAAGCTGGCACTGAAGTGTGAAGACCTGTTCATGGCCGGGCAGAAGGACCAGCTGCGCTTCGGGGTGGACAGCTGGTCGGATTTCCGGCTCACCAGTGACAAGCCGTGCTGCGAGGCGGGCGATGCCGTTTACTACCCCGCCTCTTATGCCAAAGATCCCCTCAACAACTATGCGGTCAAGGTGAGAGGGGCTTGAGACATGGGAACCTGTGATGGTTTAAGGCTACTTTGGGAGGAGAACTCCTAGGGACACTCTCTCTCCTCTCTCTCAACCGGTTTGGGAGAAAACTCCTCAGAGAGAAAGTGGAAAGAAACCTGTTTATTAAACCAGCAAAGCACTCCCTCAGCCCAATAAATTGAGTAATACCAGACAATAAATTAAGGGAAAACAAAGTCCCTTTTGTAGATGGTTTCTGCTCTTAGTTCTTTCCAGCACAGGGTAGATCCCGGTGGGTCCCGGTGCCAGCTCCCCCGGTGCCCCCGATGCCGTTTACTACCCCGCCTCTTATGCCAAAGATCCCCTCAACAATTACACAGTCAGGGTAAGAGGAGCTTGAGAAATGGGAACCCAAGGAATCGGAGGCAAAGTGTGACAACAGCCAGACTCTGCACCACGTCCAGTAGGGATAGGGCCTGCTGCTGGCAGATGGTGAGAAGTAAGATTCCCAAGATACAGGCTCTTCCTTCTGTCCAGATCCATCTGTGGCATTGGTATCTGCTGTTCAATTGCATATGTTTTTATTGCAGCTCCAAAATGAGTGAAAGAGAAATCAACACATCTTCGTTTTTACTATGGTCATAGCTTGATGACATTTTGAAGGAAAAGCTGTGTTATTTTAACGTCCGTCGGCAGTTTTTTGGAAAGTCACAATAACAAAATCCTTTGATTCTCCTGCATGCAGAGGAAATTAAATCATTAGTTAGGGAAGTTTTCCTAAAAAATGGAAAAGTTCTCCATTTTCAGAATTATTTTAAATGTAAATTCTAGGGTAATAGACCTTTCTGTTCCCATACAAGGTCTTAGATTCTCACCAGTGCTCATTACCAGCCCTTCAAAAGCTCTGCCTAGCCATCAGTGTTTGTCTTATAAGTTCTTCAACTACCTCATTTAAAGAAATAAGATACACTAGATTTACTGCTAATATATGAGTTCCTTGCTGGCAGCTATCTCACCAGATATTGTTATTTCATGGATTTTTATATAGGTGGTTCTTTCTGAGTGCTGTATTTCTGCATTTCTCAATGCTTATCTGGTAGGAAGATAATGAGAAGGACAGCTGAGACTCCCAGCACTGTCAGGCTTCCTGTATGACCTTGAGTAAATCACTAAACTTCTGACTCCTCCTTGTTGAAACTGAGATAAAACGTTTATTGCCTGACACAGATGTGTGAGGCCTGAGCTGTTATTCCTTATATTTGACATTCTCACAAGGGTGGTGCTTTACGGGAAAATGTTGTTACCACTCCTGCATGACTGTTTACAAGTAAGAGATAAAAAACTGAAAGGTAAGATTGGTGCAGGTAACATGTTTTTCTGAAACCTGAAAAGGTATCTTTTTAATGCAGATATCTGGATCTGACCATTTCTATTACATTGAGGACTTCTTATTGGAAAAGATGTGAAATGAAATATAGATGCCTTGGAGCTGCCCTGTCCAGTGGTACTGAGCAGCCAAGGAAGAACCAGACCGTGAGCATGTCTGGCAATCAGCTGTGGTTCAGAGTCAGCATCTGGCATTGCCCATTGCTGGTTGGAGTGTTTTGCTTTAATACAGTGATGCAAAAGGATTGCTTCTAGGGCCCAAAGTGGTATTTTTCTATATAGGCAGGTTTGAGTTATCACTGGTGTGATATCTCTTTGCACATTTGCTTTAAATGCCTTTAAAGCATTCCCTGACAGGCAAGACCTGTGTCATTGTTCTGTTATCTCCTGTCCTTCGAAATACATTTCCCTTGTAGAAAGCCAGAGAGAAGAAAGAACAGCAGTGCAACGTGGTCAAATAGGTGCTAAATTTTCTTTTTCATAATTCAGGTGTCTTAAAAATAGTTCTCTGACTAACAAGGTTTATTGCATTGTAATAGATGTGAGTGAAGTAGCCACAAAATATCCTTGAGCTGGAGGTCACCAGGAACTGTTGTGCTGCTAGGATGAGAGGAGAAGTTTCTCTTGAAAGTATCCCCCTGGCACTTAATGTGATAGAGGAAGGTGTTAGCCCCAAGTTGATCTTTGACTTAAAAGCCATAGGTCTAGGATCAGATTTGTCCAAAAGCTCATAACCACAGATTGGTGTTTCATTACACAGAGATTTGGGGAATTTAGCTATAACAAATATCCTAGTTTTTACTACCAAGGGTGTTTTTTGTGTGAGCCAAATTACATAGTAATCTACCTTCAACAAATAACCTATGTCTTCCTGCCACTTTAAATCCCTCATCCCCAAAACAGGGTGGAAAAAGCAGTGAGATGAAAATTACTGGTGTGCCAATTGAATCCAAAACAGCCTTCCTGTTATTTTGGATCAAGTGTTAGAAACACACTTTGAAAGTGTATCTGGAGCTGCATCTCTGGACAGTGTAAATTAATGTAGCTCTTTTGAGTTTTGCAGAACTACCCAAGCAACACTGGCTAACAATTCAGACAGTTCTTAAGTTTTATGATTTTAATATTAGATCTGAGAAACAATGTCATAATGAGATTTTTTTAATTATTATTCTCTCTGTAGAAAATCAGAGATTCACCCTCAAACAGTGCCAAGTCTTGATACATAAAATTGCATTTTCACATTCTGTCTCCAAAAACGGAATTACAAAAGCATTGTTAAAAATTCAGCTTTGACCATTTAACTACTGCTGAATTAAATGTGGAACAATGAATGATTTGTAGAGGTGAATGTACCATTGCACCTCTACATTCTGGTGGTTTTAGCAGTAAAAGACGCTCTGATAAACTTGTTGGAGAAGGAGCACAACTTGTTCTGTTGGGGTGGATATAAGAGGAAACATTCGTAGGAGGGTGTTGTTTCACAGCACTTTATTATGCTTTTTACTTCAACTCTCACCTAATCTGCTAGTAAACACCCAGTGCAAAAATAGCTGCAGGAAACCACGTGGAAATTACTTTGACTGAAACATTAGAAATAAAACCAGTACATAAGTCGTGATCAGAGAAGTACTTTTCCAAATGGAAAAAATACAAGTTCCCTTTCAAGAAAGGTTTCCATAAAATTCCAGACCCTGAGTTGTTTTTCTTTCACCTAAGTGCAGTACCACCTTCGAAGCAGTTGGTAGCTCTGGGGCAATATGGATAAACATTCCCCCGAAACCACAGTCTTATCAGTAATTCCAAATATGTGGTGAAAAGGTTACACCAAAGTAAAAGCAGCCCAGAGCACCAGCTCTTTGGACACAGCAGATTGGATGAGTTCTGTTCTTAGTGTCCCAACACAAATTGAGTAAGGCACTGATGTGGCAGAGACATCTTTTATTAAAAAATAAATGAATAAATTGGATTACTCAGAAGGAATAACAGACAATACAACTACTGTGTCAGTGACATTAACTACTTCCACTTTCAATATTAAGCTCTCAAAGCAGCCACTGTCCAGTACCACAGGCTGACTCACAGAAGCCATGATTCAGAGTCACAGAAAAACAGCCATAAAACCCAGCTGGCTCTGGCCACAGGCACGTGTGGCAATGCTGGTCAGGTGGGGTAACAGGAATTGCAAAGGTGCAGACAGCTCAGAAGGAGCAGTTTGAATTTACTGCTTTGATTGCTGCAAGGCAGCGGAAGTTCTCCTATCAGTAGAACCTTGGGATTCCTGGTAAAGTTTGTGCCCCAGATATAAAACAGGAATGCAGAAGTAAGCAGCAATGGGCTGAACTCAGCTGGCAGTATTGCAGCTGACATTTTCTAGTCACGTTTAGTTTGTCACAGTGTGCTAAGGTGGTTTTATTTGGTAATTCAGTTTCCTGGTGGAGCTTCCTGTTGTCCCAGAACTTTGTGCTTCAGATCAAAACAAAGTAATGTACATTCAACTTGCAGCCCATTCCCAGTTCAGTCACAGCAGAATAGAATTCTATGTTTTGGCACATCGTTAAAAAGTCAAAGCTCTATTCCAAGGCCAGATCAAGAAAATGAGGTCAATCAGAGATCAAACTGGCCTCCTTGGAAAATAAGGTTGTGCCAAGAACAAGCTATCAATTTGGGATTAGCAAGCTTTCATTCTACACAGAATTTCATTTGCAGTTGTCCCTCTGTGCAATACAACAAAGTGGCACAGATGGTACAGTCTTTGTGATCTTCTGTGTTTCTCATTTTCAGCGCTTGTAAATTCATTTCCCACAATATTCGTCGTGCTTTAAGTTCACTGACGCCGTGTAAAATGCATAGGACAGAGTGGAAATGAGATTCCCTGCTGGGAGAGCTGATGGCACAGTAGGCTACAGGACTCATAAAGGAAAAAGAAAAGCTAATGCACCACATTTTGTAGAAACTCTGGAACATTCAAATCCTGCTTCTTGGGCTGGTAGCACTGAGGAAAATCAAAGTGGCAGAATATGAAGAAACCTGTCCTGTCCCTATAAACGTGACTTTCAGTTCATGTGGGTGCATTAAAGAAAAGGTACATGGTGACAGTGCATTCCAGTGAAAAGGAAGATGGACACTTTGCATTCCTCCCTACTTGTACTCTCCTTTTTTCTCATTGCTTTCTTGCATCATGTGGAAGGAGTTTTCACCAACATTGCTTCATCTTTTGAACAACCAGCTCTTTATCAGCTCATGAAATAAGGCTGGCCAAGCCCTTATCAACACCTTCCTTTCAGCTGTTATCACATACCATATCTTCATAGCTCAGCTGGATGTATTTCATGAAAGCAAATGGTAAATGACTGGTTGATCCTACTTTCTGTGTTAGTGTTTTAGTCAAAGTATTTTCAACCTTTCTTCCTGTGCCAAAAAATAGGTATTCAGCATACTCTATATGTAAAAGGCAACAGGATTTCCATCTTTTTGAGTAGATGACTGGAACAGACAAAAGCTTTAAAAATGCAAAGGAAACTAGACTGTATATTTTTTTTCCCAGCTTTGACACAAAATTAACCATCACAAACAGAAAAGCAGCTCTGTGTGCCCTCCTTTAGCAATTCATCACCAGCAGTTCAAAATGCTTGCTAGGGAGGCCAATAAATTTCACAATTTGTTCCCTAAATTTTTTCAAATGTAAATACTGACTTTAGTCACATAACTTCGACTCCAACTCAAACCATTTTGGAAGTTTTGACTCTTCATTTGATGGTCATTCAGATTGTAGTTTTAGGTGATAGTGGAGTTATTCCAGTACAAAATGCTTGGGCGAGAATAATTACCCATTGATGGTACTAAACACCAGTATTCACTTCTCTATTGCAAAATGGTAATATAAAATAGACTTCTGAGCAGAACCTGAAATGTAAAAGAATCTGAACAGTGCAATGTAAAACTCCAAGACTTACCTGAACAGTAGCCAGACACTTACAGAAACCTCAGGTTACTGCAGGTCTGTCTTCTGGAAACTGCTTTATGAATTCAGACAAGTGTCTGATTTGTTACCATACTCTGAGTTTGGGTGCTGCCTCCAGGCAGCCCAGCTTTCCCTTCCTCCTGACAATTGCAGAGTGCCCAGTGTACAAATTTTAGTGTTTGTGTAGTCAGCAATTTAAGCAGCCTGTAATAACCCAGCTGCCTCTTCCACTTCTGATTTCATGGTGTTTGTAAACAAAAAGCAAGAAGCAGAAAATACATCTCGAAGCAGATCTCAGCTCTCTTGTCTTTGTAGATATTGAGTGCAGGTTCATGTACCCATCTACTTCTTTGTATTAAACAAAAGAACTGCAAGTGTCCAAAAGCCATTTGTGGCCAATCACTATTGGCCATTTATGGGATTAGAGATTTTTTCCCTATATTGGTTAGATTCCTTAACAGCTCAAGAAGGAGGGAAAATCTTTTTCAATGAATCTCTCTTAAAGCGCAGTCATTTTAATATTGGTTTTAATCATGATACTGTTTAGTATTTAATGTCTGGTTTGTTGATAATTTAAATTCTGTTTTGTTGATACAGAGAGGAGTCTGAAACAAGACCTCATATTTAAGAACTGATTTGGGGGAAAGTTTGGCCCTGCTGTGGCTTCCCACTTGAGAGTGGACACTGCTCTGAATGTTTTCTAGAACACAGGGAGTTGGTTATGTAATTTATTCTTCCTGCAAAGTGTTCCAAGCATCATTGTGCACAAAGCTCTGTTCTCCTGAATGCTAGAGAGGTCTCAGCTGGAATACTGAATTCATCATAGGGCACACTCTTTAGAAAGGTGTAATACATGGGGAGAATCCAGAAAAGAGCAACACAAATCTGAGGATCAGGAATAAAGATAGGAGAAGTTAGGGCTGGGTATTTTCAGAAATAAAACAAAGAAGATGGGAAAAGTTACATTTTCCTCAGTTGTAAAGGTATCATGTTCAAGGATTGGAATCCAAAAGCATTTTTTAGCCAATCATTAAGGAGAAGGGTTGTCATTTTAAGTTGAAGTAAAATTGACTTAGGATTGAATAGTGTGAAGGAAGATAAAGAAGATAGAGAAGCAGAACTGTTTTGGGGTGGGTTTAGTAGGCTGGAGAGGTGTTTCCCAAGGATGAGCAAACATGAGACTGGCCTTGCACACCACTGGCTCAGGAAAAACATCCTCTGGATGCCTGTGGATGCAGATGTGCGTGGCCAGTCATCTCTAAATTAGAAGAAAGCATGCCCACACCTATAGAGCATGGATGAAAGTGTGCTTCTCTACTCTCGCAGTTCTGGGATTGGTAAAATGAGGGAACCAAAGCTGATTTTGAGAGGTACAGATCCTATCTCCAATTTTAACTGAAATAGTAGTAAATGTGACAATATTCTCTGAAGTAAGTAGGAAAAAGAGGCTGCCTGGGGCTAAAATTAGAAACTAGGAAAAAGTTTTGATTCCTTTGCTTTTCTTTTTCTGTTGGCAAGGAGAAATCCTTTTCATAAACTTTCTAAAAAAGCCTCATATTTACCCAACTGAGAAGTGTATATTGTTTTCAGAGCACACAGTTTGTGGATTATATATTCCTAGCAGAATATCCGTTTTAGCTGACTGATGGCACTAGAAATCCTCCATAGATGAAGAAACACAGTGCAGTAGCTAAGGCCAAGTGTGGTTCTCAACATTTTTTGTCAGCAAGTAAACTTGACTTTAAAATTAAACTCTTTCAGAATGAGGTTTATTTTGTTGTGGGATTTTTGTTTGTTTTTTTTTCAATTAGGTCACTTAAGTATTTTTAAAAACTAAAGGCTGAATTACAACATGCTGAACCTTTTCTGCAGTTGGAATTCAGTATTCCCATGGCTGGCTGTGCAAGAAAAAGGCCATGGATTTGATTGGAGGGCATAGAAGATGGAACAATTTTGTTTTCCTTAATAGTTCTTTTCCCAGTCAGATTTGATACACACCATGTGTGTACATTCAATATATGAGTCTGTCTGTGTAGCTTTTCTAGTTCCGTCTTCTGTGCAGTATTTAATCAGTCTGGGGACTTCAGTCTCAAAGACAATCAGCTGGCATTTTCTTTTCCTATATAATTCAAAGGTTATTGCTATGTTTTTGCCTCTATAACCCTTGAGAGAAGGGAACAGGAAGCACACATGCCACTGAGAACTCACTTCACATCTAAAATAACATTTGAAAATTTAAATGAGCAAAAGCCACTGTATAAACAGGACAAGGATCAACATCTCCTCTCGTAAATAAAATGGACTAGGAAATGCATTTTTCAAATCAGTTTTGTGTGTTTGTGGCAGTTACAAACAGGCAGTTTTAGAGTAGATAATGAGTAGGGAAATGTAAATGCTTGTGAAGTATGGAAATATGCACAGTCTCAAAGACAAGAGGACAATCAGAATGTTGGTACAACTTTTGTCTGAGTTCCTGTGGTTATGTGACAATGCAGTTTTCTGATCAAGTCCATAAAAGATTAAATCTCCCATTTATATTTCTTAACCACAGAAGCATGGAAAATATGAAAAATTTATGTGTGCATTACTGAAAGGTACATTTATAACTTACCTGCAGAAGTTCTGAGAAGGGAAAAAATGAGAAACAGGAAGAAAAGTCACCTAATGCTTACATTTGGGGCTAGGATGAGATCTGGGTTTCGTGGTGGTGGTGGTGGTGACTGTGTAAAACAAATGCTGACTTGTACTAACCTTAGTAATCTGTCTTTCCTTGGTTTCAGAGATGAGCTAAAGGCAGCTATAACTTCATCTGGAGAGAGATAGATGACTTCCTCTTCTTCCTTTTCTGAGCTTTGCACTTAAAACCTGTTGGTGCATTATAGCAAGTGAATATTTAGACTCTAACCATGTAGGAGATTAAAACATACACTTAACCTTACATGCTTTGAATGATCTCTCTGAACTTAGTAGAACTAAGGTTAATATGCAAAGGTCAACACAGCTGAGTCTTAGTAATTTTAATCAGTAAATGCCTTAGAAACAGAGGCCCTAATAGGGCTTTTTCCAGTGACTTTTGTCAGGGGTTGGAGCTGCCAGTTGTTATGGCAGTGCAAGCAATTAATAAGTATAATTACTATGTTGCTAATGTATATATATATATATCAATAAGATACTTCTGGACATAAATACACCTATATATGGCAAAAAACCAAACCATATGCTTTGGATCTTGATAATTGATTGAAAGCAATTAAGGCACCACGTTCTAATGATTGTCAATTCATCACCTGAGCCAAGTCTGCCTGGCAGCAGGCTGTGCTAGGCACACATACACCCCTCACTGCAGACACTGCTGCAGCTCCTGGATTTCAGTTCCAGTTCCAGTGGGCAAGGAGCAAACATCAGTCACCCAACTGACAGGGCTGACTTGTTATGCCATGCTAACTCAGCCATGTGCAAGCATTTGGTCAAATACTTTATGCATATTTCTTTGTGTCCCCCACTGCTACTGATTATTTTTATCTTGTTCAAGCTTCACACAAAGCGGAGAGAACTTGCAATAAAATCATACGGATAAACAAGTAACTGTAAAAAGGCTTTGCTCTGCATTACCACGTATCAGCTGCTGTTCTGATTAAAAACCAGAATTGTATTTTCCATTGGATCATCTGTGCTGAGGGAGAGATGCCTGCATGTATTGCTCAGCAGTTGTTGCTTACTAGCCAGTGAAAACTGTTTGGGTGCCTTAAGACTGTCTGCCAAGAAAACTCACCTAATGCTTACATTAAAAAATGTTCATTAAAAAAATGTTCATTGTGCATGTTTAGGCCTAGACTGGAGATCCCTCAACAAAGTACATATTAAAAAAAAAAAAAAAAGATACAGAATTTAGAAATTAAAGAATGATGTCTGTTCTGTTTATTTTTTCCCCCAGATTTGTAAGAGCAAGGCTAAGGAATCCCAGCAGTATTATCACAGCCTGTCTATCCGGCAGAGCCTGGCTATCAACTTCAACATCCAGCAGGACTGTGGCCATTTCCTTGCTGAAGTGCCAGTTCGTCTCCTTCCGTGGGAGGATGACGACGCAGCCGATGTGGAAGAAGAAGAGAGGGAGGAAGAGGAGAAAAAACCTGAGCAGAACAACAGAGACGCTGCTTCCACTCCAGAGGCCTCCCACAAAGACAGCCCCAGCAGCCAGGGCACCCTGGGCAAGCCCCGCAGCCGCGTGGTGGTGATCACACGGGAGGTCCCGCACCTGACGGTGGCCGACTTCGTGCGGGACTCGGCGCCCCGCCACACCAAGAGCCCCGACCTGTACGAGAGGCAGGTGTGTCTGCTCCTCCTGCAGCTGTGCCTGGGCCTCGAGCACCTGAAGCCCTATCACATCACACACTGTGACCTGCGCTTGGAGAACCTGCTGCTGGTTCACTCCCGACCGGGAGGCAGCCCCCTGAGCTCCGAGGCCACGGAACCCAGTCCCAACAGCGCCTGCCCAGCCAGATTAATTGTGAGCAACTTCTCCCAGGCCAAGCAGAAGAGTCATATGGTGGATCCTGAGGTCCTACGGGATCAGTCCCGCCTGGCGCCAGAAATCATCACTGCAACGCAGTACAAGAAGTGTGATGAGTTCCAGACTGGCATCCTCATCTATGAAATGCTGCACTTACCCAACCCCTTTGATGAGAATCCAGAGCTGAAAGAGAAGGAGTACACTTGTGCTGATCTCCCCAAGATTCCTTGCCGTTCCCTCTACTCTCAAGGGCTTCAACAACTCGCCAGCTGCCTGCTGAATCCCAACCCTTCAGAGAGGATCCTGATATCAGAAGCTAAAGGAATCCTTCAGTGTTTGCTTTGGGGTCCACGTGAGGACTTGTTCCATGCTCTCAGTACATCTTCCAACCCCTCACGGAGAGACGCTATACTTCAGAACTGGCTCGATATAAAAAGGACGCTGCTGATGATCAAGTTTGCAGAGAAGTCCTTGGAGAGGGACTGTGGAATTATTCTGGAAGACTGGCTTTGTTGTCAGTATCTGGCTTTTGCCACTACAGACTCACTTCAGCGCATTGTGAGACTCATGAAGCAGCACTAGTTGTAGAGCCTGTTGCTTTTCATGAAGCATCCCCACCTCTGCCCCAGCCCTCACTCCAGCCTGCTGCACTAGGGCTCACACTTTGTACAATTGTTACAAAACAGCCTAGACATCAAAGCCAGCAACTCTGAGCAAATAGGTTCTAATTGGAGAAATTGCATCCTGTACCAAGTATGACAGAAACTTTACTTTTTTGCCAGGCCTGCTAGGGATTGATCACATACACGACTGCATTTGGATCAGACAGTATGTAACTTGATTCATATCTGGCTGAAAATGAGAGCAAGCTGTGATACCACTATTTCTACCACTGCAGTAACCCTCTTCTTCTGGGTAGTTTCTGTCATTTCTTACATAGCATTGATTAGTGAATAGCAGTGACCATAAGCAGAGATGGATTAGTGGTGAATGTGAGATGAATTATCCACCATGCCACAAAACACTCATTTGCTTTCACTCCACATACCACACATTTCCTCTCAGCTTAGTCAGTCCCCCACAAGCAGGCTGTGCTCCTCTTTCCTTTGTTCTCATCTTTTTCTTACACTTTACACCATCTGTACTTTCCTCCCCAGATGTGGTATTCCCGCTGACCACGGCAAGTGTCAGTGAGCAGCAGGCACCTGTATTCAGTCCTCTTCCCTCCTCCTGTGCCTCACTGCCTACCCATATCCTTTCTAACCATGGATCTGCTATTTCATCAATGCTGCCTTAATCAGACCCTTAGCTTGAGACTGCATCTGCATTAAAAAGCAGAATATGCACACTTTGTCTGTGCTATTTCCTAGGCAACTTTCATCTTTCCACTGTTGATGTACTGTAGCCATAACCACATTTATACAAGAACAACACAACACATGGTGGGCCATTGAAATTCCCCTTCCATTGCAAAAAGCACTAAAGCCTGACTTGAAATGGATAGGACATACATAACCTTCTCTGACAATCACTGCTATGAATCAGGGATGAAAATAAAAGCCACCTCTTCTGTTTTGTTTCGGTCTGCTCTTGTCACTTATGCCATACTGCAAAGTGAGACTGAAATTGGCTCTGCAGGTTTGTTGGCAGGAGATAGAAATGTTTAGAGCTTGTCTGTGTGTAGCTAACAAGCAACATGGAGACACTTTTACTGCAGACACAGTTCTCTGAAGGGTAAAAACAAGGGGGCAAAAACACCGTTGTTTAATTGTTGAGGGAGCTGTTGAGTTTGGCAGCCATGACCAACAGCATCATGACCCACGTTTCCTGCAGCAGTGCTTGGCTGCCTATCTCTTGTCTGTTGTAACCAGTGTTTTCTGATGTTGCTATAGACAACACCCTAAAAACAGAATGTTGTCAGAAGAGCTCAAAGAGCATCACAGACAAAGTTTTGGACTAGAGCAGGAATTAGTGAGGATTGAGGAGTCAGAATTTTTAAAACCTCAACTTGAAGGAGCTTTTTCACTTTTAGAGGCCACTGCTGACTTCCTTCTGTGCCCTGACAGACATTTCTCATGGAACCTCTGTAGAGATGATGTCTTTGCTCAGTATTGCTAGGCTAGGAGTTGTTTCCTGAGTTGCTTTGAAGAATGGATCTGGATGCAGGGGGAAAAGCAGTCCCGAATATTCTGACCCGGGTGATGGAAAGCAGACAGCCCTAGTTACGAGCCTGTGCTTCTCTCCTATGGATCTATGTGCAATTCTTGTATTATTTTTTAAAGCTGTACATTACAGTGTTCACTTTACACACCAGCCTTTACCCAATGCTAGATCTGCAGCCCCTCCCTTTACTTTCCTGGCACATAAATGCACAGATATCTATGTGTTCTTTTTATGGATTGATGTTCCATTTTAATTGTTAAAACTGTGAGGAATCAATTCACTTCAGCCTTGAAACAAATAGCCACTTTATACAGCATATGCATTCTTGGACCAGACGCATGGAAACTGAACAAACAGTCCTGCAGGCTTAAAGTCAGCGAAAGTAGCTCTGGATCCACGCCATACATCGAGGGGTTGACGTGTCTGTATTATTCTTCTCTGGCATCTCTCAGAGCTCAGCTGAATAAGGTGTGGAAGCCTACATCGATTGTGCCATAGTATAGACTGTCTTTGTGACCTTTCTAGAGATTTTTTTTTCAAACTTCTGATGATTATTCTTTTGTTTGATTCACCTGTATCAGTGAAGGATCAGGCAAGGATAAGGATAATATATTTTAATGTGATATGTATGTTTTTCTTTCTCTTTTTGGCAGAAAGGTTAGGATGGCGGCATTGATGCAGAAAAACAGGACAGTGCATTAAAAGCCTAAGTGCAATGTATGTAGTTGAAGTACTTCTTCTACATCAGGAAAGAAAGTTTCTACACTACTGCTGAGCAGCTCGTAGAAGAACCTTTACAAAGAATCTCCTGTTCAGCGCAGCCCTGCTTTACCTGGACACAGGAGGGCAATGCTCCCATAGTTCACATACACCGAGCATGGCAAGTCACTCGTGTACTACCTATTAGCTATTAGTGACAGTGTGCTGAGCTGCCAGTGGGGCTTATTCTTCTCTGTGGTCTGGTTTTGTGTTTGTTCCGTAGTGTGTGTGTGCACCTGACTTCTCAGCTAGCTCAGATAGGCATAGGAGTAACTCTTGGACCACCTGGCATTGCAGTGGGGCAGTCCCTTGAAGCTTCTTGAGGCTGTTCCCGTGTTTAGGGACGTGTTCCCACTGTCACTGTGATGTCAACACGCACATGCAGAGTTGGACTTTGAATGTTGTACAGCCGTATGTATTAATGCAGCTGGTCCAACGCCTTTGTATCTCTAGCTATCTAATTTCAGTTTGTATCTTTTGTGATGAACAATACTCATTTTAGCTCTGCAGTATAATTAAGCATGGATAGATGTTCACTACCAACCTCTTTCTTGTGCAGCACTGGGTAAACTTTAGCAATTTGTAATGTTGTGTGGTTTTTTCCTTTAAAAAAGAAAGAATGGTCAATGTAGTTGAACCTGATCTGGCCTGAGCTCTTCCTTGAGGAGCTTAAGGCTGACTCTGCAGATCTGCCCATAACTGATGCAACTGTGTTTGTGGTGGTTCTTCATCCTGGCACCAGATTGTGCCACGTAAATACACAAGAATGTATGCATTAAACTGATTGTAAACAGATCCTAAGAATGCTACAGCATAATTGCTAAGCAAAGGAAAAAAACCCGCTCTGTTTGTAACAGGATCCTGTGTATGGCAGGAACAAAACCCCTGGCTGTGCATGGTAGAACGTACTTGAATACGTGCACAGATCTTGAATTTTTTTTTAGCAATGTCGCACTTTCAGTTGAGCTCAAGAAATAGGAAGAGCTGCAAATCTAAGATAACAGTATTGCCTGTAAATATATATTTTTCTATTAATAAAAGCTGTCATTCAAATATTTTTAACATGAGCTCTAAAGATTTTTCCAGTGGAAACTAATTTCAGGAAAAATCAAATGCTTGTTTGAAGAATTACGATGAGTGGTTTCTGATCCTTTTAGAGCCATTAAAACCCTCTCTAATATTACAGAGAGAGCACAGTGATTGGATTCACAATGTTTAGTGCCTTGTCAAAAACCTGAAATGTAGCTGGTCAGTTGGTGGAAATCTTATTCTTTTCCTAATAGCCCTAGAAATAATACTGCCCATGTAAAGATGCAGAAGACTTTACAACATTAAATGCTGTACTTTGTATGATACTGGGTTGATCTGTTCCATAAGATTTGTGTGAATGGGTTCCTTTATGTTGTTTGTAGTGCAGCATAACAAAAGTAGTAACAAAACTGCAGGCTTTCAGATTTGGGATCTGCACAGGGAGAATACCAGTGGATATTTAGTCAGTTGTTCCAGCCTGACCAGGCATCAGGAGAAGCCTCTTGCTCTGACAATCTGCTGCAGACACTGGGCGCTGGCCAGGGGAGGGAGCGGCGGGGAGGGGGAAATGTGCTGCTCCTGCTGTAGGTGTTGGGTGCTGCACACCACCCTTGGGCTGTGGTGAGAAATGCAAACCTCTGTTCAAACAGGAGTGCTGAAAGAACTGCTCCTGAGATGGTGTGGAAAGTGGGTTCGTTTTGTATTCCTTAAATGGAAATGACTCATTATCTGTCAAACCTCAGATCTGATCCAGTCAATATGCATAGCCGGGTGAATATAAAGAGACTCTACTAGTAAAAGCTTGCCTACAAATTTTTAGGAATGAGGGAATCCAGAATTTTCTTCTGGAGCCCCTGGAATGTCCAAATATAGAGGCCTGGTGTCACTTCAGTATTCAGACTGATGAAATCAGTAACTCCAGCCAGGATACCATGTTGCTGCCCCACAGAGAAGAGTGCAGGTAGCATTTTCAAAAATGTTCCACCTTAAATCTTTTATGCTCCACACATCCCACCCACAAGGTATGAATGGATCATCTTGACATGTTAACACAAGAGATTTCCTACGTGTTATAGAGAAAAATATATTATTTAAATAAAATATGTGTGTTAGGGTTCAGCTACTTGCAGAATTGATTCAGCAGCTTCACACTGTAGGTCCTTGATTTTAACATGTATTTGCTGCTGAAATAAAATGGATCTGTTTCTGAATTATTGTAATGAGATTCCCGTCTAAATTAATTTTTTTGTTTATAATAACAAATCCATATGTAAATATAAATTAAATGATCCTGTTTTTATTTAAATCAATTTTAAGTTTTCTGAGGGATACAAGAGAAACTGAGTCAAACCTTTTAATGCACTTTCTTTTCCCCCTTTCTCCAAATTGCCTGTTTCTCAGTACAAACAGTACTTAACTGCATGACTAGACCATCAGTTTTACTCTGGTTTTGCAGAGGTGGTGATGGTTCTGTTAAAGCTCCTGTAAGACCTAGAGCACAATCAAAGCCCTTCAGCCAGCGCAGAGAGATGTGATTGTGATTTAGTTATGCAGTAAGATAACATCAAAGAAGTACAGAATAGAATTTTAAATACCTCCATAAAAATACACCTGTGGAAATATTCTGTAAACAGTCATGTTGATTACAAAGACTTC
The DNA here is from genome assembly GCA_013400275.1 of Rhadina sibilatrix. Classification (NCBI taxonomy): domain Eukaryota; kingdom Metazoa; phylum Chordata; class Aves; order Passeriformes; family Phylloscopidae; genus Rhadina; species Rhadina sibilatrix. The sequence goes on from VWYO01027898.1 coordinate 536,103, forward strand.
AAGAGAAGAATACACAAAAAATCCTTCTCAAAACACTGGGGAGAAATTTCTTAAGGGCACCCTCAACTCCAAAAGAAGGAGCAAGTCTTTTTCCCTGCTGTGTTGCAGAGAATGTCTGGTAGACATTTGTATGGATTTTCTTATTCACCTGGATGCAGTATTAGAAGGATGGTGATTTTGAGTAGGTGTAGAATGTAATTTAAATAATTTCCTGTAAGTCTCCTTGCATTGGTGCTCCACTCAGCATTTACCTGGAAACCACAGAATGCTTTCAGATCAAGCAGAGTTGCCAGTGAGAAACAAAATACTCAACTTACCTGTACATAAGCATTTTACCACTCTACAGAATTTGAGAATTTGGTTTGTACTTCAGACTATAAAGGTTTTTTTTTCCCATAAATTTAAGGGGAAGATTTCAGGGATTTAGAAGAGGTTGGAGCTTTTTTTTAATATGGAAGAAATATTTGTTCATAAATATATATATACATACATATATATATAAGTGCATGTAGGCATGTTTTAATATATATGTATGTATATTAATTTTATATCCCAAAAGTATTCTTTGCCCCTTTTTGCTTGAAAATATATATATTATATATTGTATATATAATATATATTTTAAGAGTGTGTAGATTTTAATATAGTCATTTCATAAATAACACCTCTTCAAGAACGACTCAAAACTTCTGTTTCCTTGTTCTTTGGATTGTTGGTATTAGAAGGTTTTGCAGTTGAAATCCTTGGGTTTTTTTCTTTTAAAACTTAATTATGCTGAGCATTTAAGAATATGTTCTTGTTTTTAATAAAAGGGGGAAATTTATTTTTAAATTAAGGACTCCAAAATCAGTGGACTTTTATAAATGGGATTTCTTTAAATGCCTTGAATAAGGGAATTTTTTTTTAATTTCTTTTTTCAGTTCCATTCTTGTGGGTAATTTGTATTTGGAATTCCTGGTTGCATTGCTTTATCTGGTGCTTCATATTGATATTTACACATTTTTATATAAATAAGTATATAAACTTCAAGCCTTCCTTTGTGATCAGGGGCAGTTACACTCTGGTTTGCTGTGGTACTTTGCTGTGTACTCTGTGGCATTCATGTTACTGTGTAAATAAACTAGTTTTATTACACTCAAACTTGCAGTTGCCTAATTTTTCTCCCTTCCTAGGTAATTAGACAAAAACATGTATTTCCAAGGCAAATGCATGTGGCCAGTGCAGCACAGGATTTTATTCCAAGAGCAGCTGGGTTTGCAGCAGCAGTGCAGCTGGGGCAGGTGCACACTCAGGCGAGGCTGCTGCACCCGTAGGGGCCCCACATCCCAGCTGCAGGAACGGCCAGTGCTCCGGACACTGCCCCACCTCCCACCTCTGGCATTTGCCCCAGGAGCCTCACCATGGCTGGCACTATTTCAGCTCCATCTGGACAAGTGGCAGCAACAGCCCAAAAATAAACTGGCCACCAGTGGCTGCTGTTGATTGGACCAGTGTCTTGTAAGGCCTGCTTGGAGAGAAGTGACTTGGCACGCTAATGACCATGGCCACACTGGGGACAACCCTTGGCATGTACGGAGCTGAGCCAAAGCTGGAAATTTCCCTAGAGTGGACAGGGTTTAAATGACCTGCTGTGAAGGAACAAAATTACTCTTAAGTCAAAATTCTACATGCAGTGACAAAGCAGGAGGATGCCTCCAAGGCAGTCGTCTGCAGCGGAATTCATTGCGTCTGATCCGTTACCTTGAAGCATCCGAGCTGATGGAGGGTCTGTGGGAAACAGATGGGATTGGGATAATGTGCATCTTCTGCAGTCGTGCAGACACACTTCAGTGGCACTGAGATCAAACAGCTCAATTTTGTACCCAGATTTGACAGGCAGCAGTGGTAGCTGCAGATGCTAATTTATTAGCATAGAGCAGATGACACCATATACGCCGGAGCAGCGCCGTGCTTCAGTGACACTGCTCACAAATACTCTTGAAAGGAAAAATACACAAAAACCAGCCTCCAGGCTCTATTTTCCCCACAGTCACAGTGGCTTTGCACAGGTATGTCATCAGCTTACTATCAGAATTAGGTGAAGTGTAACTACTACCTGCTGTTCACATTTATTCCTTAGACACTGTATGAAAGCCTTTCAAAAACAGTTTCAGCTATTGTCCTCATCCTTTTGAAAAGTACAAAGCTAGCAGACTCCAAAGGTGTCAGTAAATACACAACACGTTTAACAGCCTGACAGATACTTTGGCTTTGCCAGAGTAATCCCTGTTCACTTCAACAAAGTGCCATGGACTTAAGCTAAACAGAGTTCGATTATGCCATTTGTCAGTGGCAATCATCACTCTGCAGGGAGAAGATATGCAAAAGTAAACGGAACCCTTGTCAAGACATGATAATTATACTAGTTTAACTAAAATCTGTTGGAAATTAATTTAGTTCTGTTAGTGCAAACTCTCTTGTGGGTGTCCTTAAGCAGTCGCAGTCTGGCGTTCTCATTTCAGCTTGTGCCAGACATGAACACAAGTGGAACAGATGCCTGGTTGCAGTTGATGCAAAAATGTCTGTATCAGATTTTTCACCAGCTCAGAAGTTCATCTAATAGTAGGGCTATGTTCTACATGATAAACCTTTCTTTTTTAGAAAGCCTCCCTGCATCACTTGAGCACTGCAGGCTGCTGATTTTGCCCCAGTTAATGAGCTTCTGTGGTGCCCCACAGGAATCACACCATCCTCCCTACCCAGGGGTGCTTTTAACCAGGCTCAGATGGAAGCAGTTCCCAAGGCAAACTGCTCCAGTGAAATATTTGCCACAACCTACCTACTCTGCAGAGAGGCTGTAGCTTCAATTCTGAGCTAAGCCTTGTAGCTCTGTTGGAGAAAGATATACATTAAAACACAGTGTTGGGCCTTCAAATCTACTGCACTTGGTGCTGCTGCTGCTGTCTCAGGAGGCAGCACTAGAGCCTGGTGCTTAGCCCACCCCCATGGAAGATGGGGGCAGGCTTCTTACCATCAGTTCAGTGCTTCAAAAAGTCATTGTCTGGCAAACAGACACCAGGGGATCCACTGGGAGAGAGCAGCTTGGAGGCTCTGAAGTAGATTTGCTTCTGTAAAATCAGAGAACTCAAAGTAATAGCTGCTGAAGGTGCATTTTCTACTACATCTCCTGTTCTCACCCTTTGTTTTGCTGTCATTAGGGTGTTGTTTCTGTCACATTGCAGCTGGGAGACTCAGGACATGTATATAAGGAAGCACTGGAAGTAACGGACAATAATTTCAGGTAAAACCACAAAACTCCATTTATTTCTTATCCTCCAAAAAGAGAAGGATCAGGAACAGGGAGGTTTATTGCTCAGGTATTTACCTACATCTGCTCTTTCTGGTACCAGCCCTAGTTGAACTGATCCATAGAAAGCTCCTCCCTCCAGCTGTTGCCTGGTGTTTTACAGGTGCTGGGAGCAGCCCATACTCCCCTGCACAGCACAGTGAGAGACAGGACAGCCCCAGGGACAGAAGTTGTGTGAACTGGGGCTGGGGGGCAGTTACAGATCTCATGTCAGATGCCAGGTTTTGCCTGATTTCACTGGAGTCTTAATGGTCCAAATAAACTGCAGCGAATAGCAGATTAAGCTTAAAAAAATATGAAATCCCTGCAGTGTATCTACAAGAAGCAAGCTATTAACTTTGCACCTCTCCAAAGTGCAGAAGGACATAAATGTTCTTCTAAAGAAAATGAAGAATTAAATCAAGGTAATAAAATTCTCCTGGTTCCTACATGGGCACTAAATTTGAATCAAGTTACTGTTGGAAATGGGCCAGTTGTCTGCCCATGTACAACCACCACGGCAACCATCAAAAGAAAAGGAGCTTCCCATAACCAGTGAGCCAGTCATGCAGCTTCTCTTGGCCAGGGAAGAAAGTCTCCTTTGAAACTTTTTTCCATTCACATTGCTGGGAATAAAGATTTTATGCTCTACCATATTAATCCTTCATCTTATGTTTTTGTGTTTGTACAGGAGTTATTGCTAAAGCTGCAATCACAGGGCACCAGGGTTTGCTTCAGCCTCAAACAAGAAGGTGCAACAGGAAATCAGAAGAGGTTGTCAGATACTAGATGACAGATGTTTTAATGGCATTAGTTACAAATATTTAAATACCATCCAGACCCAGAGCTTCACCATCCCTGGCCCTTTTGCAGCAGTGAACTGTTCAAATAATTTCCCTGTGGCAGAAGCATTTCTCCCTGTACCCTGGAGTCTCAACATCTCCTTCCATAGGAACTGCAGCACACAGTCCTGATCTCTTCCTTGCTGTGTGTGAGACCTTTTTTGTCGTTGATTTTTGAGGTGATTGGGCTCAGACTGAGGGGCTAGGCATAAGGGTGTCAGCATTCTGTAGAAATGGCAGAATGTATTTCATCTACAGCCCATCAGCACCCTATTTGCTTGTCATGGGCAGACATGTCCATGCCTAGAGTCTTGACTTGAAAATTCTGGACATTCACATAAGAATATTTTGTTTATTTTTTACTAGGAATTAATCTGAGTTCATCCAACTCAACATTCCCTTTGGTGGTTTTGTCTGTTTTTTTTTTTAAATAATTCAAATCCGTCTGGAGTCTTTTACAACTTTCTGCAATTTAAGCTAATCTTGAACAGATTTCGCTTTGTGATTAATTACTTCTTCCTGCAAATCAGCAATTGGAAACACTGAGCTAAGACTAGTTCTTAGGCACCTTGTCTGTCTTCCCTAAAGAATTTGTACTCGTTTCATTGGTTTTGTTCTGTCACAATTAAAAGGGTTTGCTTTTTCTTCACTCACCAGAAGTGCTATAAAAATACAGTGCGAGTTTTGTGCTGATCCTAAAGCACTTTACAAGAGGAGATTAATTGCTATGCTACAGATCCAGGAACTGATGGACAGCATGGCAAAGGAGTGTATAAAAAAGCCACAGCAAGCCATTTGGTGGCAATAGTATGCAGGAATCCAGGGCCTATTCAACCAAATCATCTCCCACAGTATTTCTGTTTGCTTTCTGTTCGCCACTGACTCACAACTATCCATCATGACTTGACAGACTCCATCAATTAAATCTATTGCAGAATGATTTTTACAGAATTATCAATTTATTTTGTCAATTTTAATAACAGTTCCTCAAACACAAAAGTAACAAGATTACAGTCCCAAAAGAAAGGGATTCAAAGCTATAGCACTGGAGTACCAGGTGAAGCTGCTCTAACACCCATTTCAGCTCCAATTACATCTAGACTGAGACTAGTGTCCTCTGTCACTTCACCATCCTCTTCTGCCTCCCAGGGAGGTGTCAATACCTCTGGTTGGCAGAAGACAAATGTTGCTTTGGAGCATCTTTCCCATTTGGACCAGCCTAATTCCCAGGTATTGCTGAGCAGCCTTTCTTACAAAAGACATTGGGAATGAGCCTCATTAACATGAATAGGAGTCCAGTGGTCAGCTGCCTTGGCACCCTGTCAGAAATGGGAGTAACAGTCCCTGCATTTCTTAACTCTCAAATCTGCTGTGTTATGCTGATGACTTCAAGCAGTCTCTACTGGAAGCCTCAAAGGCCCTTGTGTGATGAGCATGTCCAGTTCATACCACCCCCAGAGGTCCCTTCTGAGAAGGCATGACACCTTTCATCATCACATTAGTGTAAAATACACCGAACAGAGCCCCAGTGAACTGAGGCACTTGGGCAGAGAGTTACAGCACATTGGAAAGTGTCAGTTCATAGTGTAAATCTCCCTTTTCTATTGGGTAACTTGCAAACAGCAAATTGTCAAGGCCCTTTCTTCTGCTGTAGCCAAAAGGTGTCTCTGGAACAGCCTGGGTTCCCTTGTGCTGTGCTGGGTATCCTTCCAATACTGCTGCCCTGAAAAATTGCCATCTGCTGAGCAGCCATGGGCCCCACTCAAGGCATCAGGAGCAGGGAGAGGGGGAGGCAGGTGGAAAGTAACAGTCAAGTCTCCCTTAGAACTCCTGGCTTACTGAAAGGGCTGTCATTACAGCAGCACTGCCCATTTGACAATAAAAGATAGTGGACAATAAACTACTTACTTCAGATGCAGACCCAAGATGGTGTTTGTAAGAAAATGAGAGATGCAGCACTGTCCCCTCAAAGTATGTCCCTGTCATCACTGTCAGACGTGGCAGTCCTGCAGCTGGCAGCTCTCAGTCTCCAGCAAGCTGGGGACCTTGTGACAATCAGAGAACTGGCCAGGGAGCCTGACTGGTGACTTCCCCAGCAGCTGCTGTGAAGCAACTTCAGAGCTGCTCCACACTGCTCTGTGTACAACCCAGATTTAGCTGTGCATCACAAGTTTTCTTTAAGCCAGGCAACAAGGGCTTTCCTAACCTCCTCCCCATAAGAAGGCTACTGGGCAGGCAACGGTGGCTACCTACACTGAGAGGGTTGCAAATCATGTAGCCAGAGCTCAGTGGAGCTGTGCCTGCCTAACACCTCTAAGCATCTAACCTCCAAATCCCATTAGTAAGTTTAAATAAGTCTAAGGGGAAAAGATGTCAGATTTACCATAGACCTGACTCTGGAGTACTCTCCCTGCTGGGCTGAGCCTGTCACCCATGGCTGACACCACTGGCTCTGCATCCTAGAGGCTTGTACCAATAACAATCACCAGCAAAAATAACTTTTCCATAATACTTTCTTTAATGTTGCATGCCTTTGTAAGACTCTCTTCTCTTATCCCTCTTTCTCTTTTTATTTTTTTCTCTTTGATTGTTTTCCAAATTTTCCCTGTTAGTTATTAACTAAATGTCAACTCCCTGTGTATTTAGTAATCAGATTATCTGCTAATACCTGCCTAAAGCAGTCACCATTGATTAAAGAAAGAGTGGTCATTATGTTATTTTTAATACAAATTATTTGTATTTTTAATACAAATCATTATCCTGAGGCCGATATTGAATTAAAGGAGAGATCAAATTAATGAGGGATTGAATTAAATAAGAAACATCTGATTGCAATATTTCCTACATCTCCAAACTGCCAAAAGAAGACAGTGGTATGGCTGTGAATTTATGTTATTTCATGAAAAGGTTCAAACAGATCATTTTAACTGCATCTGAGAAGTGTGCCTTACCATGGATATAGCTGTGTAAGTGCTCAAAATCCACAGCAATTTTGAAAGAGGATATAATGTAATAGCAAAAGATTTAATCAGAACATGAGCCACAAATCTCTGCTAATTTCTTGTTTCACACAAGGTAGGCCAGATTTCCAGGTGCTCTGGTCACCCACTGCCTCCCCCACATGTGTGCACAATCACTACAGCAGGGAACTGCAGACACAGCCCCTGAAAGCAAAGCTCTGGGCCACCTTTTGGATGCAGGCAAATTTAGTACATTCCTCCAGTTATTGAGATTGCTTTTGAATAATTTTCTTTTTTCCACCCTCCCCAAAGTGTCTTAATGAGGGATATGATGTGAAAGCACTTCCCTAGCTTCTAATTTGGATACATTTATTAGTTCTAAATAGCACGGGGAATGAATATTTCAAGCTTGCTCTCTGCAGGGAACAATCAGTGGGCTCAGGACGTTGTCTGAACTGAACTGAGTGCCTCAGTTTTATAAGTGTTCTTTCTAATCCTACTTCTTATCCTACTAATCATCAACAATCCCAGTGCTATTCCTGCCCTGAGTCTGACTTCATCACAGCAGTACTTGTGTTAGCCTGCATTTCAGTCACTTTAGTGAAACTCTAAACTGCTTGTGAGAAATGCTTTAACTGACTTGATTGATTGTTTATCTCCCAATCATAAATGCTAATTACAGAGCTGAGAAGATTGGTTTGTCTTTACTGCCATACTTCCACATAAAAATATGGAAAATTAATTTTTTATGATTTCAATGAATTCCCTTTATACTTTGATCCAGTGAGTGCAGAGGACAGATTATTCCTCCCAGTGTGAGAGACTGCTTCACAGAAGCAGTAAGCCAATCAAGAGAAAAATCTTGGCAGTATGAAGTTATGACCTAATTCTATCCTTCACTGCATTTCCTCTTCTCTCCAAAACATCCAAAGTTCAAAACAGCTGCCCTGATACAGAACAGTTCTTCCCTCTACTCAAATAGGTCACTTACAGAATGAAGGCCATAACTGCACATAACCCTCTCACAAACCAGAGTGCTTCCCTGAGCCATGCATGGCTAGGCCCTGGGATGCTTGACATCTCTGGAAAAGGCCTTCCTTGTGGGAAAAGCAGCTGTGTTTTACATCCAAGACAGAATGACTTTTCCCTGCTGATTTTAAAAATCAATTGCAATTACAGTCAGAACAAATGCCCGAGTTCAGCGTGCAACTCCCTGGATTCCAGAGTCAGAGAATGACCCTGCATATGGTAGATCCCTGCACAAGGAGGCTCCATTTGGGATGGAGATGTGCATTTTGCAAAGGTGCATCTTTTGGTCTGTGAAGGTCTGAGTGTAACTTAAGAAAGCTCCACTGCAAGCCACAGAGCTAGGCTGGTTCAGGACAGCTGAGCCCTGTTTGTGGCATGCAAAGGAAAGATAGGAAAGGAGCAGCTGTAACATGTTCTTACGTGGCTGCTGTTTATCAAATGGTGAAACAGCATGGCCACGAGCCTCAGAACATCTGAACTGTTTGGTGACAACTATGAAAATTCAGAAGTTAGAAGCGCTTCATAAAAAGGCAGCAGATCCCTGGCAAAGCTCCCACGTGGTGGGACCCAGGGTTGGAGGTACTGAGTTCAGTGGCTGGACACCCTGCAGACATTTGCCTCATAAATCCACACAAATCCAGCATGGTCAGGACTGGCCTTATTAGAGTCTTTCAGAGGGACTGTTATTACAGCTGGAAAATTCCAACAATCTTTTGCTTCTCTTTTCACTCTGTTTTATTGGTGAGGGGTTTTTTTTAGCCAAACTAAATCAATAACAGTAGTGTAGCATGTTCTCCCTATTGCTTATATATAAATATAATTTAAAGGCCTAAACTAATGTATGCCATGTCTTTCACTACAGAAAAGTTCCCAAGAGACTAAACAACAAAAAATTAAGACCAAAATATGAGCTTTCAAATGATGAAATATGTATATCATCAATGGTTTACAGAGCAACTGGCTTCTGTATTTACAATAGGGTTCGCCCTTATTGAATTCAATCTCAGTATAAAGCTGTATTTTAACATTCAGCAAGTCCTGTACCCTTCCAAAATATCCTTGCAGCCTCCTTGCAGGTTTCATAGCCATGCAAGTTCATCAGAAAGCAAAGGTCTTTGGACACTGTGGGAAAGAGATTTGAAGCAATGCAGTATCACTGTCAAATGTGTGATCTCTGACCCTCAACCTTCCCATCCTGCTCAAGCACAGACACCTGTCTGCTTCAGCAGAACAGGGCATCACCTAAACTGCTGGCACTTCTCTCTTCCTCACATACAACACTGACTGATTTTGAAACCAGTCCACTTGCTAAATTCTAAGAAACTGTTCTCTAAAGAATTAAGGAAGTTGCCACATGGGAAAAAAAAAAAAAAAAAAAAAAAAAAAAAAAAAAAAAAAAAAAGAGCCTTAGTAGCACATTTCATTCCTGACATATTTGTGTGATTACTGCTGGAGGAAGCCCTTCACATGCTGTAGCTAGACTCAGACACAAGATCTTTTTGCTAAGTCCATGGGCTATTTTACTGAGAAAAGGAGATATATTTTTTCCAGTGTTAAGGTGATTCAGAAATCCGCAGGTGCTGAGGTGATTGCCTGAGATATGTGGGATATAGAGGATTATGGGTCGAAAACATGATATTCAAGTCAATTACCTTGAGTTTAAGATGAAATAGAACTGTAATGAAATCTATGGTGTAATGCAGTGGAGAATAAGGCTTCAAATCTTTTTACTTGCCCTATGCTTACAGGAAAATTAAACCTCTTGAAGTCTAGCTGTTTCTGTAACAAGACTGCTCAAAATCCATGTATCCACAAATAGTTGTTAAGGCACCCAAGAATGATGCTTACAACTGGATCATCCGGTTGGTTGGTTTTGTGGAAATACACACCAACAACCACCACCCTCCACCACCCACAGCTCACAACCAAATGGCCGGGCAGACACGTTTCTCCTGGGTTTGTTCTGTAGCAGTGACCGTGGCATTCCCAGGACAGCTGTGACAGACAGGACAGACTGGAACAGCGGCAGCAGCAGTGGAAAGCACAGACTGAGTGGATGTCTCAGCCAGGCAGGAAGAGGGGCAGCCAAGAGAGGCTGGGTGCCAGGCAGTCACCTCTGCGCTTGCTGCCTGCTCCCGAGCCTGGGACTGTAACAGTGAGCCTTGTCCCGGGAGCCGTCCCCGGGCAGAAGGAAAGCCTGTCTCTGGAAAGGCGGGAGGAGGAGGCCACAGCACCGGCACACAAACCCTCCTGCTCCTGTGCTCAAAGAACGGGGACAACAGCCAAAGCCTGGGCGCAGGGATGAAAGCACGTTTGTGAGGAAGTTGTATCTGGCAGGGAGATAAGGAGCAGCTCTGCTGGGGGATATCGGCTGCTCCGCTGCCTGCGATGTGGCAAGGTATGTAAATCCTGCCTTGGGATCCTGCTGTGCGCGAGTCACCAGATGGTGCTCTACATACAGACTTGAAAGTTCTTTATCTCAGTGCGGGAACTTCTATGGCCTTTGAGGAAATAACGATGCTATTTTTGTGAAGACTTTCCTTTAAAGTTTAATTTGCATCTGAGTCTTTTCATCTCAAATAGGTTGTTGTTGTTAAGCTGTTTATTCAGAATAGCTTTGGTGCGCTGAGATTTTTGAGACAGAATTTACAGGCACGAGACTTCCATCCAGATCTGCCAAAAATATGTGAGTAAAATATAAGCTGCAATAAGAAAATATTTAGTCATATAATTTTTATATCACTTATTTTCCCTGCAGTGGGAAATAAATATACAGAATCTTCTGCTTCACAGTGGCTATGACATCATAGAAGTGGTACCATGTTAGAAAAGAAATCTGAGGATGTGGTGAGGATGTAATAGTAGGTAGAAGGCTTTTCAGATTAAAATAGCTACAGCATAGTAGAGCATTCTTATCTTCTAGAAATATAATGCCAATGTATTCAAATCCTACTCATCTTCCTTCTGAAATCCTATACCCATCCTGCTTCAACTAATAGTTGTAAGACAATTAACAAAAATACTGAGACTATGGATGCCCCTTTTTCTCTTTCATCACCTCTCAAAAGAGGATTCATCTCATTAAAGGCGCTATTAGAAGTCACGTGCACTACGACTCTGAAGGTCAAGGCAACAGCAATTTATTAGAGAACGCATTTGATGGTCTCCTTGAAATTTTGGGAACTGCCCAGGAGATGGCAGCAAATGGCACTCCGGGGGTAGGAGCCTGCGAGATGCTCGAACCAGCGCCGGATTCCCAATTACGCCGGGTTTATCTTCTACCCAGCACGAACTCAACTCATTAATTTTGTTCGTTGCGGAGCGGCAGAGAGAAAACAAGGCCACATGAGACTTTCACAATGTTGCACTCAATCGGTGTGTGACATTGTAAAAATATAGTAGCACTTTAAAGTAACTTGTCATTTTCATAAAATTTATAATTACTCGAATCATTTATTTCCCCACATGAAGGCTATTAAAAATAGTTTCAGGGGCAGCGCAATTTGTTATGAAATGAAGGTCAATCTCATTAGATCACTGTAGCAGGGATCCTAATAATATCCTGGCAGAAACGAGGTATCTCATTACAGAAGTTGTATTTTGTTTGAAATATTAGGTCATCGTTAACTGAGCACTAAAATACACATAATATTGGATGACATAAATTATTCCCCTGAAAAACTGCCACACGCAGAAGTGGTAAATCAGTGATGAGGGTACAATACAAAGCTTAACATTTTCTGTCTTTTCTAGCTGGATTCACCTACTTAATATCAATTTGGTTTGCTGCTGCTTCTGGATACTAAGCCACTGTTGGGTTGCTAGAATTACACAGAGAGCTGGTTTCAGACTGTCACTCTGCAGACTACAACCAGTAAGAAAGATGTTTAATTTCCTTGTAACAGCTGAGTAAGCTGCCATCCAGGAAATACCAAAATTTAAAAGGAAAAAAATTAAAACCAGAGAGAGTCCAGAAGTAAACATTGCCTTTACAAATACAAGAGAAGGAGTTACTTTTCCTTTATTATCTTTACCCATTTGGAAAGTACCCATTGGTTTTTCTAGCCCTTTCATTCTACTGGAACCACAGTGGAAGGTATGGATGTGTTTAAATGCTTTACTGGAGTTATATCACAGCACTTAACACCTGGCAGGATCATGCTGAGCATCTGCTCCACACCAGTCAACAGTACCCAGAAAAGCACACAGATTATCCGTGGGAGGGAGCTCAACAGTTACAGGAGCCCTGCCTTCCAGGGGCTTCAGACCTCCATGGTATCAACTAAAGACTCATAATACACCTGTGAGGTACATCAGCAGGCTCAGGAAGCTGTGAGGAAAGCAGAAGAAGAGGTTATACTGATTTCCTAGCGCCATGAAGTGGATCCAGGTTCAGTGGAAAGGCTCTCCATCAATGGAGTGTGTGCTGTAAGAGCAACACCCCTTTCCTTTCAGCAGAACAGGTTTAACCATGGGTGCACTGCAGAGGTTGTGGTTAGAAGGTGTGTACAAACACAGACACTCAACCTGGAGCAGCTCACAGCAGCTACAGATGGCACCGAGGGAACACTTTGGTTGTGCTGTTTTGCAGAAGGAAAGGCAGCCCTCCTGGTTTGTGGCTACAGCTTGGGCTTTTTAAAAATTCCCAACTGGAAATCGGAGGGTTTTTTTAAAAAATATTGATCAAATTTCTAGATAGAAAAATGCTAGTTATAAGAATGAACTAATTATATTTTCAGCTGCAGATTGTGTCATGAACTCAGACTGTAGTGCTTGGCATTAGGCCCCACAATACCTCAGAGAGACACTCCACATCCCTGTGCCCCCCAGGGTGTGCCAGCACACCACCAAAATGAAAGTCTTACCCAACATGTAACAGGGACACACGGACGTGCATGTTGGATGATAAGCCCATCATGCAGTGCTTACACAGGAAGTCTAGTTTTTAAATTTGACTTTCTGCCTGTCACTGACTTACTATATTTACATCAGCTTTAAAATTTTCTTATTCATCAGCTTTCTTTGTGAAACACTTTCTTAGTAGGTAAAACACAAACATAAATAGCTACAGTGAGAGAATTGTGAATTGGCTTGAAGTGGGTGCTGCAAAAGGGAAAAGGCAATACAGGAATACACAGCATGTGCAAGAACAGGGACAGTACTGTCCAAGGAGCACAAAACCTTATAGAAAATGACCTTAACAGCTGAATTTTGAACAAAAAACCAGCAAACAAACAGCAAGTGATGATCAGGTAAGGTGAAACACTTTAGGGTTCTCGGAGGGTGACATCCCAAGAGCATTTCTGCTGACAGCAAATAAAAGTCCACACCTGCCTGCTGTAAAATTCTGCCTATGCATGGCTCTGACAGGTAGGCTGCTGCACATTCTCCTGAGAACCATCCAGTGAACAGACTGGATAAAAATCCAGGTTAAAAATACAACCTTCTTTTGCCTGAGTTATTTTTTCCCCTAATCTGCTGCTGCCACTTGGTCTCCATGGTTACACAAATACTTCTAGTGGTACCTTTGCTACTGTCATGCAAAGATGGGTTAGGGAGAATGGAGAAGCCAGCAGAAAGCTGCTGAAGCTGACACTGCTGCAGAGAGGGAAATCTCATCATAGGATGCTCTGAGATTTCACAAACCTTTCCTTTCCAGCAGGTCTGATTTAAGAAGTCCCCAGCCCAGTCCCCTCTTCAGCAGTGGCCAGCTGTTTGTGAATAAAGCAGTGTCACCCTCTCTTCCAACAGTGCCTTGGTGCATGGAGAGGATGTCAGGCAGTGCAGACTGGAGGGATTTAGAAGCAGCTCTGCTGCCATGGGAAAAGCCATGGAACACAGAGGCCACTCTCCAGGATACAGATCCTGAAAACTGAGCTGACTGGAGCTGGCAGAGAACTCATGCAGAGAATGTTATGATGAGGGAGTGAGGAGGGAGAAGGTGCTATTTGTAGTCTGGTGTAAAAGACTCCAAAGAACACAATGGGCAGTGCCGTGATGTCTCACTTTTTCTTACAGCAGAAAATGGATGAACTACACAGATTCATCTCCTCTCCAGCATCAGAGTGGACTTGGAGGACAATCTACACCTATTTCTTAACAAAAACAATGGAAATGTACCTCTGGGGAAACTGCCAATGCCAGCGATATGTTTCTAAACAGAATTTCTCATATACTGTTTATTGAACTATTACATCAGTCCTTTGCATCTATATGCAGAATTGTTTCAGAGTTTGTCTAACATCAGATTTTTAGCTCCAAACTGTTTTTCTGTGGTGCTTCTCAAATCTGAAAGGTCTCCCTCCAGCATGCCAACCCTTATCATTTGACTACTAGCAAATATAAATCTAGAAATAGATATAGAATAGATTAGAGCACACAAACATCCTTTATGTATTTGAACAAGGATATATTATCATATCAGTTCATGAAAATTGTATTTAAATGCATTGTATATAAGTCTTCATTATTAAAAATTGTATTTAATGTAGGTTAAGTCAGATGATAAAGATATAAAGAAAAGGTAATGAACCAATCTCAGCCTGTTTTTCCCCTTTCTTAGTCATGAAAAGTGCTCCTCATTCCTTTTACATCCCTTCATGGCAATAAAATGGACCTTGCTGCCAATATTTGATCATTACCAAGAAGCTCACAGTGCTCAAGCCCATCAAAAAGTGAAGAAATGCACAGAGTGACTCCTATGAGATCATTTACTCTCAGTGAAGAGCAATTAATGGACTGCAAGTCATGACTGGCATTCCTGGGAACCACAAAATCAGGTGGGTGGGATCAAAGCTGTAAGAGATCTCTCCTGCTCCAGAAGACATGGAAGACTGGATTTCACCACTGCTGCCCTCCCTACTTTACACTGACAGTCCCACTTCCCCCCCTCTATTCACTGCTTTACAGTACTCTGATATGGGTGCTCTCATTTTCTAACTGTACTTCCAAATGTTGAAAAGATTGACTGGGAAAATGTTTGTCAGGTAATCAGTCATTTTTACTATGCATCCTTCAGTGTTCATGGACCTCTCCAGGCTATTACACACTTCAAAGAAGCTTATGATTACCTCCTCAGGAGCTGGAGAAAAAGCATGAGATTATTCTTTATTACCTAATTCATTCAAATGTACTTAACTCATTTTTATAACATTTGCTAAATTGTTTGTCCTAAAAGCAAGAATACACTTTTACTTTTGCAATGCATGCCTGCAAATGAAAATTACTTCTGCTGTGGAATTGTCTACAGGCCTTGCTAGATGAGTGATTTATGACAGCACAGACTCAATTGCACCAATGCAAAGTGCACTGTGTCCATAGAATTTAACTCCTGGTGTTTAAAAAATCTGAGAGTTGAATCGGGCATAATTGAACTGAAGGTCAAACTACATCATTATTGTATTTGCTTGCACATTTGTCTCTGCTCTTCTGAGTCTGCAAAACAGCTTCTGCAGCCACTCACCTTAAGCAGGCAGCCAACCAACATGCCCAGTGTGTGCCACGATGCACTGAGAGCCAGAGGCTGAGCCGTGGTGAGGTCACAAATGTGCATCTTGCTAGCACACATTCTGCACTTGAGACCTTTGGGCCACTCTTGCCCTGCACCCACCCCAGCCTTTGAGCCTCTCCCCCTCTCAGAGGCCATGGAAGTGCAGGATATCCTTGTATTCATTGCTGGTACATCTTTCTGAAAGTATTGCTATGATGACAGTCACAAGCAGTGAAATGCCAAATAAACATCCTCTGAGGAATTTCAAAGAGGTTTGAACTGTATTAAAAACCAAAGCACATCTTGGCAGTCAGGCTACCTGTCCACGTCAAGAAAGGTGGAGATCTAAGCAACAAAGCTGTGCTGGAGACAGTTCAATCCAACTCAATCAAGCCAGATACTGAAATTGCAGCCACTGCTTGTTACAACTTGCTTTCCAGCAAGCCTTGCTGCCTGCTTTCCTGGGAATTGCCTTGCCTCACTTCACTTCAGCAAGCCATCCATCCTTCTTGCTTTCTGCAAAGGCAGAGAGCTAGAATTCCCTGCCTCCGTTCCCATGTAAGGAGGAGGGGCAATTTCAGATGGCATCTGAAATTCATCCCATTTTCCCCCTAAATGTCACTTGGCTGGTATGCCACGCTTGGCATGAGATGCCAGCACAATCCCACACCTTATCCCAGACAGAGCCTGTGGCTTTGAAGTCACAGACTGATGATACCCAAAAGCTTGGCACGTGTTCTCCAAAGAACCAAGAGCACTTCCCTGCACAAGAGCCTGCAAAGACCCCACCCTGGCACCCACCATCAGCCAGCTCTCTGTGCATGAGAGCAGCAAGGCAGCACTGCAAAGAAGAATGCCAGGCCCTGTTGTGTTTATGTGTTTTTCAGGAGCCATGCTTAGAAGAACACTTGGCATTTATCTTTCAGGCAGTGTGAGTCCAGCCCACACAAACTCTGTGCCAATTCCAGGCACTGCAGTCTCCCCATTCCTCCTCTCTCCCCATGAGTCCCTCGTATTTCCTGAATGCAGAAACCTGCAACCCCACCACAGGCCCTTGGCTCCCCTCCAAGCATGAAGTCCTGTCCCTTCCTTGCCAGTTGTCAATGTTAAATGCAAAAAAGAACCCCGAGAGTCTCTATTGAACACCAGTTCCTATGAATCTATAAAAATTTATGTGAGATCGATCGATCTATCTATCTATCTATCTATCTATCTATCTCTACCTGTGAAGGCAGAGGAAATTAATACAGAAAATCAGATAAGACTGTTAATTTCGACGTTGAAATTGAGTAACAGCATTGTACTAAAATCTTTCTGTGAGTTTTTAAATATCATTGATCCTTTCCCTATCAAATTCCTCTTTAAAAGGCTTTCTCTCTATCAACTTTTAATGGCTTTTTTGATAACATTGCCTATACCAGCTTTTAAAAACACCATATGTCACAGAATTGTAATATAAAGCACATATAAACAGCACATTAAAAAGCAGAAATTACAAGACACAGTCACACCCTAAAAGCCATAAATTCAGTGCAAAACATCATTAATTGTGCAACCAAGTTTAAGCATATCTTCTGGGTATATAAATTAATTTTTAGTGTTAGAAAATAGTCTGATAACACTTGCAAC
This sequence comes from Rhadina sibilatrix, assembly GCA_013400275.1. Lineage (NCBI taxonomy): Eukaryota > Metazoa > Chordata > Aves > Passeriformes > Phylloscopidae > Rhadina > Rhadina sibilatrix. The sequence continues at coordinate 553,377 of VWYO01027898.1, forward strand.
ATTGGGAAGTTTCATCCATGAGCATATAAGGACTTGAAATGAAAGCTGAAAAAAGACTTAGTGTCTCCATGGTATCCAGAACTGGGTCTGGATATAATTTCCCAAACTGTAGCAAGAAAAAGAACTAACTTTGCTACCATGGAAACAGAACAGTGGAATACTACTGATTGTTACTTGTCTGCCTTTGCAAGACCAATTGCTAAAATGTTAAGGCCTTCAATAGCATGGGTAGTTTTGTTTCCACCTGAGAAGTAAATCTGCTGGGAAAGGACCAAGAACAAGCTCACCAAACAAGGGAGAGCAGCCAAGGAATGACAGGCATTTCTAGGAAAAGCAGAGAATTAGAGAGGAGAAAGAGAGTAAGAGGAAGATCGAGAAGGAAGACATCCTGGTGCAGGAAGAAAGAAGGAAGGGTTTGGTTTGATTAGTGAGACAGAAAAAAAAGGCCCTTGCAATGAAGGGATAGATCCTGGCTATGATAAAACAAACTTCATGTATAAATTGGGCAGCAAATCCTGCATCGGTGTTAGCTCTTCTGGAAATCAGGCATGCCTTTAATTTCTTAACTTACTTTTCCTTTGCTCCTCACTGGAAAATGCTGCCCTCTGTGGAGTCCAAAACACCCAAGAATTACCACCGCCTGCATTTTCCTCACAGTTTGTGAGATTCTGCAACATAAGCCGAAGTCTTTAACTTCACTGGGAGCGTTACCTCTCCACACTAAACAAATGTGCAGGTTGTAAAATGCTGGGTGTTCTCCTCATGGAACACCTGCTGTCCCTGCCTGCCGCTCAGCTCTCCTGCCCTCACGGCCCCTCAGCGCCCTGAGGGCACAGTCCCGCCACCAAACACCCCTCAGGCGGCAATCGGGTGCCTTTCTACTTCCCTCAGGAGCCGAAGGTCTCCTGAGGATGTCACCGGCTTTATGGTGCAGCTTTTTATGGGAGGATGCGAGTGTTCAGAGTTCTTTGGTACCGGTTTTAAGATTGTAAGGTAGTCGGAAAATTATCGCTTCAGGTGCTGAAGAAGAAGCAGAAACTGTGTTTGTAATACTCCGCTGCCTAGGTTCTCTGCTGCCTAGGTTCCGAAGCTGACGGACAGCAGTGACATCCCCCTCACAACCACGCGCCGCCGGCGCGGCCCAAGCGCGACGCCTCCTGAGGGCGGGACCGCTCTGAGGGGGAGCGGTTCGCCATCTTAGGTGCCTCCGCCCCCTCGCGCCACGTGACGCGGGCGGCCGCCATCTTAGGCTGCCCGCGCGGCCGGGCGGTCACGTGCGGCGGCGCTGAGGGGACGCGGGGCCGGGGCTCGGCGGCGCCATGGGGCAGTGCGGCATCACCTCCTCCAAGACCGTCCTCGTCTTCCTCAACCTCATCTTCTGGGTGAGTCCGGCCGCGCCTCGCCCGGGATGGCGGCTCCGGGGTTCCCGGTCCGAGCCTGGCCCCGAGAGCGCTGCGGGCCTCGCTCAGGAGCCGGGAGCCCCTCCCACCTCCTCGCACGGGTTCAGTTCGTATTTAAACTCTTTATGTTTAACGGGCGTTCTGAGCCCCTTCGCGGGGTGTGGGGGTTCAGTGCTGGGCTCAGTCCCTTCCCTCGCAGTCCTTCCCCCGAGTTCCAGGGTGGGGGGAGCTGAACCGGGCATTAAAGACTTAAGGAGCATTAGGGATCTTGGGGTAGAGACTCTTGTGTAAGCGAATACAGCTTCCTTCTTTTGCGTTATTGAGCTTCTCAGGTCTCTGGCGGTTTAATTTCTGTAGCCAGTTTAAGTTTTGTAGCGTTCTTCCGGCCATCTCGGGTTTGGCCGTCCGCTGCGGGACATCCCAAACGCTTGGCGGTGAATATGGGGCACTGTTCTCTTCCTGGGCTGGTAACATAAGATCAGCACATACGTATTTACACATCTATGCTTCACGTATTCCACTAGCCAGGGTAGCATTGTAGTATTTATGCATCGCTGACACCTCCCAGAGCTACAGTGACAGTAAGACAAAAGCTTACAAAAGGGGAACAGTAGGTTACTGTAAATTGCCTTTTTCAGGATGGACATACAGGCTCTAGCTTGGCATTGTGTTCACTGTAATAGTTGGCTTGTCAGAACAGCGTAGTTCTTAAATGAATTAAATCAAATTCAAGAAGAGTCTGTAGATTTTAAAGAATTCCCATTGTGCATTTAGGTACTGCGTTTTTCGTGCTCTAATCCCAGCTCTAGGAACAGTGTCTGTTGTCCCAGCTGTTCAGAGATTTCGTCTTTGGAAAAGTAATAGTGGGTAACAAGCTGTTGGAACATAAAAGTGTAGCTATATATAGTTGCTTCGTTTACTGTTGAAAGTCATACAAAATCTTACTAGCGTTACAGGATGACTATTGTTGTCTGAATTTTTACAGAGAAATGCTCCTTAAGGGTGGCTGGAAGTGAACCATGGTCAGGGAAAATGTGTATCTGTGCATTCCTACCAGTATTTGCCTATATAGCTATTCTGGAGAGGAGCAGTGAAGATGAGGCATATTTGGCTTTATGTGGTGCAGATTAGAAGTCTGTAGTTCTGGCTGAGGTGCACAGGCTCCATTCTTTATCTTTAAAGTAAGAAGCAGTGACATCAGTCTCTTAGTGCAGCAGTAAGGTTGGAATCTGCTTTGTTGGGTGTGGCTTTTTGTTTCATGCATAGTTGCAAGTGGCATTTTAAAGGCTCTGTAACGGGCTCCCACGTCATGCTTAAAAGTTTTTGGCTGGACACAGTTTTTGCGAGTTGCCTTCTCCATGGCACCTTGAAGTAGATTTTTCTGTAGTTGCTGATATAAATGAGGCTCCATTTGAAGTAGATGAGCTCAAGTTCTGTGTGTGGTTTCTCCCCAGCTCCAGAAGCTTAGTGATAGGTATTGTTTTTTGTCTGCTGCATTTAGTAATGTAATTGCATGTTGGAATTGGCAGTTATTCATCTCTTACAGTGGTGGGGTCAAAGTTATTTTGTGTAATGCTGAACTTTGTGCTTTACAATTTTGGATTACTTTTGAGACAAACTTGGCTTAATTTAAAATGGATGGGTTGTATTTAGATAAGATGTACTTCATGTCAAATAAGAATGTCATCAATCTTGTATTCTGTAAACCACCTCCAGCCTAAGAAGTCAGCTTATGCTGATGGCTTTTTGTCAGATAAGTGACTGGGTTGTTTGTGTTGAACAACCTTGCAGCTCATCAGCTACATGTAGATTTATGTAGGCTTTCTGAAAGTGAGAGTTACAGAAATCAGTGGTTTTCCTTTCTTTCACAAGCTAGAGTCAATAGCTCATTTGTTGACTGAGCTGTGTATGTTAACATTTGGTGCTTATCTAGTTGGCAATGTAAGTGCTTCTGTGCTGTTATAGAAATCTTTTGCTTGTCATTCTTATGTAGTTCCAATATTGATAATTAGATAATTTGGATTTCCCAAGACTTGACAATAGACAAATGCCTGTAATTGGTCAAGTAATTGAAATCTCCTTTAATTGCTTTTGTAATTCACTCTCCCTCTTTAAGGTTTCACATACCAGTGTTCTGTGTTATCACTGTCTTCATGGTCACCTGTGAGAATAACAAGTTGTGACTACACAGTGGGTTATAACTTCCCCCTTGTCCTGTGAGTCTCTTACTTGTGGGAGGATGTGAATGTTCAGAGAGATTTTATATCTGTGTTATGATTGAGATGTTCAGAAAATTATCAGTGCTGTGAAGAAACAGCAGAGATGTGCTTGTTATACTTTGGAGTCTTGGTTCTAACTTTCACGAATTTCTTTCAAGTCTGAAAGAGGCAGATCAGATCTTGCTGACAGGTGACAGCCACTTAAAATCTACAGCTACTGATTTCAATTCTACAAGTTCATCTCATTTTGAAGAGTCTTGTGCTACTTGTTAAATTTTAGTTGACACCATAAAATATCATTTATTTTCTTGTGAAAACTTTGTTCTGCTGTGTAAAATTCTTACATTAATTGTACTTTCCTATGTGTTGGTAATACTACAGGATTTTTATTTTTTAAAGAAAATAAGCTGCAGAAGCTGCCTAAAAGCAGGGCAGGTACTAGTTTATCATGCCCTAAAAGCAGGGCAGGTACTAGTTTACTCACTTTTCCAGATTTTTGGTGAGGTATTTTGGCTGTTCAGCTGAGTTGTATTTGCAAGGGGTGTTGAACATTGAGTGCATTTTCTGTAGGTGCCTTTGTTGCCTTTAAAATACAGTAAGAAAACAGTATCATGACTGGTAGTCATAAAGAGTAGCAGAATGTAAATTGTGTGTGGAACACGAACTTGAATTTTGGATAGTTTGTCAGAGTGCTGAAGGTCAAAAATACCAAGAAATGGCTTGATATGAAGTATCAGTTAAAATTTGCCCTCCTTAGACCAGGGAATACTGATCTAATTAGTATGTTTCTTAGTGTCTTGTTGCTGTGAGTTAATTTTTGAGTAGATATGATAAGTGACAAAGGAAAGCCAATCCTTCAGTTGACCTTTACCTTAAGTTTGCACAAGATTTATTTGGTCAGCTGGTGTCTTCTTTTAGGGGATGCTGAGTCCTTTAGGGAAGGGAATTGGATAGGAAATAATTGTGATGTGAAAGACAATACTGCTTAAAAATAATGTAACTTCTGGTACACATATCTTTATAATCAGCAAGAATTTTTTGTTACCTTGATGAAATGTTGATAATGACTAATTGCAAAAAAAAAAACCGGTATTTGAGAATAGCATGTTTGTCAGAAAACCTCCTAAATTTACAGTCTGCATAATTTTGAAAGAGGAAGAAATATATTTACCTGGAGCAAATACCTAAAGACTGCTGTCAAATGTGTTTGTGTGCCCTTAATTTAAGGCTTCATGGTGTGACTTGCATAATTCAGTTGAAACTGGTTTGAAGATGAGATGAAGACAAAAATACTGGGGAAATGTTTTCAGTCTTAGTTTAGTTCCTAGGATAGAATGATAAAATATTCAGAGTTCCATGTGGTCTTACTTCAGAAAAGGGAATCTGTCTAATGTGCTTTGACAGCCTGCTCTGCTAAAATAGTGCCAGATATCCTGCACTTGCTAAGGTTTTTATGTTTCACCTCTGTCCTTCTTCTTGAGAAGAAGAATGAACTCTGCTTCTACGATACTTTCAACTCAGAAGTTGCAAACTATTATTTGTTCTTGTAGTATTTAGTTGGCTTGAAATCATTACTTTGACAGTTCATGTGACTAAGCTGTTATAAAACATTCTTGGTATGATTGTTTAGAGAAATCTCAAGTCTCTACTTCTGTAGAGCACAAATACTTTGTACAAATCTGTGCTCCCTGCACAGCTTGAGTGTGCTCACCACAGTGCAGTGACCAGAGTATGGGAAATGGAGGATTTTCTTAGAGGAGCTGCAGCAGTCAATACGCATGTAATGTCTTTGGGGGTTTCTAGCAGAAAAAACCAAAGAAAATGAAACAATGTGAAAATTCACTCAAATTTAGTAATAGAAAGGAAGATTAGAGCTCGCTTTCTCTTACACATAGCAAAAAGCCCAGTAATTTCTCTAGTTTATTGTGAACTTCAGAGTAGTTATTGCTCTGGACTTTAAAACAAATTTCTTGAGAGTTCTTTGGTGATCAAAGACTCTAGCTGATGGATGGTCCCAAACATAACTTTGCAGGGATTACTTGACGAAAGCCCTTTTGTCTTGAAAGACAGTTGCTTCTGGATGTAACAATGCAATGTTTTCTGCTTGTGCTACTACGGTAGTGTGAAGCGAGTGTATCCTTCAGGATTGGTACTGGTTTGGAATCCTGTGCATTAAAATAAAATAGTTCTTTTAATTTAAAACTCTCAAGTGTTGTGCTCTCTGAGTGGTTTGTCTCACAATATTTGAATATGAATTTTCAGATAGCAAGCATGGCCCAGGTCCTGAATTTTAGTAATAAATACTTTGATTTGCTTTTAAGCAACGTGATATTGTCATTCATGTTTCTTTAAGGGATGAGTTTCAGGTCTTTGCCTGGGATTTTTCAGGATTTTTGGCATCTGGTCCTGAGCTTAAAAGACCTAATACCTAACAAAACCAAGTTGCAAAGCTAAATGTGATCCCTTTGAATAGTACAAGAAATTTGTAGTATCACTTTACCTGGTGAACTTTGAAGCAGAGTGATCATCATTGTTCTCCTGCAGAGCAAGGAGTCTGGGAACAGTAGAGCATCAGCTCAAGTTACAGCCCCGGTGACTAAAATAGGTGTAAAAGAATGGGTGTATTGTTAACTTGGCTTCTAAAGAGGTTGAAAGTTGCAGATGCACTACATCTTGCAATTAGTGGCACTTCAAATGTGTAATCCCAAATGCAAAAGCAGCCTAGCTCAGCCTTTTGCTTCAGCCTAAAAAACCTTTGAATATGAGATGTTCAGGCATAGAATTGAACGTGTCTGATACAGACAGAGCAGTCTGGCTTGCTTGAATTTTACAGGGCTTGCTTGTTTTATAACCCTGTAAGATAGTTTTGACTGTGTTGTGGAGCTGAATGGAATTGCTGTCTTTCTTCTCCCAAAAGACTTTGTAAGGCAGTTATAGCTCAGTGTTCAAGTTAAATTATCACTGATGAGAACAAAGAGAAGAGTGTCAGAAAACCAGTGTCATTGGGTTCTGAGCTGGTTCTGCATCAATTTCAGGAAGCAAAGAAAATACCAAGTACGGGTGTGGGTTTGTTTGGGAGGGGAGTGGAGAGAGAGGCACAGCAGGGAAGTGCTGAAAAGACTCTAAGAGAAATAAACCCCAGAGAGATCCTGTTGGGCCTTTGAGGTAAAGGAAATAAATTTTGAAGAACAGAAAGCTAGAAGGAGGACTTAAAAGTTTTTGACATCTCCTTTTTATGACAGTAATCTATGTACTCTGTTGTTGGAAAGGACCAAAAAACATAAGAAGTACCCTAGAAGTCAAATAATGAAGAAACGTGGGGAAAAAAATCCCACTTGTTCAGGTGCCGTTCTAAGAATCCCAAAAATTTAGAGGCAGACTTCAGTACCAGTGTTCCTGCTTGTGGGTTGGAAATGTTCAGGAGTTGGTATGCATGGACAGAAGTAACTGTAGACTCTCATAAATCTGTCCTGGAGTAGACATGTGTTCTGGTTTGGTTTTTTGTTTTTTTTTTTTTTTAATGTTTTAGAAAGGCAGTGGGAACAAAGATATGCTTACATTTAACATGAGGAAAGTAATGGACATGTTGGGAAAATGGTCCTAGGACAGGATCCAGACAGAAAAGCTGAGGGTCTGTTAGTGTAAAAGCCTTTTTTCTTACTTTTTCCATAGGTTCTTTTTATTAAAGATGATGTAGATGGTCTGTCAGAATATATCACGGATGTCGTTAACAATCCCATGCTTGAAAGATATTTCCATAGTAAAGTGAATAATTGGTTTAGAGTGGTATCTGCATTGCTATCAAAATTTACCAATCAGCAATGGCAAAGCTGGCAGCAGTAGGAATTTATAAGTAAGTGTCCTTACCAAAAATGTGAAATACTCCTCTTGCCTAATTGAGTACCAGGTGTTTTCTCCTAAGATACAGTGCTTTGCTGCTACCTTAATTTTCTTGTTCAGAGAGTATGTGTTTTTCTTAAAACAGTGAATAAAACATAGATTCTAAAGGGACAAATACGGTTCTTTGGCTGAGTTAATTGGAACAGTACCACAAAAGAAATTCAGAACTTCTGCTGTGTGTTCTGTTAGGGTCCCAAAGTGAAGAAAATTCCATAGCATGGTGAAGAGTATGAACATACAAGTGTTGATCAGATCTCTTTGGCAGTAACATTATTAGGGTAACGTAAGGAAGCATTTGCTTGTAAATGAAGCTGCAGTGTCCATGGTTGATAAATAAATGATCAGCAGAACAAGTCTGAATATCTTGTACTCATCATCTTAGGTAGGCACGGTGTTGGCTTTCAAACTGCTGCAGTGTGTGAGCATTACCGAAAACGTGAAAGCAGTTCTTAGTGTGTGTTTGCAGCCTCCTTGGAAAACAAACAAGCGAACTGAATCCCTGAAACTGTTTCAAGGTACAGCTAGTCAGTGCCCAGCCTTGTACGCCTCAGGGCTTGTGAAAGGTGATAGCTGACTTTGTGAAATAGCTGTGAGCTTAAGAGGCTTTCTTACAGCAACCCAAAGACCATTAGAAGAACCTTGATTTTTAACTGAGCTTTCCTAGAATGTGTTGAGTGATAGTTAGCATTGTGTCATTGGATTTTCCAGTTTTCCCTCCAATTCTCTGCATAATTGTTGAGCTTTTAATAACTCCATAGAGGTTCCAGCCAAAGCAATAAAATCAATCTTTTTCTGAACTGTGAGAGGTCTTCATGTCTTAGAAACTTGCTTCTGATGAAGAGGATGTTGAATTGCTCAAGCCTTTTGCAGTGAGCTGTTTTCATTGACTGTACTTTGATATCAGTGTTTTTAAAGGTTAATTCATCCTAAAATAAGAGTGTGCTGCTTCAGGTTCAGAACTATGAGTTAGGTACAGACAACTGTAAAAGGATGTGTGAATGCTGAATAACCAGGCATGTCCCTAGAACATGCATGTGACCTGGCACAGATTCAGGAAATGCTGCCACCTCTATTCAGAGCATTGAGCAGATTAAGTTGGAGAATTCTTCCTTCAAGCTCTGTTTATCAAAGACTTGTTTGAACTGTGTGCAGTTCATATATTTGTCTTCCATTTAATGATAGGAAATACATGATTGTAAACACGGTAGCTTTATATTCAGTTGTTTTTGACTTGAGCAGGTTTGGACTTTGCAGGTTTTCTGTTTGCTCTGCAGGATGGTAAACAGTGAGATCTGGAATATGATTTTTGTTTTAAGTTATCCTTGTGTCTATACAGACTTTGGGTTCCTAGATGATTCCTATTTTGAGATAGATGGTTTAAGCGCATGGTTAAACTGGTTTGGGTGGTTTGGGGTGGGTTGTTTGGTTTTGGGCAGGGGAGAGTCGGTTGATTGGGGTTTTTTTCTTCAAAAAAGACATGTATTCAACTTTGTACTTGGTTTGCAACAGGTGATAAATGTGCATTTAACTGGTGCAGCCCTGGTTAAGGTAGACTGCATGCTTTGTATGGTTGAAACTGTCTTGTCTGTTGCAGTGTTTATATGTTGTTTATAACAGTGGATGATGCTGTACTGTCTGCTGCGACCTCATGTTGGAACTGCTGAGCTCCAGAGAGGGAGGGAGCTCGGGCCAGTGCAGTCCCATTGACTGAACACCTCTGAGCAGTCAGCACAGGAGCTATACTTGTCTTCTGGCTCCTCTTACACATTCACTCCTAAGACTATTCAGTGATGCAAGCCAGAAGGTAGCAAGAGAAAAACATCAAAAGATAAGCAAAAAGGATTGCTTTAGAAGCCTTTTTCTCATCCCAGCTAAAACCCTCCAGAGACCTCCCCCTTCCTGGTTTAGAGCAGGCTGAAATAAACACTCAGTGTCCTATGGCTGTGATGTGAAAGAAAAAAGGAGGGCATCTCAAACTTCCTTAAGTATAAGAACTAACTGGGTAGTGTTGCTGTTTTCATTGTTCTGTGATAGACTATGTCCTGTGCCTGTTCAAAAACAGTGTTCAGCTGTGGTACATTGGGAAGGGGAGTTTTAATCTTCATGGCTTTTAAACCTTGTGCAGACTCCAGCAGGTACCTCTGCTTTCGGGACTTCCCCCTACTGCAGATGACTTGTTGAGGAGGTAGCAGCAGTAATTCTGAAGAGTATGGTCACTTCGTCACAGAGGCAGTGTCTGTTTCAGAAACACCACTTCCTCAGCATTGTTCAGAGGCAAAACCGAAGGCCCAGTGCTGTCATGGATGATTAGTCATTCTTGTACCATGTGTGGAAGGAATTTAATGAAGTCTTCAAACCCGGCAGCTTTTAATCTGTGTAAAGGCTGCAAAAGCAATGTTTCTTAAAATGCATGTGATTCTTGAAGTAGGGAAGGAAAGAGAATACCTGTAGACAGATTTGATTTTTTTTTAAGGCTAAACTCCTTTTACTTCAAATACATTCTTCAAATGTATGTGCTTACGCAGTTTATGATCCAGATTTTTCTTAAACAAGGAGGAAGCCGATTAAATTACAACGAAGGAAGGACAAAGGAGTTCACAAATGGTTCTGATTGCAGCTTTGTGGTATATATTCTGTGCCTGATGGCAACCACAGCTGTGGCTTTTCATCTGCCACGTTATAACATACCATATTTCTAATAAGCATTTTAGTTCTTAGAAATAGGAGATTACATCACTGGCCTGCCATTCACAGGCTTCATTGCTAGGCAACAGTTAATGTAATTCCATTGTTCAGTGACACTACTTTGAATCTTTGCTCTGTGTACAGAAAGTCTGTTGTCTGCATTTTGCCATGTTGTACCTAATATGGCAGGGTTTGTACAGATGGATTAGCATTTCAGCATTTTTTGTGCAAGGGGATGATTTTGCAATAGCTTGTTCATTCTTGTCTGGAAAAGATGTCTTGGTCTTTGTTATTGAATTTTCAGTTTTTCCTCCCCTTATATGTACATAGCACCTTTTATTGGATGAATGTGAGCCTCTTGAAAGCCTTTAAGATTCCTGCAGAGTACACAATTACCTTTGCTGCAGAAAGCGAGGTGGAAAGGTCAAATGTATTGCTCAAATCCATGCAGATGATGATACTTTTGAGCTGGCTCTTAACATCTTTTTCTTTGACATAGTGTCTCTGTACAAATTGCTGCAGGGAATATTCCATACATAAAGTAATATTCTGGTAGTGATTGTGCACTGTTGTTTTATAGAAAGGAGTTGCAGTAATGCTGCAGTACATCTAGTATATAGTGGCAAACAGGACTGAAATCCTGGATACCTTTTGTCTTGTGGCTTGTCTTGTTCTGTGCCACACTGAACAGGGAGGACTTCCAAGACTTGAGACAAAGCCTTGAACAGTCTGGTCTGAATTGTTGACCCTGCTTTGCACAAGCAGCTGGGCTAAATGATGTTCTAGACTGAATGATTGATTGAGTCTCTAATTGTACACTAGCACGATCCAGCCTTGCAGTATTACAGCTACTGGAAGCAGTTGTGTGTGAGTCTGCCCTCCTCTTCACAGTGTGGGGAGGGACTTGTTGTAATGCCAGTGAGTGGGAGCCTTGGTTGGAGGCAGCCTGCAGTGTTCTCCCTCAGACTGGAGCTGCACTGTGTCACATTCCAGTTGAGTGAGTCTTGTGTCCAAGGTATGGATTGGTTTGTTTTAGGGACACTACCCTTTACTGAAATTCCCCAGGTTGTAGCTTAGCCATTGCATCTTATGAGTGCATTGTTTTAGCTTGGCCTTGTATTGGGACATTGGGAAAGCCTGTGATGGAGCATTCAGATTATATTGTCCGCATTGCAAGTTGATGTTTCCTTCTGCAGCAAGTGTGAGGACAGTTAAGAAAGACATTTGTAACATACAAACTGATAAGGCCGTTGTATTTAAAAATAAATGTGTCTTGGTTGGCTCCTCAAGCAACAGTTGTCTCTCTTTCACTAGCTCTGCTCAGCTTAAAGATAATGAAGGTACTGATGTGTTGGGATCATTGTAATTGTAAGGGAGGCAAGGTCGTGGCAGACGGATGTAAGAGCTTTGTTTCACTGTTTAAATCTGTCAAGTTGCAGATTTGTCCTTCAGCACTTATTTTGCAGTAACTTCAAGTTGACTTTTTGTTCATTTAGAAAGGACTATTTCATACAGCAATCCTGAGAACATGAATTTTGCCAGTTTGTGGTACATTTCTGTAGGTAGTTTGTTCTGCCTTTCAGTAGTTGGGGGTTTGTGTTTACTTCTGCCTGCTTTCTAGTTGGAATCAGATTTTTCCAATGCTGTGAACTCTTCAGAAGTGCTGTTGTTTCTCACAGTTCATCTCTCCCTAGCAGATGTTAAAGCTTACAATGTGTACATCTACTTTATTCTTACAGTGGGTGATAGTAATTAGCAACATTTCTGAGGAACACTGCTTTCTGGTGTTTGATAAAATAATTGTTACCTTACTGAAGGAAGGGCTTGGTGTTCCAAGGAACTTACCATGTTTTTGTGCTTCTTGTAGGCAGCAGCAGGCATCCTGTGCTACGTGGGAGCCTATGTGTTCATCACATATGATGACTATGATCACTTCTTTGAAGATGTCTATACACTAATTCCAGCTGTTATCATCATAGCTGTGGGCACGCTGCTTTTTATTATCGGACTTATTGGGTGCTGCGCTACCATTCGAGAGAGTCGCTGTGGACTGGCTACGGTAAGTGCAGAGCCCCTGCAGAGTCTTGGCCTGGTGCATGTTTGGCTGCCTTCTTTCTCTCTTAATCAACTCCTAAAATGTTACTTCGAGTTTTTTCGTTATGGCCTTAAAAGTTTTCTGCTTAATTTTGTTAGGAACATCTTGTTTCAATTTTCTGTTCGGAATAAAGGTGTTAAATTAAACAGTTCTAGCAGCAGAAGGCGTCTCAGTTTTACCTTTTTTAGAACTGTGATAATCTCATTAAAAAATGTAAAACCATATGATTAAGTCATAACAGTTTTTTAAATCTCACTTTAATCTGTTGTGGTTGAAAAGCTGAATTGAAGGGAGAGAAAAGTAATTCAGGAGCCTTCTTGCTTAAAGTGTCCTGCATCAAGGTTAACTGAGGGTTGTCATAATGCCTGATTATTTTCTTCATGGCTTACTTGGGACACTTAGTTTGCAATATTTTATGCCCTGTGTTTCCAAGTATTTGAACTGTAATTTTGACTTAAACTAGGTAGAGAGGAAGAGAGGCTGGTATCTAAACTATCCCCACAAGGGGGTTTGGGGCTTCTTTTGTTGAATGCTGTGTAGACTTCTTTAAAAGTGCTCTTACATTTAGCAAGACAAATGTATAGCTTGCTGTCTTTTCTGGTTGTTACAGAGCTTAATCTGAAGAAACATTCCCTTAGTCCATCTAGCACTCTAAGTAACTGCCTGGGTAGCCTCTTTGATGAGACATTTACCTTACAAAGACTGAAAGAAACACTTGATTAAAGATCTGCAGTATAGTATTTCCAGTACTAATGATAGCTAGGCTTGTCTGACTGGACAGCTTCTTATTACTTGGTGAAGCTGTGAACACTGAAGTTTCCTGAATGAATTTTGGCCTCATTTGGTCAATTTAAGTGCCTGCCTTAAATTACCTATTAAATCAAAATCTTGCCTAAAAATAACTTCAGATAGAAAAATCTACACGTAAAATTACATTAGGCAAGCAAGTAAAACTATTTGCACAAACACTCTTGATTGTATTTTACAGTTTGTGATTATCCTGCTCTTGGTTTTTATCACCGAAGTTGTGGTCGTGGTTCTTGGATACATTTACAGAGCAAAGGTAAGAACTTCTCAGTTTCAGTAAGTGTTTTGTTGTGAACTCTGACCATAATAAAGAAGTATGTTCTTTACTGTGTTTGATTCTGTAGAACTGCTAATGGGTATTTGTTAAGGGAATAAAATCAAGCATCTGAGTGGATTAATTTGTGATATCAGTACAGAATGCAGAGAGCTATCTTGTAGGCAAAAAATTACCTGGAACATATCATTAACAGTTAAACAGGAGAAGGGAGTCATGAGAACTAGTACCTTTACATTTTCCAGATGGTCTTCTAATTTATTTATGCTTTGACTTTGTGAATGATTGAGACTACACAATGTTTGAACGTAGGACATATTTTTTTAATATGCAATAACTTAAATGTTGTCATGTGTTTTAGTGTGCAAACTAACACTGCATAATAATAAAATGATTAAATGTGTTAATGTCTGCTTTTTGGCTTTACACAGGTTGTTTACAGGGTAAAAAAATTACAACTTTTCCCACTGTTTGTTTAATGGAATTAAGAAACAGGGCCAGAAAAAATGACATTAGATGTGTTTCTACCCGCATAATATACAGCAGAAATAGACAACATGGTATTAGAGATGCCACAATGTAGCTTGAAGAAATATCTAACTTGCGCAGTTTACTGGCTTTTGATATGTCTATATCTAAATTCTGAAAAAAAAAGACCAGAGAAGGCATTTCAGCTGTGACATGGAGCATGTTTGCAGTGTAGGACATTCAGGGATATCTTACCAGCAAGCTGAACTACAGTACCATTCATTTTTCTTTGGCCTTTTGTGTCCTATGAACAACACAGGTCTTACTGGTTCAGAGTTCTGTCTTCCTTGCTTTTTCCTGCTCTTCTGGAACAAACAGGGAGACAGCTTGGAAGTCAAAGTGGTGTTTTTGCTTGGAAGTCAAAGTGGTGTTTTTGCTTGGAAGTCAAAGTGGTGTTTTTGCTTGGGTCCCAGGGAAGGCTGCTTTGAGTAAACAGCCGACAACTCGACCTTGAAGTGTTTGTGTTACAGACCTGGTGCATAACACTTAGCTGCTTCAACAGAGGTGCTCTGCTGGCCATGCTTGAACTCAGAATGTTCTTCTCATGCTTTGTGTTTGATTTCTGGTATCTTGGCAGTGAACTGAGATGGTCATTGGCATTCTGAAGTTTGTGGTAGAAGTAGCCCTTAGAAGCCACTGAGGAAAGCACTGCAATTCCTGGGGAGTAGGAAGTGGGTTCCTTAATGTGGTTCTGCATGGTTTCCTATACCACCAGAGATATACTTTAATATGTGCAGGAATTACCATGGATCTGACCTGGACTAAGCAGTAGTCATCTTACTGTCTTCCATGTTCCCATCTTGAAGGGACTTGATCTTGTTCAGTGAGCAGTATTCACAGCAGATACAAGCAGATGCATGGCTCTTCCTTGCCCAGCTGTGTGTTTCTGTTGCCTCTCTTTTTTTGATTTGCTGCCATACAGTTTTCACTGCAGTAGGTAATTCATGGCCAGAGCTTGGGAGAAGAGGAAAAGTAGTCTAGTTTTGGTGGCACTATGATCTTATGCTAAGCTGTTTGTGGAAGTCAGTATTTGAAAACTGAACCTTAAATCTTTGGAAAGGACAGACAGGTTTTGTTAGTAAAAATGGCAATTTTCTAGTATCCTGCAGTACCCAGCATCTTAAACTATTGTTCCAAGTGCTACAGAAATAAATTCATTACCAGTGAGTTGAGAGGGGAAGTCTGCTTAGCCTTCTGATTATTTTGGATAAATATGTCAGCTTCATGCTTTGTTAATTTTAGCCTGTTGTTTCTGACATGGTGTGTATACATTTGTGGGAGCCTTGGTTTGGTGTTTTTAAGGGCACCTGAATCATTTTGCAAGTACTTTGTGTTCACCATACAAACTTCCAAACAGAAGGAAAGATTGAAGTCATAGCAGTTGCTGGTACCAAGTAACATTGAGCATAATGCCTCAAGAAAGTGGCACTGTGCTCTCTTAAGATACCGTTACTGATCTTAGAATCACTTAATTTTCCAGCATGCCTCTGTAAACCCGTGTGTTGATCCAGTTAGGGCTGTTTCAGAGTCATGTGGAACATGCCCAGGCCATGCTGAGATGGACTGAGCTGCTGCAGAGCCTTCCAGCATTGGTCCTTAGCAGAAAAAGTCAGGCTTTTTGAAGTGCCAGTATGGATTAAACAGGCTTGGTTGATTGAGGACCTGCTGGCTTTTTTCCTCTGGGTGGAGGGGTTCACTCTCTTCAGTTTTCATTAAACCTGCCAGTTAACTAGAGCTAGTGATTTCTCTTTGGATCTTATGGAATTTGCATGGTTTTCAGGCATAATGTTGCCCTGATTGAGGCACAAGCCAAATGATGCACAAACAAGCACTGAAATAAATTCTTTTAAAATGTATATGACAAATTGAACACCTGTTTTTTTATGAGTTGGAGTTATAAATCAAATTAGTTAAATCATCAAACAATTGATTTTAAACTGGTCTGAAACGAGCTGCCTGTGCATGCTAAATTGACTTTTATGCATACCTATCTTGAAATAGGCAGCATTCTTGAGGAGGGGGTGGTGATGGAATTCAGCTTGTGCTATTGCTGAAAAAAATTCTTCCATTAAAGTATTTAAAGGGATGATGTGTTGACAAGACCTTCCTACTGTAGCTTGCAAATCTGAAGAATATGCATGCTTAGTGCTCAGTCCTAAAATTACATTCCTTGCACATAATTCCTGTTCAATGCGATAGGAAAAAAAATCAGAGCTAATCTTAAAATTGAAATTGCACACATGTTTATCTACACTAAGCTGTGTATTATTTAAGTAATATTTTACAGTAAAATATAGTACTTAAGAAGTTCTAGTAAGATTTTCTCCAAACTGTGCATCATAGAATACTTATGAGGGGACAAGTGGTGGTTCTTGAGTGGCATCCATTTCTATCACATGTACTTGATAGCATCTTGACTGAATTGCTGTAGTTCTGAGACCTATTGCAGTAAATGTTGCCTTACACAATGTACTGCCCTCAGGGAAGCCCTGGGAGACAAGCTGAGCAGAGAGCTTGGTCACTGTAGGGTCAGCCAAAAGACATCTGTTAGAATTTATTTACCTGTGCTTCAAGCAGAAGAGTAGGTGGTATGGTTTAGTAGTACCTTTGGATCCCAATATCCTCATAGTCCCAAGGGGAACGACTTAGCCCAGGTGGTTATAATGGTTTTGGTTTGGAACCTTGATGTGGCAAGGTGAGTGCATGCTCTTATTGAGAGTCTTTAACTTCATGAAATGTCTGCCAGCGTGTCACAGGGAGAGCATGTTCCTTTTCTGAGAGACAGTGCAAGGCTACTTTGCCTAAAATCTGCAAGGTAGCTGCCTGGATTTTCTTCCTCCCTTAGCTGCAAGCTGGCAACATCTTTGGAAAAGTCAGGTTTGAACTTTGGGAAGCTGAACCACTGAATTAAATGATTTCAGATGGTGGGGATTTACCTGGGTTTCCTAAAATGCCGTAGCTGGAAGCAAAATAATCTTACTTAACCTGTGCTGCTTCTGCTGGTGACCTAATGCAGATGCTTTCCTACCCCTTCCTAGGTGGAGGATGAAGTGGATCACAGCATTCGGAAAGTATACAATGGATACAACGGGACAAATCCCGATGCAGCCAGCCGTGCTATTGACTATGTACAGAGGCAGGTGAGATGGCAAAATGTGCTAATTTTCCACTCCTTTCTGTCCTTAAAACACAGATGCTATTGCTCTGCTGCTTGTGTAGATGGCCTTCCTCCATTCTGACAAATGTAGGAAATTGCTGAATGGACAATAAATAGCTTGGTTAAAATTAATACTGTGATATTGCTGATAGGGAGATACATTTTTATACCATTTGCTATCAATCAGTCTATGCTTGTATTCAGATATGTAGTAATTAAGTATTTTTCTGCAGTGGAACACAATATACTTGTCTTCTTGGTATTGCAGTTAGAACTAAATTCTTTACCTGTCTGATTTTGCAGCTGCGCTGCTGTGGGATCCATAACTATTCAGACTGGGAGAATACTGTCTGGTTCAAACAAACTAAAAACAACAGTGTGCCCCTCAGCTGTTGCAAGGCAGCCCTCAGCAATTGCACTGGCAGTTTGACCCACCCCATGGACCTTTACTCGGAGGTAAGGCAGAGCTACAGCATGGACTGGCACAGCCACTTGCTTTTGCTGGCAATTCATTTTCTTTCAATCAAGTCTTGGGTGTATTTGCTTTAACAGAAAGTAGATGTGGTTTCTTGTGGTGGGGGGGAATCCTCTCTCTCCTCTTGTCATCTGTGAGCAATTTTAATTCGGTTTTTTTTAGTGTTAGCATTACCTTTCTGCCCTATGTGATGCTTTGGGGGGGTTTGGTATGTCTAAATATGGTTGCCAGATTGATACATAAGAAGCCTGCTTGTTTCAGGGGTGTGAGGCTCTGGTTGTAAAGAAGCTTCAGGAGATCATGATGTATGTCATCTGGGCAGCACTAGCATTTGCTGCTATACAGGTAAGAGAATGTTCTTTGTTTGTTACTGTCTTTCAAATTAAATCTAAACTGCAGTACAGATAATTACAGGTGTGCACATACAGATACTACACTTTAACACTGAACTTCCCACTGCTATGTGGATGTATATTCTATTAGAGCTGAACAGTCAGTGTTATATGCAGTAATCCGTTCTGATGTAAATGGTAAATTATTTCGTGAAAACTTAATTATCTAGGCATTGAGTATCATAAATGTCCTCTGATGGCATTTAACACTTGAAGAGTTTGTATAGTGTTTCATTTCCAACTTCTAAACAGCTCACTCTTCCTGCTGTTTTAGAGGTACAGCAGTCTAACTATGCTTCATGGTGTACAAATGTCAGGACCACGCAGGAGATACACCAAGGGGTTTGATAGTGTGCTCTGTTCGTGTACAACTGAGTTACCCTGGTCATAAAAAGGTAACTGAGGAAATAAACTAATGTGTAGATTACTATTATATTTTAAGGAAGAAATAAAAGACTAGCACCGTCTCCCAAACATGTTTGTAAAATTGAAATTTTGAGTGCTTATCAACTGGCAGACTTAGTACATTAATGACATTATTTTCAGACTGTGCCTACGCTATGGTCTCTGAGTAATGTAGTACTTATGCTGAATCCCAGGAAACTTAAAAACTAATTTCAAAGTTACTTTAGTGTTCTTAATAGCACTCGAATTCAAAAAATGCACCTGACAATTTAGACACTTTTGTTTTCAAAAGCAGCTTTTGAGCCAGATTGTAAGCTTGAAGATAAATAATCTTTTGCAAATCCTTGTGAAAATAGGGTTCCCTTTATATTTCAATGCTACAGGGAAGTACTCATTGTACTATATACAGTCATGTTGAACTATTCAGACCCAGACTGCTTTAGCTATGGAACTTCAGATTTGATGAGATCTGTGTTCACTCTCCTGAAGAGAGGGTATAGTTTTAATTGTCTTCCTGAAAACTTCAATTGTTAAAGCAGTACTTGGTCTGTTTGAACAATGAAATGTATTTGTGTACTGAAAATTAATATCTTTATCACAACCATAGTTACTGTGACAATTTTTTTATGTCAGAAAAAAAGTGTATCTTATGAAACTGAGTGAGGTGAATCCAAAGAGGAGGCATTATTCTTAGTTTTGGAGTTTGCAGGTTGATGAACAGGTCTGTCCCAAAGTGCAGCACAATTATAATCCTTTCTGGACCTGGCCCAGAGTTTCTGACACATGCTTGCAATGGCAGTGTGGCTGCTTGTACCTTTCTGTTCAAACTGTGTTCTGTTATTCACCTGCTGAAATTCGAGACATAAGTTCTGACATCTTTGTCTTTGCCATACAGAATTCAGGTATGTACTTGGCCCAGTTCTCAGCAGAATGGTCTGTGGGCTAACTGAAAGGGAGATGGAATGTAAACTTCAGCACATGGCTGTAACTTGGGTCACACCCTGTGAACTTAGAGGAATAATTGTTTTTCTCACCATTTGGTGAATTTTGCTATCTTCCTTATGCTTGCTGCACAGTTCCCTCTGAACAGATTATTTTGTTATGCAATGAGGCTGTTCAAAGTTCATTACCTCTAATAGCCTATAGTCAACAAATTTAACCTTCAGTAATTGCTTTAAAATTAAAAGACTGAGAAGAGTATTTTTGCAAGGCTTGAAATTTATGAACAACTTAGTCTTTTCTGTGTAGAAGTGATTTTTGGTATGTTCATGCTTCAGTTACCATGGGGATCTTCCAGTGTGCAATAATTCCCTGGTCCCAGCCACAGTGACAGAACTATTAATAGATAGGAAGCAAACTGAAGGGAGCAAAGACACAGCTTTTGTGGTTGGTGATCATTTACAAAGGGCACATGTATATGCAGCCAGTGAATTTTTGTACAAAACTGGTTTGGGGAAAGATTGAATGTAATTATTGCTAGCAGACAAAATCAAAATTAATAAACTAGCAAGCCTTCTTGAAAGTAGGAGATGTCTAAATTTTTCTGAAAGCTGTTAAAGAGGAGGATGCATGGATCCTTCCTCAACACTGATGTCTAAAATAGCTGTTCACAATATTAAATAGCAACCCAAGAGAAACAGACTCAAATGTCTTACAATGTTTAGAGGTGCTAGCACTTTTTTTAATGACATAATAAATGTCTGTAGAGAACACTAAGGTATGTGAGTCACTTCTGTGTTTATAGTGTATTCTAGGAATATGCTCAGAGACCTCCTAAAGGACAAAAATGGTTTAAATAGTAACTCAGAAGTTAATAGCATGAGGTTTTGCTATAGTATCTGAATGTTTTGCTATAGTATCTGAAATCTGAATGAGATTTCACACAACTCTGTATAAATTAAATGTCTCAAGGGAGTCATTGAACAGGGTTGTCTTTTGTGCAAATAACTGTAAGTGTGCCAGATCTACTTTTATTAATTTGATGTACATGGCTAGAATGAATTCTAGCAAAAGACTAAAGGAGATGTTGTTCTGCATCACACTTACCATTTTATCTTGGCTTTGAACAGCAGAGAAGTTTTTGTACTTGCAGGTTGTGAGCCACCTTGAGAGTTCTGTAGCCACTGGCGACTACCATAAGCTCTCCATTTCACAAGTCTGACTGGAGTGGGTTTAATTGTAGATACTCCCTCCTCGCTTAGAAGGGCTGTGTCCATGCTCAGCCATTCTCATTGTTTCCTCTTGCTCTGACATGAACTAGCAGCCTGAGCA
The DNA here is from genome assembly GCA_013400275.1 of Rhadina sibilatrix. NCBI lineage: Eukaryota > Metazoa > Chordata > Aves > Passeriformes > Phylloscopidae > Rhadina > Rhadina sibilatrix. The sequence continues at coordinate 573,985 of VWYO01027898.1, forward strand.
CCCTGATGTCCCTGCTTATTGCAGGAGGGCTTGACTGGATGGCCTTTAAAGGTCTGTTCCAAAGCATTCCATGTTTTTGGAGTCAGTCTGTGAGCTGGAACAATCTGAGTGAAGAAGGGGGCTGTTTTTAATGACAGCTGAAGTGCCCATACTGTGTTACTCTCCAAATGCTTTTTTAACCTGCACTGGTTTCTGCTATAGATTCAAAGAAGATAATGCCCTGCAGACAAAGAAGAGTATTGATCTTTACAGCTTGTTCCTTTCCAGGAAATGAAAAGCTCATACTAGAATTTCATCATGCCTCTTCCTAATCACTGCTGATTTAGATTTAGGGTTTTTAAACGTTCTGTTTTCAGTCTTTCAGCAGACTGGAGTACTGTATTGTGTGTACCATCATTTAGCTTTAAAACATGACCACATCTGATGTTTGCATCGGCCTGTATTTTTAAAAAGTCAGTAACTCTCCTTTTGTCCCAGTACTATTTTCACTGGGCTTTTGCTGTATCACAGAGGAAGATCTACACTTGATTGATCACCCATTTCATTCTTATTTGCTTTCTGTCCAAGAGGGGTTTTTTGTGGTCTGTTTTTGGAATGGGTTCTTTTTTAAGAAACCAGGTTACCTTCAGAGTGGTGCTTTATAATCCAGAGATAGGACAGGAGCCTCCTGAAGTATTTGCATCTGTGAATAAACTTCTGTGCACGCAGCCAAATCAATACAATCTCATACTTTACTAGAAGCTATTGCCAGTAACTGTAGACCACAGAACACAACACTAATACCTGCTATTTTTTTAGTAGGTACACTCTTATTCTACCTTCAGTACACATGCAACTTCTTTAAAATACCATGCTCTGTATCCCCGATTATTCATGTAGTTTAAGTCTTGTAAGTGGACACAGGGTGATCATACCCTAAATCCTGGCAAGCATGCCAGCACAGTTGTGGTGCTGTGAATTTTAACATGTCTAAAAGTGAATTATTTGCCTTGGATTTAAGCTTTCTAATGTGACATGTTTACAGAGAGAGTTTTATGAAATCTCTTTCAAAAGCCCCTTCTCAGCATAGCAGTTAAGCTGATGCATTTGAATTGCACTTGGATTTTCCATACCAGATACGCTATCTAAAAATCTGTACCTTTCATTAAAAAACATTAGGAGTTTCTTCCATATGAATCTTGATTATTGAGGCAAAGTACAAATGGCTGACCAAAAAAAAGTTTTGTTTTAGATGTCCAGGATAATATAAAGAAAATGAGGCTGAAGTTTGTGGCCCTTGCGGTTTGCTGCAGGAGCCAAGGCTCTTTCAGGAGCTGTTGTTTGTTGCCATTTATGTTAATTAGAGTCTTGAAGCATGCTGACAGTCTGTGCTGAGGTTGAGTCTCTTGAAGTATCTTCCTTGTACTCAAGCTTGTTCTCTGTTTTTTCTCTGTTTTTTCTCCCTAGCTTCTGGGCATGTTGTGTGCCTGTATAGTTCTATGTAGGAGGAGTCGAGATCCTGCCTACGAGCTTCTCATTGCTGGCGGAACCTATGCCTAGAGGAGAATTCCAACATGCAGTTCAATCTTCCCCCACTTCTGTGGGAGGTGAATGGGCCAGGTTTACTTCCATAGCTTTCTTGCCCCAAGCACACCTTTCAGACATGAGGGCAGCCGCACTGTGCACTGGTGATGGGCGAAACAACAGCTTTACACAAACCCATACAATTACCTGTGACTTTCACTGTCTTAGCCAGCTATTCATGTATCTAAATGTTTTAGTATGCTAGTAAACTTTCTAATTCCAGAACCATTTGCGAGTTAAGTGTAATTTGGTTGATATGAAAGTCAGAGGATGTGTGCCTACTTTGGTGGATTACCTCTAAGCATTAACTGGCTGATTCTTGCATATAGAGAGAGGATGTCTTAAACCTTCACTATGTGGAACTTTTCTGGCCAAAGTTGTACAAAGGAAGCCAGCTGTATTTAATTTGGGAAGAAAAAATGTTTTAATCTTGCCCCTCACCAGTGTCACTTTTAAAAAAGAAAAAAAAAAAAACCAACAAAACACCTAAGTCCAGTACACTTTATTATATAAAGAAATTGTGGGGAAAAAAAAAACCTAACCAATTTTAGGATTATGTGACTGCAGTTTTGACCTTCAGAGATCCAGTCTTTCAAACATTAGTGGTTTAAAATATAAGCTGGCTTTTCAGGAGTATAATGTATGCACTACTGTTCTATAATGAAATATTTCATTTTTCTATGAAGAGCATTTTATGTGTTGAGTGAACTTCTGTTAGACTGTAGACTTTCAATTGGTTTGGAAACAATGTAGCCATGTAGAGTAGCAAAGTAGTATGTGAAAGTGATCTCAACTGTAAATAGTAAACCTGATTAAATAAATCTCTATATCCTCCCTATAAACATGTTTTGTTTTCTGTTTAAGGTTACAGTGGATTTAGTCCACTGGGTGTGCTGGACAAACTGTGTGTAAACAACAGTTTTGGGTGGCTTCACTTCAATAGATGTGTATTTATGGTTTGCTGGAAACCTGATTGTATTGTATTTGTTCTTTTTATTTGAAACAATAGCAGTGAAACACAGAACAACAAACTTGGCTGAACTTGATGGAAACTTAACATCTTGTGCATGTGATTAAGGAAGAATCAGTTGCTTCTAAACAGTGGGTAATGAATAGCTTTACTGTAACTGCTGTATGTTAATTGTGTTTTCATGTGTCTTGCATTATTCACATCCTTAGTCACTGACCTACTTTCAGTGTCTTCAGGTTCTGCCTCCTCTGCAGAAGCCAGGAGTGTTGAGAATTTTTACCAGTTGCTTATGTCCAAAACAGACATGCTCAGTTAAACTGACATCAAGATAATCTCAAATAACTAAAGAAACATCACTCAGAAAAAGAAAATTCTGATGTGTACACATTGTTGAAGCCAGTGTGGCTTGTTGGGGATTTTTGTCAGTGCTGTTACACTGCTGTAGAAGTGTACCTTTGGAATTCTGTTAACTTCTAAAGGTGGGTCATAAATGATACTCCCTTGGGACTTAGATTTTCCTTCTTAGTACAGCATGTGGCTCAATCCAGAGACATCCTACTGTGGCATCAGATTTCCCAGATGTGGCAGCAGGCCTGACTGAATTTGATTATCTTCATATTGTGTTGCATATTGTAAATACGGAACTAATAAGATTGAGATGATCCTGGCTTGTAAAAATCAGTGTGGAGAGGTTTTAAGACAGACTTGTGTTGCACAAAATAAGGCTGAGGATGCCTAAAAAGGTGGTCAGCTCTTAGCAGCTACAAGGCAGAAAGAAACTCCAGTCATGAGCCTGCACATACCCCTTTGAAATGAGGATAGTTTGGGAGAAATAACAGTGCACCTGCTTGTTAGTCTTTCTGGAAGACATGGATTTGAAGTACAGATGACTTGACAGTACTTGCATGTAAATGAAGGAAGTCTCTTTTCCTCTTTAAAATGCAGAATATTTGTGCTGGCATGTGGAAACTACTCAATATTATACAACTTTTTTATAATCTAAACATAGCCCAACTGAACTTTCAACTGCGAATTAGTTTTTTCTAGGAACCAGTGACCTTGCATTCCACCATTTGTAGCAGTTCTTGGATGTGTGAATGAAGTTATGGTGGTGTTAAAGTTTTCTAAAATACAAAACCAAGCTTGCCCTTCCCCCCCCCTGCAACCAAACACAGGCTTGCAAGGGTCTAATACACCACGTTCTGTGTGATTCTCTGAAGCTGGGAACAAGTGATGTAAATCTGTGGCTTCCCTTACTGAATAAAATGAATAAACTTTGGCTTGCATTAGGCAGGAGTGTTGGTGTGGCTCTAGTTTGGCCTTCCTAATAAATAATTAACTTTCATATGTGACAGTGTATTTTAGGGGACAAGGGATGATTTAGTTTCATTATAGCTTCTTTTACCTTTGATTTCTGTGTCTAGTCTTGTAAGTTCCTGTCTGAATTTCTTCTTGGCTGTCTTGTAGCAAACTGCACAGGAAATTATTGAGTGAGTCTGTGTGTGCTACATGGAGCACACAGGCATGGAGCTCGCCTGCAGCAGTAAACCTGACCTGATCCAGAGGGGTTTAACACAGGAAATTAGAATTGCCTTCAGGGGTTTGTTTTTTTTAATTGGATTTTGTTGTTTTCACTGCTATTAAGGTGACTTAAGTACATTGCGGTGCAGGTCCTGTGCTTTACTGCTTTTCAGGACCCTCATCGGAGGCCCTCCAGTTCTCCTGAGTCTCATTCAGATTGTGGTCCAGTAAGGCACATTGCCTTATTAGAACAGAGGAGAAGTGGTCTAACAAGCTCAATTTAACAAAGTTAGTGAAAAAAAAAATTCTGCCTTGATAGCCAGAAGAGGACAGCTCATGAGATTCTTCAGTACTTGCAGTTTCAGATGATCTTTGAGATAAGTACTTGTGGTAATAGTATCAGTGGTGGCCTTCATCGTGCCAGTTAGTGATCTTGTAACTGTGACTTAATCTTGGGCCTAAGACAAATCCCTCTGGCATGCAAGACAAGTCAGCAAGTGCAGTGGATCTTTGGTGTTCCATGTTCTGTGTCCTGCAGCAGCAGCACACTTGGGTGACTGCAGTACTTGGGAGAATGCCACCTGAGCCTCTGCCCTCCCTCCTGCAGTCTTTGTTCCTGGGTGCCACCCCTACTGACTGGGGCAGCTGTCCTTGCCACACATAATAAGCTTAATTTTGCTTCCACGGCCTTTTTCAAAACACATGTTGGTAGTCTTTTCTAGCTGATCTCTGCAGCCTCTCATAGCTGATCTGTTTCCCCTGGAGCTGCATTGAGCAGTTGGAAAGCTCTCTGGGGGCAGCATCTTTTAAACCATGATATATGCTTGGCTGTTGCTAAAAGGCACAGAGCAAACTTCCATCTGTGTTACATTGGAGCTGATGTGAGCACAAAGCTTCCTCTGCCAAGCTACTGATGTGATGCAGTGCCCTGTAAAGGGGCAGCATAACTGGTTGCTGTAGGCTCTGCCTGGCTGTGGGAGGGCAAGGAAGGTGCTGGCATTCTTAGCCTGTTTCCCACTGTCCTGCATATCATTGTTATATTCCTGGACTGCTTCAGCAGCAGTCTCTCATGTCTTTTGTGATAACTGGGTTTGCTATTTGTCTGTCTCACTTTTGGGGCTACTCTTCAGTACTGGGACTGATTAGGAGAGAACAAACTCACTGGCAGGTAGCAGACTGGTGTTGCTGCTGATCTATTGAAAGTCTGGGTATGATCTGATTTTGATGGGGCAGTCATAGTTTGCCTGTGCCCTACACACAGTAGGTGTAAATCTTGCCCTTTTACCTCCCTATGAAAGGATTATCTGCAAAAAACCTACAAGGTAGTCCTGGGAGCAAGTCATGTTTCCTTCTGTATACCATAACACAAGGTTTGGTGCTTAAAATAAATTGCAGGCCACTTGTTACTAGGTGGAGGAGGAGGTGCTGGGGAAGCACAGCTGTACAGCTGCTCCATGGCCATGTGCTGCACCCTGGACGTGTTCAGTGTCCTGGCAGCTGCCTGAGGTGCCAGAGGTAAATATTAGACTTGTTGACCTTCTTTATTTCTTCAGTCTGGCAGTTGCCTTCACAATACAGGTTTTGTGCTCACAATACGTATTTAGTCCAGGCATATGCCTTAGATTTAGTCCTTGCTGTGACTGCAGTAATCCCTGCTGGATCTGTGCCTGGCAACAGATGTTGCTTCCTTCAGTGTCTGGACTCCAGGACAGGAGTTCAGTTGTTTTGTGAGGGGTATTTACACTGTAGATGAGCACAAAGGAGAGTCCATTCATCATTTAAAAGCAGGGCTGCGTTTGTAGATTGTGTGGACATGAACTTAAACCTGCACAAGTGAGAGACTATCAGAGCTCTGTCTGAGGACCTGAGACTTGGTGATCCTTCTGGAGCAAGCAAAGAAGCACTTCTTTCTAGAGCTATGCACTGAACCACATTTTCTCTCACCTGCTTCTCTTGAGCCCAAATGCTAAAGCTGTGTCAGAGCTTTTGATTTGAAACTTTTTTCTTTGCCAGAGGGAAGCCTGCAAACTGCCTTGCTTTGGGCAACATGAGCCACAGCTGTGTTGAGATGGTGGGAGCTGTTCTTGTTGGCACTCCAGAGAATAGACAGCTTTGCTTTCATTTGGATGTGTGGTGATTCAGGTACCAGCTCTTTTCACCAAATGGGCTCCTGCCCCAGTTGAGAGAATAAAAAAGCATTTTCCAGGATCACTGTCCTTTCAGCCCTTTGCTAGGTCAGGCTGTGACTGAAGAACTGGAATGCATTTCCCTCATGCAAATAAAACACATAAGCGCCACTGGCAGTTGTGGGGCTTGACAGTATCTAGGATGCCTTGCTGTGGAAGCAGTCTGGTTTCTCCCAGCTGGACAAAGGAAGCAGCAATATCTGCTCTTGCCTGAACGAATCTGCCATTGAATTGCATTGAAGTCTGCTGGCACACGAGATGTGTGCAGGGGGAGTGTTCATACATTCTCAGCTGGGACTAGGAGAGAGAGAAACCATCTGTGGCAAAGGTGGCATTGAGTCCTGTGCCAGCCTTTACCCAGCACCTCACAGGCAGGTGGCAGGACTTAATTCCCAGTACACGCTGCAGAACTAAGCACTCCTTTTACTTCCAGGACTTGGAGAATGCCCCACCCTTGGGAAGCATGTTTGGTGCTAGTAGCCTTGTACTCTGTGTTTTTGCCCTTTGCGATGTCCGTTTTGAAAGCTTAAATCCAGCATTTATCCTGATAGCTTTGTTTCCCTCTGTATGGTAACACCTTCAGTGTTGAAAAATGGTGCATTGAGGATACATTACAGACACTGAGGAAACATAAGTTAAATTTTGAGCTTGTGCTACTAAGTGCTGTGGGTATAAAAGCTGGCACAGGACCCTACAGAGCAGGGAGGATGCAGGTCTCCAGATGCCTTCTCTCCCTCTTTGGTTTTGAATCCTTCCATGACTGCTGAATTGAGCAGTGACCTAGTAAAACCTTTAGCTGCCACTTAGCAGAACAAAGTCACTATCGCTTAAGTCTCCCTCCCTCAGCCAGGGCTCTGCAGCCCTTCTCTGAAGACAAAGCACTTCTCACGTCTATCAGTGCATTGAAAGCTTTCCCATTCACACTTAGGTTGGCATTCCTATCGCTGGAAGGTTAAAGTTCACCAGTTTCCCAAGAAGTTCCTCCATGGACTGTTTTCGGCTTAAACGTTCCGAACAATTCTCCTTTGGATGCAGCTGTTGAGCATTTGTGCCCTTGCAGAGTGGAAGGGAATGCGCTGAACTCCCCCACACGCTCTCTGCATTGAGCGTGAGTGTTATCTCATGTCCGCATCCCCCTTCCTCAGAGCCAGCCGCTCCTATTACAAAACAAGCGCTGTGTACACAATATAATTTGTCTTTTAGTACGAGATTTTCCATTGCAAATATTGATCCGACCACCACCCAATGCTAGCTTGTTTAGACTGGGTCTGGGATTGAACAATCACTAAAATGCTGAGTGCACCAGGAGGATTTTCAGCTCGGTGTCAGAGTGGATTACAAGCTCCCCATGATGAATGGGGAAACTGAGGGGTGAGGTGCAATTTCTCCAGTCATACCTTTGCTTCACAAAGCCATTGATTTATTCAAGGGTTTAGCCTGGACTGCTCGAGCAATCCAAGTGTGTAATCCAACACTCAGGAAATCTCATTCAAGTTTAGGCTGGAATGTCTTCAGCTGTGCTGTGTGTCCATTCACCCTGAGGCAGAGGCTCCGGCAAATGCCTGAATTTCACTCAAAGAGAATTGAAGTCAAAGCATTACTTATGCAGCTGTAGCTTATTCAGCATTACACCTATTAACACGCTGGCTACTTCTCTTTATGTCTGCATAAAGAGAAGTAGCTAGGTCACTGCTCATAAACCATTGATTTGGTGGTTTGGTTGAATTCTGGGAAGGGCAGCAAAGTTGGGATACATGTGCTGGTTTATGCTTCCAAATCTAGTTGATACTGGCTTTTTCAGATCTGGTAAGTAAAATTCCTCCTGCTTTCAAACATCCTTTTAGGGTATCTGTTCCTGCTTCACCTCTACTCCCCAGCTGGTTTTGTACCCCCGGTCCTAAGGATGATATGTGGAATCCCTGCTTATAAACTCGAAGCTGTGCTCCCAGTTCTGTTTGCCTGGTGGTTTTGGATGATACTGTCTTTCCCCTTAGAAATTTCAGGGATGTCAACTTTGTTTTTTGCCGATTTTGCTGGGAGGTCACGGTGATTTCTGTCAGAATTTTGTATCTAAAAGCAAGATTTAGTCTGTGCTTTCAGTCAGAATAGAACAACACAGTAAATCTGCCTTTTGGGCCAGTGTGTGGGACAGAATGGCTGCAGCCATATCGGCTGTAAATGTGCTCTTAATGGTGCCCCAGCAGCTTTGTGCCAGATCAGGTGTCAGCCGTCCTTCAGCAGCTGGTAGAAGGACAAGTTGAGCCCTGCACCATGTGTAACTGGCTAATTTGATGGAAATATGATTATCCAGCTATTCTAGAAACAGATCAGATGTGCAGTGTGCAGGATCCAGGAGTGCACAAATCTGGCTATAACTGTGGCTCTGAGCAAAATGTGAGCTGGCTGCTGAATTTAGGTAATTGCTAGCAAAGAATAGATGATGGCTAACAGTTTGACTAGTTCTTTGCCCTCTCAAGTGAATGCTGCATTGGCATTTTGTTAATAACATAATCACAGGCAGGACACTAATTCCTCTGGCAGAATCTAATTCTCCACACAAGTATCCTTCCTCTACAAAACCCAGCCCATCAGCCCTTGTAGTCCCTTATCAGCCTTTTTTTTTTCCAGAAGGCAGATAAGACTCAGCATCACAACTTTGTTTCCTTCTTGCTCACTACCTTTGAGTGTAGTTCCTGTTTAAGGACGTGGGAGGTACTGGCATTTGTGTGGCTGGTGACTTTCTTGCGTTCAATGCCCCAGCCCTGCAAGCTGGAGAAGAAGAAAGCCAGAGAAAAGAGATGGTGTTGAGTAGTCTAGGCTGCTGTTCATGCCTCTAGTTTGTCATGTCCCATACAGAGTTGTTGCCACTCCACACTGAAGGCTAACAGTGACTTTTCATACTGTGTTTGGATAGCACTGATGTAGAGTCCCCTCTGCTCTCCAAGCCTGCCATGGCACAGTGATACTCCCAGGAGGTTCTGTGGTACCACAAAATGTGTAAGTCACCCACCAGTGTTGAGGTTAGGTGTTCCTTAATGCCCACCCAGGCTCCTGTTAGACAGCCACACCTGGTGCTTGGCTTGTAATGCATCTCCTCTTGGCATCCATGTGCTTCCACTTACACTGCATTCAGTCATCAGTGAGGTATGAGCTGCATCTGGGAGAAAATTAATGGAGACTCAGACCACGAGTTCACCTATTGAGACAGGAAGGAAGCCAAGTAGGAGTTTCTACTGGTTTTGCCTTTATGTACATGATCTGTCACCACTTTGGTTCATGATGTGAGGTGGTTCATACTACAGAGCTCAAGCCAGGGGTGCTCGGGGAGGTGGCAAACACATCAAACCTTGAACAGTCACTGTGCTCCTGCTGTTCCTACATGCTCAGCTGGGAAGAGATTGATTTCTTCCTTTTAGCTGCCCATTTCATGGAAATGCTGGAAGCTGGTTGGCTCTACAGATCACTGAGCTTGGCAGGAGGCCTGGCTGCGTTGGCTGTCCAAGAGCTCTGTTGTCTCTCTCTGTTTCTAGTCTGATACTACTTTGTTGTTACTACTGGCTTGTTGCCTCTTAATATGCAAAAATCTGATCTGTGCAGAGATGGACCTCTCCCTACACTTGCAGACGTTTCCTGATTACGTGTGGTTGTCATTGATTAAATATTATTTCATACAGGTTTTCCTGTTCTTCTCCTTAATTGGTAGAAAATGGTAAAAGAGAACAATACACCTGTTTTGATTTTAGTATAAGAGTGCCCCTGGAAAGGGCCCATTTCAGTTTTCTGTCTTAGCTGAAAATTGAATGATAACCTGATTGTGTTGGTTTTATTGCCCAAATGTTACCAAACTGAAGAGGAAATGTTAATAAGGGCAGTGTTATTAAGACAGTAACCTACAACTGACCTTCCTGCTTTTCCTGCTGGTGGGGGTGGGTAGATGGATGGCACCTAAAATGTGGGTGTTCTCAGAGGGTGTGGGTATTTCTTGATATCTCTGTTCTATTTGTGACAAGTGCTGCCACGCAGATAGGGCAAACTGAAGAATTTGGCTGATAAGTAGTTCCAAGCCATATCTCGACAATGTGAAGCAGAGGATTCATGAGAAGACATTGCTTGCTGCTTTTTCATTTCCTGAACAGTCTGGAGTTAGCATGTTGGACCCAAGTGCTGTGATACTGGGGAGATTTTGAAATACCTATAGCCTCTTGCCATTCAACAGTGCTTACTTCACAGGAGAAGAGATTGGAAGAAAGAATATTGGTTTCCTGGCTTTAACAGCAAAAATATGGAATGATTTGATGGGAGAGAAACAGCAGCCACCATTCCACCAGCTGTCTGTTAGTGATGTAGACCATGTGGTCCATGGAAGGGAAGATGATCTGCAACAGGGTTTCAGGGCAATCAAGACTGGGCCCAGCAGTGCCTTGTGTGAGGTTGGGCGCCCAGAGAAGTGAGAAATCCTGCAAAAATCTGTGTGTCCCACATCATTAAAGAAGGTGTATCTCACTGGTTTTGTTTGGGTGGGGTTTTTTTTCTGTTTAATTAAGATAATCTGCAAAAATATCTACCTAAATTTATTTATTTATTGGTTTATTACAGTCTTCTTGTGGAAGACGGAGTGTTCAAGAAGTAAATACATTAAATCTCTTGTGCTTTTGGTTTCCTCTCCTGCTGTAGCTAACAAGGGCTGCTGTGGTTGTCAGGCAACCTCCACTCATAATGTCCTGGCCAAGCTAAAGCCACTGTGCATCTTTGTGTCACTTCAGGTGTGGTCACAGAAACCTTCCCTTCCCTTCCCTTCCCTTCCCTTCCCTGGCGAGCACTGCTGTTGTTACTCTGCTGCCTTCAGTGCCCCCCAGCCCTGTGCTGATGCCAGGGGCTGGGAGCCCTTCAGCCCAGGTGTGGATGTGCTGTGACTGTGGGAGTGTGGGAAGGACAAGGGCCAGGGCAAAGGCCTGCAGGCAGCAAAGGAAAAGGGCCTGCAGCAACTTCTCTTCCATTTCTTGAAGGAAGAATTTGAATAAGATACTGCAAATGCCTCTGACCTTCACTGTGTTTCATTTAAGAAAAGATTGCATTGACCATTACAGCTTTTTCTTTTGTCTGAATTTCTCTTGTCTTTCTTCTGTATCTGAGCTAACAGTTCCTCTCTCCTCCATGCCTTTCAGGTAGCAATAAGAATAATTTTCATTGTCTTGATTCAGTTTTAAGACCTGAAACTTTGGCAAACGGTAATTCTGCCCCCAGAAATAGTTTGCTCTGATTCAAAATAAATTCAAATCAAACTACTCAGTTTTTAATTTTTTAAACTACCTTGAAATAATGAAAAGGGAAGAATGGCAGAAGCTATCCATCAATCCCTTGTACAGTACAGTAACAGCTGGAAACAATCTTAAATATTAAACTAGAAAGACTGATAGAGCTGAAATCTGCGAAACACAGTGAACCTGCACAGTGCAAGCATCTCTGAGGAGGTTTTGCTGAAGAATGAGCAGATCAGACGTGCCTGGAAAGAACCCAGGATGTCCCTGTGGCAGCAGTCACAGAGGTGCAGAGGCTGCAGGCAGGAGATGGAGCCCAGAGCAGCCTGTGGGCTGAGTGGGTGCAATGCCCTGCTGACATTGCAGGGGGAGGAAATTGGCAATTCTCTGGTGCTCAGAGGAGAGCAGTCAGGGCAGTGCAGCACTGCTGGAGGCTTGGCTTAGCTGCTGTTTGTGTTGCTGGGTTTTTAAACTTCATAATCCCAGAGAGGCATTAGGGAAACCTTCCAACCAAGGCAAAAGCAAGCTGTGGGCCCATCATCTGTCCCAGAACCCAGTGCAAAGCAGAGCCATGGCTAGCATGGATTTCATTGTGTTAGGAGATGGTTGTGATGTGGAGTGCCTTGAGTCTTCCTACTGGGGATGTGTCCTGGTCCTTGGGGTGCTCCCCTCTGGCTGCATTCACTCTTTTTTGTATTTTCATCCATGACTGATAGACCATCCTCTGTCAAAGATGCCAGCATGGCCTGTGCACAGAGAGAAAGGGATCCATGGCAGAGAACGTGGCTGTTGTGACTCCCAGGCTGGCTGGAGACAGGCCTCCATCCTGGAGAAACTGCACTTGCTTCTGTGATCTTTTCCCTTTGCACAGTTGAGATCTGGGCAGGATTTTCCTCCCAGGATCACCGAGCTTTGAAACACTGCTGGCAGCACAGTGTGCTGAGGGAGGACTGTGCCAAAACGTGCAAGTCCTAATCCCTCAGGAGTGAAGATGGTTTTTTCAGATAGTGTAGGCCAGCAGAATAATGGGATGAGGCAGGAGCAAGGGAGAGAAAAGCATGGTCAGTTGGTTATTTCCTAACTGGTAGTTGTAGAAAACATTATTTTTGGGATGCCCTTGGTCAGCTGAAGCAGACCTTGTGTGCTGATTGTTTTCAGTAATAGAATACTTGTAAAGTCTGAGCACTGAGGCTTCTTTTCATCAAAGCTTTTCAAGATAAGAGCCTGGCACGAAGCCTCGCTGCCCATTCCTTTCTGCTGTCCACCAGCCATCCTCATTTTCTGCAATGACAACTACAATGTCTCCTTCACTGATGTCCAGTTCATCCACGTTCTGGAAGGAGACAAGGAAAAGAAATGTAATTAGCCTGAGAGCACAGGGGGGCCCAAGAATGTGTCTGATGGGGTTTTTTTAATCCTACTCTTCGTCAGCATTCTGCCAATATCCTTCTGGTTTTGAAATTGCAGACAGTGAGGGACTAAGCATTTTGGCTATTTCCTTAAGATCCTCAGATTTCCCCAGCCTCTGTGGTATCTCCTCCTGCACAACCTGATGGTTTTATCACTGGGGAAGTCCAGAAAGGGTTAAACACCACTCTCCTAAACCAGCTCACCACGACCTGCATAGTCTGCAGGTGTTGCTAAATAAAACAGAGCACAGCTTAATTCCTAAGGGGGATAACAGTGCCTCTGCTAATCCATGCCTGAAATAGGTCTCTCAGTTCCTTTAGCAGGGAACAGCAGTGACCAGTGGGGGACAGTGACTCTTGGACAGCTGTGACTTTCATCCCCAGACAAATGCAGTAGTTGCAAATAAGCTCTCACTGAGCTCCCAGGCTGCCATCAGTGTTCAGTGGTGCTGTCCTATTTTCCATAGGAAACCACTTTGCTGCCCACAGTGTAGTAAATAGAAAACAGGCTTCCAGAGATGTTTGGTGTCAGCTAAGACTAAATTTAATACACCTGAGTAGGTAAGAATGGACTCCAAAATGAGTGTCCTCAATGTACAGTATACTAAAGGTAGCAACAGGCTCTTTTCTCAGCAGGGAATATCCCTGTGTGGCACAGTTTTAAGGGACTCCTGGAGTAATGAGGTGATCCAGTAGTCTCCTTAGGGGAGCTGCCATTAACAGTGAGGTGCTTTCAGCTGTGCTTGCATGAAATTTCATGTAAATAATAAAAGAAAGTTTAAAATGAAGCAAAAAAAAAAAAACCCTTCAACATCAAATAAAAAATGTTGGGATACTGCTGTACCTAAGGAAAAGTGTTCCTTTTGAGCTTTTCCTCTGTTTTCATCATTTATCTGGCTATCTATTTTGTCACTGTCACATTTCTTCAACATTGGCTGTTTGTGGCAGGTTCCTTGGTGTGAGGCTCTCTCTGCACTAAGACCTAAGACCTCCTGGATGCTATTTCTTCTGCTGATCTAAAGTTAATAAAAGGAACCTTAGAACTGGCATGTAAAGCAAGTGGAATTGGAGTCCAGGTTCTGGAATCCATCTGAATTAGCAAATATTTATAACCAGTCCATTCACAACCTTTTACTAATGGTATTCTGCCTAGGTAGGACTGGAGTCAGGGAAGAGTTCACTATCCCAGGTAAGGATGCAGGTTGTTCTCTTTAACAGTTTTTGTTGGCAGAGGAACCAACTCCATTGTGATTCTGCAGCTTGCAACATGGAAGTACAGGGAAAGAATGTCCTTTATGGGATTCTGTCCTCTCCAGCATGGAGAACCAGCATGCTAAACTGGAGCAGGACATCTGGATCACGTCCCTGGCTGTAAAATTATGGTAACATCTACACAGAATTTACACAGATGTTTCAATCAGTATAGTTTATTTTAAATGTGACACTATGAGGTATTTATTTGGAAGCCTTTTTTTACCTGGGCTGTGTAGTCATAAAGTACTCTGTAGTCCTGTGATGACGTGATCCCAGCTTTTTCATTTACAATAATGGATGCATAGACTCCGTCTGTTCTCTCTGCAAGGGGAGGCAAAATAAGGAAGAAGTACCCACCACAGAAAGAAAGAGTTCAGTTGCTTATAAATGCATGGGATCATATGCAAGAGTTCACAAATACAAAGGTTTCTGTTCTCTCCCTGCCTGGAGATGTACATGTATAGAAAAGCTGCTGTGAACTGTAGGTAAAGTCTTGCACAAAAACTGTCCCCCATTGATGGGATGACAATACACCCATTGAGCTTCATGGGAGGTCAGAAAGTGGCTTCAGCCTCAGTTTGGGAAAAAGGTTTCCCCTGATAAAACACAATCCAAGGAGGGAAACACTGATTAAAATGGTTTTAAAATGTTGCTGCTGGGGGTATAAAATTGTAGCAGTTCCATGGCTCACAGAGGACTTTTCTTTTCCCCTTGAGAAAAAATGGAAAATGCTGTGCCAATGGGTCACCAGACATTTTCCAGTGGTTTATATAGTTCTCACATAGCTATTTGTCACGGACATAAGTTTTTTTTGCAGATGTTTTGTTTTGATACAGCTTGTTGTAATTAGGGAAACTTCTCATTTCTACGTAATCAAAATACTGTGTTTTAAATATCATCTGATAAATTCCTGATTACAAGGATTACAAGACAACAGTGTAACTGTGAGGTGAGATGAATATTTATATTCATAAGCCACGTACCTGGTGTGTTAAAACTTTTTTGTATTCTCTGGGGCTTTTTAGTGGGGCTTCACAAGGAGAAAACTCCTATCTATGTCAGACTGCTGCTCTGAATGTACAGGCCCCACCTGCCTATATGGAGGTTTTGAAGAATCTATGGATTATTTGGCACTTTAAACTGGGAAATTTCTTTAATACACATCCAAGCAAAATTCATTTCCAGACTACTCTTGCCTGCCAACATGTGAATATCTGCTGTACATTTCTGCTCCATGTCAAAGCCTGGTTCAGCAACATGATCTAAAACAAACACATCTGGTAAACTGATTTCCTGCAGAGCATACCCAGAGGAGGGGCTGAAGGAGTGGCAGTTTCCGTGTTGTTTTTGCTGCTCCCATGGAGTAGTTCAGAAAATCTGCAGAATCAAGAGAAGCCAAAACCAAAATGAGTGAACAGGCCTGGGTATGAGCATTCCTTCATCTCAGCTCTCTGACTCAGCCTTCCCTCCATCTGATTCACAGAGTAGGTGTCACCTCTTTCCATGGCTTTCTATTTTCTTTTATGCTGAAGATATATTTATCTTCCTTTAAAAATGTATTTTTAAAAATGCAGCAGACTATTGAACCATTAACTTCACTAAATTGTGCATGAAATGCAGCAGATAATATTTTTTTGTAGAGCCGAAGGCTCATGGTGTGAAACTCCAATTATTTCACAATGTTAAAATGATGAAAATTGTCAGTTGCTTATAAGAGATTACCATCTCTTTGTGTTTAAGGAAAACCTTGATACAATTTAAAATACAGACCTTGTGTAACAAGCCTTTCTAAAAGCTGTGGGTTTAAGTGAATTTTTATTTTAATCTGTCCCTAGTTATTTCCTGTATCACAGCTGGGTACTGAAGACTAAGTAAAGTGAGAAAATGGGTTAGGATTCTCAAGCAGAGATAGAAATAGCATTGCATGCTTAAGGCATATTTAATAGGTCTGATTTTTCAGCTAGCAAACACTCAGTTTTTCTGGAAAATGGATATCCTATCTCAAGAGTTCCTGAAAGACTCAGGCTGAGCCTCTCTAGGCTCCTTGCCCATGCTGCTCACAGTTGAGTTCTGAATGGCAGTACAATTGTCTTATGTAACTGCACAGGATGCAGCACTGAATTCATTATTAGGGAAGATCCAGTTTCCAGCTGAAAAACAAAGTATTGTGTATAACCCTGACCAGCTCACTGGCAAGGCTGGACCACATTTCAAATGGGAGATCACTGCTTGCTTCCTGTCTTTGCCATATCATAGGGCTTGCTAAATTATAAATCTCTTCTGCTTTAGTCGTGATGCCCCATTGTGAATTTGCCATTTTAGTATAAAATATTTAAACCAATGGAGCCACCATGCTCTTCTGCTGCTATAACTGCATCCATGTGCTGACATTTACCAGCAGAAATGGATCAGAATAGGGAAAATTGCCTCCCTAATCATCACGGGTTTTCCACCCTGTGTTTTCCCCCTTTGATCCGGATAAAGAGAGCAGCTCTTTGTTCTGTTTAGCTGAGTGGTGCTGTAAGCATGGAGGAATTGCCCCAAAGGATGGCTCTCCCAGCCCTTGCTCCCAGCCAGATTCACCTTCACCCTCCCTGGAACAAAGTGGTTTTGTTGCTACGTGCCCTGACTCAGTAGGAACGAGGAAACGAGTAATTGTGTTATGAACTCATCCCCGTCACTCATCCCCGTCCCTCGACCCTGACTCCATTTTAATACCTTTCCTTCTTTCTCAAGTCACATTTACTGATCCAATGAAGGAAGTAACAACTTTCCACGTGGTGTTTTGTCCTCATGCACGGCTGTGGATGTGGGGATTTCCACACACCTCTGCCACTCACCTCTTCATCATCCCGCAGGACTGGGTGGGGCTGCTGCCGCGCCTGCTGGGCTCTCTGCTGTAGTAATTCTCGTACCCTATAGCATCTGCAACAGAGCCATAAAAACGAGGTGTTCAAACAGGAAACAGCTTTCTCCCTGCCAGAATGGGACCTGGGGCTGCAGCACAACTGCAGGGCAGCACCTCTCTGTCCTTGCCTGGAATGTGGCTGGAGCAGCTCAGGGGGACCTGGGGCTTGACAAAAGCCATTCCAGTGGCTGTAAACAGTGGCAAGGCACCCTCAGCCTGAGCTGAGGCCCGAGGGCCCCACTGCAAGAGCTGTGACTGCCCTAATGAGGAAGGCAGTTTCCTCCCTGGCTGTTTCCTCCATTGCCTCAAAGCTCAGGATTTAAGGGGGCAGAGTATGGTCATTGTGAGCCCTAAACTGTGCTCATGATAGAATTTGCTGCAGCACATTTTGTCTCTTTTTTCCTCAGTGTATCCAGTCAGGAATTTTTGTCGGATCTGGGGAGATTTCTGAGTGTTATTGCCTGCAGCAATAACGAGCAATTTCCTGGTGTGTACTTGTGTGTTTCCCCACCTTTCATATCTCCCTCATCCATCTCCTGAGAGTTTATTTGCTGTTTACCCAGAGATATTTGGGTTTTGTTCTCTCAAACACATTTAGGTTGCAGTTCCTTCGCTCTCCCCTATGGTGTCATTAAGGGTGAAATCGAGACCATTTCCAAGTGTAACTTTACAGATGAGATAGTTACAGATGGATTTATTTGTCATCTCCCAGCTCCCAGTGCAGCTCCTTACAGCTGGTGGCCACACACCCTTTCTGCCTGCTCCGTGTGAGCCAAACAAACACGAGTGAAGCCTGTGATAGTGTTTTATCTCAGCCCTGATACCAGCAAGTATCTTAAGAAAGGCATTGGACTTGGGCCAAAGGTTATGTTGACATTCTCACACTGCGTCAGCCAAGACCATAAACAGAGCAGGCAGGTAGAGCTAGAGGCTGTGAAGAATCCCTCCAAATGAGACTCACAGTAATTAGGGAGTCTTCTGACCAATTGAAGGGTCTCTTGTTGCCCTTCTGCAGTCTGACTTTGTGCAGTTTCCAGTCTAGAGGGCGTTGTAAGATTGGGTAGAAAAGGAAGTGAGCGAGATCATCAAGAACGTTTGCTCAGGATGAAGGTCTTCTGCCACACAATGCAAAATTACATGAGGGTTTCCTCCTGTGTTTTGTAAATAATAGCACAGATCAACAGCTCACCATGTGCTACAGTGCAAACTCATTAGTCAGAGCTGTGGAGATATTAGGATATTGCTTCCAGAACATGCCATCTTCTAGAAGGTGGCAAAAATAAAAACAACAAAAAAGCAAGACAGGTTTTTCTTTGTCTTTCATAAAGCTCTCAAGGGTTTTTTCCACCTAGTTCTTATGAGAAGTTACTCTGACATAGCCAAGAGCTTTTTGTAGAAATTTCCTAGGTGACTGCAAATGACAAATCTCAAATAGGAAAAAACCCCCAAAAACCTGAAAACAAAAACAACAAAAAACCTAGCTGAGAATTACACATTTCTTAGAATACAGAAGTTGTTAATTCCCCAAATCCCAATTTTAACCATCATAAGAGTAATGGCAAAAAGGCTGAGTGAAAAGCAGGCCTCAGGTAACTCAGTGCTGAGTTGGTGGCAGCACCCAGCTCTGCTGAAGAAGGTCTTGGAGTGTGATTCCTGCCAGCCTTGAGCTCTGCAGTGAAATCAAAGGGGTGGAACTTGTACAAGATAATTACCCCAGGGATCAGGCCTTCACACTGCTGATTTTGTACCTGTACAGCTCTTAGCATGGAAGGTTTCATGTAACTATCTTGTGTTTCCTGTTGAAGTACTCAGGAGTGGTTTGTGTCTGGCCATGGGGCACATGAGACAGCTCCTTTCCTGCAGGGTGTTTGGAGAACTCTTACCCTGGAGCAGCAGGTTTGCATCTTACAACTGTTCTTGCCTCGTGCTGGGTTGATCTCCATTTCAGCCCAGAGGTTCTGAGCATTGAAGTCAAGGAAGAGGCAGCTTTGGCTTGAATGTGCAGAGCTTGTGAACCTGACAGCAGTTCTGTGTGCTGGGACAAAGCTAATTTCATTCAGAATTTCCCCCAGCCAAAGTCTTGGTTTATGCAAACAAGTTTTTGAGAGCAGAAAATTTGTTATTCCCCACTGGGCATGTGGAACAGAATAGCAAACTGGGTCTTCTCTGTGCTGCAAATGAAGAGGCAGCACCTCTGTCAAGGGTGCAGCTACGTGGTGGGTTGGCTCTGTCTTCTCACCACTGCAGGAAGCTGAAGCTGCCATTTCTGCAAGGCAATTTGGCACCTCCTTAGTGGTGTCAGTTCAGCTGTACTGTGAAATGAGCCTGGCTGCAAAGCCAAAACAAGTTTTTTCTTCTTCGGAGGGTTATTTTTAAGCTGGATCATTCTGCTATCCCACTTAGAGCACCACACAGGCAGCTACGGCAGCACGGTGTGGGGGAAGTGAGCCGTGGCAGGTGGGAATGAAAAGCTGGAGCAGAAACTCCTCCAGCTGGTTTCACCTCCAAAGGACATGTACTGCACCAGCCATCTGACAAGATCAGTAGGAATAATTACCTGGAGGTTGTGTTCCTGTCATTTTTGTCTTAATGAAGTAGTCTATGTCTGACTCTACAACACAGTTCTCCAAGCTGACCCGAACCTCTTCATACAGCTACAAAACAGAATCCAAGAGTTTAATTTAACTTTTAACATTTCATGTTGAATTAACAAATAATGCTCTCGTAATTGTCCCCTTAAAAAACACCTTATAGTTGGTGCATGTCTGGCCTGGCTGATCTTTAGGCTGACCCCTGTACCAATGTTCTTATAAACACACCTGTTTGTTTGTGCTCTGGATAGTCTTTAAAGAGAGCACGACAAAGGCAGTCCAGGACTTTTCAATCCAATAAAGAAATTAATAGCAGGAAACAACCATTCAAAGTCAAATCTAGTGTATTCTTTACACCTTCTAGTTTTGAGGCCATGACTGGCTGCCTTTTTTGAAGCTGTGTCAGAGCCCAAATCTACTCAGCTGAGTGTTTTGGTAGCAGGAAGCATTCCCCAGCAAAGCAAGGAGCACAGACGTGAGTGCCCCCAAGCGTGACACAGACTGCCTGCATGCAGACATGCATCTGGATTCCATCTGGAGAGAGCAGGAGCGAGGTTCTGTGAGGGCAGGGGGGGCAGGGGGTACCTCATCATCCTTCACACACTGCAGGGACAGCTGATTGCAGTGCACCCACAGCGAGTTCCGCAGGATCGTGATGCGGTCGCACTCCTGCAGCTGGAAGACCTAAAGCCAAACAGGAAACGTGATGTAGCTCGTGGTACTGAGTTACTTGCTTTGCAGGTGGGGCAGGGCTGGGGATGCAAACCTATGCTGAGGGCACCACGGTAAAGGAGTTTTTTCAGTTGGTGGAGAAACGACATCTACTGTTTGTGCTCAAAAATTTTGTTCTTATTGGTTGCACCAAATTAAAGTTATATTTTAAAGACAAAAACTAAGCAGGGGAGAGGAATCCAGATGTGCATTTCACTGCTACCTCTGCTGTTGAGGATTTCAGAGTCAGGTTCCTGTCTGCCCATCACAATGAAACCTTGATGTTTAACAGATCAGTTGAGTACTGGCATGAAAGGATTGCATTTATGCTAGAGGCAGAGCCAAAACTATCCCCCTCTGCCATCCAAAATGTGTCTCTAAACTTTTCTCTCTTGAAAGTACTTGAAGCTCTCTGGAGTTGACTCTGCATATCGAAGGTTATTTTTGTGGTAAAGAGAAGGCATTTTTCTGCCTTCAGAGTTACTCCCTTCCTTCATCTGTCTGGCTCATGTTGCTGCATGCTTAGGAAGAATGAAGGGGGCAGAGAGAGAAGTGTGAACTGATTTGGGGGAAGAAGCAGATAAGCTCTTTCTTTAAAAACTTTAAAAAACCAAATCACCCTGATCTCGACGTTATGCTGTTAAAAGTAGAATAAAAAGTAGAACAAAGTTTTGGGTTTCTATGAGGTGTGAAAATCTCAGATGCTTCCAGCCATCTGTCTCCATCTCTATTTGCTAGTAATTATGTCCAGAACACCACAAATGTGTACAACATTCAGCAGAACACTCAGCTGGGTATGCTGCCTGCCATTTAATAACTTACCGACTAAAAAAACCCAGAAAAGGGAATCTGTCAAGGGAGTAAGCTGCTGTGGGGGCTGGTTTCTGAGAGTAAAAGCTTTTAAAGAGAACCTGCAAGGTGCAGAATGAGCATTTCAATACTTGTTCTGAACAGAAAGCCTGTGGCACTCAAGGCTGCTGAAACAGCACCAGAGCCAACGGTGAATTTTTCAGGTAAATGGTGTCCTGTCAGGAAATGCAGTTAATCCAAGAAGGAAATATAGTGGCTGGGCCTTTAAGCCCTTGTCAGCACCCAGGAAAGCACAGCTGGGTGCTGTGTTTGGCACATCCCTCATGCTGCTGGGGAACCAGGGCAGTCCATGACAGTGTGGCACAGCCCCTGTGACAAAGGCCACCCCAGTGCTGCCACATGCCAGCCAACATTTTCAGGCTGTGGTTATCCAGCACTCCATTAGAGATCCAAGCAACCCCATCACTTCCAGATTCCCCACTATGCAGCCACAAGTGTAGGATTTTAAGCTGCTTTTTGTACTAATTGCTAGTTTTAAAAAAAAACCCTAAGAGTGTCAGTTCTTCTCTCTACAAGCACTTTTAAAAGAAGGCATTAAAGATGCCCTTCCTTTATGAATGGCTGCTTGGATTAAGCAGTGGGCAGGTCACAAGCTCTGTGGGCTAGTCAGGATTTAGCCATATGGGACAAAAAGGAGTGTGAGGTTGTGGAATGCTTGAGGTTTGTTGGCTTTTTAAGAAGGGAGGAAATGTGCATCTCTGGAAGTCTAAGGCTTGGCAGAATATCTGTGGAAATGTCTGTGCCAGTTGTGGGGCTTTTAAGTCCTCTCAGATAGGGAATACTTAAGAGGAAGTAGAGAACTGGAAAGGTACCCTCCTGGCATTTTATTTTATGTGGAAATAAAGCCTGCAACAAGTAAATGTAGCAAATTCAGACTTCAGCAGATGGGCAAATGTACCTGAAGGATTACTGTGATCAAATGTGTGGCTGATTTGGATGCCAACCAGCTCCTGCAAGTTGTTGTGCAAAACTTAATAGCCAAGTGCAAATCTTTACTTGCCCATCCTCAGTAAAATGGAGATAGAGACTTCTCTACCACCACCTTTCAACTGAAGGATTATTTCGTGACAGAGGACAAATATTCTTGCAGGTGAATTTAAAGTGCTCTGAAGCATAAGGAGTGACTGGGGTATGTACCAGTTCATGTATTGCTCCACCTCTCCCACCTCTGCACTTATTCCCCTCCTTTATTTTTACATAGCTCTGCTGACAAGGCAAGGAGATGTTAGTGAGACAGGAACAGCTATGTCTAAATAAGCTCTAGCTTTTGCAGTAATTTTGCAAAGACATCTGCTGAGACTCCACATAAAGCAAACAGCAAAACCCTTGGGATGATATTTCAGGCCTTAGACTGAAATCTTCAATCAGATAAAATAAAGAGTGTGCAAACATCACTGTAGAAGTCAATGTTTACCTCGCAGGTTTTGATATGTTCCTGTTCCCACTCTGTCCTGACCTTATCCAGCTGCTCGATGTTCTGTTTGTACACATTCTCTGTAAACACAGACACAGAACAGAAATGCAACAGTCAGGGGAAAAGTGAGACAGCCTTGCTCTCTTTCCTCCTATTAGGCCTTTCCTGTCATCCCTACACCTCAGGCATGTGGTTTGCTTGAGAATCACAAGAATATGTGAGCTTGGAACTGGTGGGGCACAATAATTACTGGGTTTTTTCTTTGTAGCTATGTACTAGAGTAAGGATTCTCTCTGTATGGTTTGCAGATCATTTATAAACTTTACAGTAGGGGTAATACAACTCAGAGATGAAGAGCCTGGACCATGCTTGGGCACTGAGCATCCTTAGGCTCTTTCCATTCGAAGCCAGCCATTCCAGGTGAGCCATGGGATTTGGGGTAAGCTATTCCATGAGTAGGGAGGGACAAGCCTGAGCTCCTGAGCCAGCTCAGGTGTGTGCTGGCCTGTCCTTCTGGGCATTCACACGTTTGTGGCTGGAGATCACTACTGTGCTCAGGCACACGGGGATGGGGGATCTGATTTGGACTGTCTTGGGGCAATTGGAGTATCTACTGTGCTTTCAAACTTGCTTCAAGGAGAGCTTTTCTTCCCTGGGTGAAGTCCCCAAAGGAAGTCTTCTGTAAATTCTTTCATGCAAGCAGGACACTGGCATTTCCACAAAGGGGAGTGAATGCCAATGACTGTCAGGTTGCTGCTCTTTGGAGGCTTCTTCAGTAACCTTTGGGTAGGTGACCTTGGGAACCCTGACAGCCTGGGTGATTTGGATGTGTTCTATCAAAATCCTGTGCTGGTGGATCTTTGCTGAGAAGAATCACAGCTCAGCTGCAAACAGCATCACCTGCTTCATTTGCCGCGTCTCTGCATTGCTTGGCTTTGTTCTGGCTCTGAAACAGGAAAAGAAACATTTCTGACATATTCTTGCCTCTGCCCCAGTTTTCTGTGCTGCCTTCTCTTTTCCCCTCTAGGGGAAAGGCTCCAAATTTGCAAGCACTTCCTGGCTGTCCCCCCTTTATGCAGGTTCTGCTGAACGTGTGCTATGGAGAAGGGACCAGGATTTCCCAGGTGCAGCCATAGATCCAGTGACTTCAAGGGAAAGCTCTCCATTCAGACATCCCTGCCAGAGGAGCTCAGAGCCAGCATGATCCAGCCTGAAGCTGTGCCTGCTGGCTGAGTTGTTTTTTCTCAATTGTTTGATGTGCTTTTCTAATAGATATTTATAAGCAGAAATAAATGGCAGTTAAAATTCTTCATCTTTCAAGCTCCTCGTGTAATACTCAGATGAGAAGCACACGGCTTTTAGAATGCTTTGCAAATGCCAGATTATTTCCCATAACAACTCAGAAGCCTAAAAGCGAAATTCACTCTAAGTAGAAGTTCTCTGTTTTAAAAACCTGCAGCTTTTAGCAAATGAGAAAACAGGCATCACTGAGAGGTCTGTACTCGCAGGTCTGTCTGCACAGATGGTGATGACAGCACAGTAATGCATAGCTCTAGACATCAGTGTAATACATTCTTCCATCCTGCCCTTGAAGACAAGGCTCAGGTAGGGGTTCTTATGATCACATTCCTCATCACAGCTGGCTGAGGGTAAGCTGGGAACAGAAGCTTCATTCTTATTTGCTTCCTGGCCCAAACTGTTTGCAAATGCTGAGCAGAATTAAACAGCTTGTGAGCTGCCTCTGTGCATTCCCAACGTGCTGGCATGTGCAGGGAAGAAATGGCAATGGAGCACCCTGGGATCCTTCTGCATGAGAGGAGCTGGGTCAGGTTTAGCTGCTATTGAAGCTGGGAAATGTTCTGCTGTCATTTTGGCAGGGCTGGGATTCCATCCCCTCTTTGCAGCTAAGCTGCAGGGGTTTGCTCATCAAAGATTAGGGAATGCTGGAAATAAAATGCAAAGTTCTGATGCTGTTTTTAGAGTCTCCACACCACCACCCCCCACACTCCTTGAGATGATTTTTGATTCTTTTTGCTTACACTGCGCTGCTTTTTATCGAGCCAAAAGGAGTTCATTTATTTTGTTTTCTCCATCTGTTTCACTGTAAAATGTTCCCATTAAAAGTTGTGAATTGTCAGCTACAAGTATCAAGACGATGCACTGAAGGACTGCAGTGCCTTAATTTCCAACAATTTATTTTTGAGTGTGTAAATTTAGTTGAAATTAAACTCACCATAAGGAGAAAAACGTTGAGGAAAAATACGCATTTTATTGTAAGATGCTATGCCTGCTAAGTGTAAGAGACCAAAAGGCAAAACTAACTGCCTGACTACATTTGTTTCTTTTTCTTAATGAATCATTTCAGAGAAAAATCTTTTTCAGTTTCCTTTCAGGATTCATAGAGCAATTGGATGACAGCCTGGGATAAATTAATGAGATAACAGTCCCCTCCCAGAGGATTCTCTGGGGGTAATTTGAAGACAAAGCAGCCCCTGGCATCGTGCAGAAGGGGTTGGTTAATTGTGTTCCCGTGTACCTTAGAAGGTGAACCCCCCAGTGTTCCCTGTGGCAGCACTGGCATCTCTGGTACCTTTTCTGTCTGCTTCTGGTTGCCGGAAGCGCTGCTGCGCTCAAAGGACTGCTCGGCCTCGTCAGCCTCCCTGCACTTCTGCTCGTAGCTCCTCTTGGACTGGGTGGAAATGAAATAAATGTCAGGCTCTGGCTGGGGGAACAAGGCTGGCTTCCCCCCACAGCCATGTTCTTGTTTGCAGTTTGGGGGAGCAAACCCAGTTTGGGCAGTTGAAAAAAATCCCAATGACACCGTAAGGAGGTAGAAAAATAGAAGGGAGCCATTGGAGTGGGGGCTGACAGCATAAATGGTGTCCTTTTCCTGCAGCCCTGAAATTGTTTGCTTTGTACAACTGCAACTCCCTGCAGGGGTCAGGAATGCACAGGCTGCTCTACCACCACTCTACCATCAGGCATCTGCCCCAGCAACCACGGAGAGGTGAAGCTGGGAGCCCACGTCCCTGGGGTGGCCAGAGGGTGAGTTGTCATGTCTTGCCTTGGCCATTGCTCCAAGCTGGGAGGAAGAGCCAGCACCCCATAAGCAACAATCTTGGTGTAGTTCTCAGAAGCAAGAGAAATATTTATTTGCACCAAAACATCTCTGTATCTTTGAGATGCACTTATAACACCTCCATTTCAAAAAAAAAAAATTGCTAATACTTCCAGCTGTAGCACTGACAGGTCTGCAACTACTTTCTTTTAGAGGCAGTTGCCCATTGGAAACCAAACCCAGCTGCCTGTAGTTTCTGCTGATGCCTTAAGTTTCAGCTTTCATATTTTTTAGATTCTGTACTGCCTTAATGTGTAACTCTGAACTTCATTTTAAGTGTTAGTAAGTTCTCTTCACAGGGTAGTCAGACAAAACAACCCTTTTCCAGCTTGAGAACCAAGGACAGCTGTTAGAGCCTCAGGCCCAAAAGCATAAACGACAGTGAATTGAAGAGGGCAAAGGAGGATGGGACTTTATAACCTGGAGTTGTAACTGGGCAATTAACCCTGATTTGTAAATGGACCAAAACATCCAAGTGTGAAAACTCGTGACCAGTTGTGCATCTTGCATCCATCATGGGTCCCTCACAGGCAGAGCCCAGGCCAGGCTCTTGTACTGCTCGAGGTGTATCCTTGGAAGGCCTTTCAAGAAATACCTACTTTATTCCTTTATTCTGTCTAGCCTCTCTTCCAGGGCAGCCTCCTTAGGCATCACTGTACCTGCAAGCTTTCCAGCTGGAGAGGATTCCTCTTGCCTACAAGATTCCCTCACTGTCCTTAAAATTGTACTTACACACACTGAAAAATTGTCTTTACTCTTCTAAGTACCCTTGCCTAGAAAGAATGAAATCCTGTTTGAGCAGGTTCATCCTGCATTAACCTTCTGGAGACTTTTCAGTGGGTGCAGCAGGGAAATCAGCTTCCTCCTCACAGCAGGAATGACATCTTTCCTCCCTCACACACTCGTGCACACTCACACAGCTTTGACCTTCCTTTAAACAGAGGTACAGGTGATACAGATTGTACTGGAGGCAGTTTGAATCAGGAGACCTGCCCAAGCCCTCCCTGCTTACCTCCATTGTTTTCTTATAATGGGACAGTTTGCTCTTCTGCATCCTCTCCAGTGCAGACTCATACTGTAAGAAACACACACAGGTCAGCATTTCTTCCTTTGCACTTCTTCCTCCCCTTTCCAGCAGCAGAATTAGGAGAACCAGAGTCAGGGCCTTTCTATTACCCACCTCCCTGTGGGGAAAATTACTTCGTTCTGCTTTTATAAATGACAGGTTCCTAAGTGATACAGAGAGCATCAAAGTGCCAGGTAAAAAAATAATCCCAGATAATTCTGCTTTAGTTGTTTCCATTAATAGCAGAGAGGACACTGGTCTTCATTTTCTTCCTCTCTTTTTTTTTTTTTTTTTTCTTAAGGAGATGAAATACTGCAACACTCAGACACAGTGGGCTCTGCCAGCAGTGTTCCCTTGCTGGTGCCAGAGCTTGATCCCACATCTCTGCAGACCAGACCACTGTCTCACCCACACGAGCACAGGTAGCTGTCCATTTTCAATCCAAACAATTCCTGTCTCTTTTCTATTCCACTGCTTCTGGCAACTTTATGCTCAGTGTGATTTGATTTCCATGCTGGAGTCACCTGGGCAGTGTTGGAAGGACAGTGCTGGATTCTCTGCCATGGCTTTAGTTGTGATATGCCCAGCTGTAGGTGACAGTGAGGCATGCTCCTACTGGCAAGGGGTGGCTTTCTTCAGGGGGACTTTTGGTCCTTTAATATTTACATTCTGCTCAAGCAAAACTCTCTCCAGGGCTACCCAGGTGCTCATTTCACATTGGGCACAGTCCTGAGACAGCTGCATTACAACACAAATCAAGAGGGAGGTTACCAAAACTGCTGACACCATCCAGCATGTCTAAGGTTGGCTTCCTCACAGCCACATGCTGGACAGAGAAAAAAGCTTATCTAAGACTCCAAAGCACCTTTTCCTTTTCCTTTTCCTTTTCCTTTTCCTTTTCCTTTTCCTTTTCCTTTTCCTTTTCCTTTTCCTTTTCCTTTTCCTTTTTCTTTTCCTTTTCCTTTTCCTTTTCCTTTTTTCTTTTCCCCAGGTCCCTCTAACTGTTCCCAGTTGAGTTACAGGCTTACAATTCTCAGCAGGAGAGAGCCTCTCTGCACATCCCAGTGGCAAAGGGAATGAGGGGCAAACACTGATGATCATGGTGCCCACTGTCTGTATTTTATTGCTTTATTTGCTTCAGCAGAGCACTGCCAACCTCAAAGCTCAGTAGCAGCACTGGTTTCATCCACTTTCATATTCAGAATTCTTTCTATTCCAAGTTCCTGTGTGTCAGGGGCCTATAGACACAAGGTTTTTGTGGCACCAGATACTAGTTATGTGCATTTTCACCCATTTAAAATTAGCAAAGAAAGGAATGTTTGTTTTACTCCTCCATCACTCATTGCTGTCAGAGCTAAGGGATGTTCCTGTCTTTGTCTTCAACCCCATGGACCCAGAGAAGGTGTGAGAGTGGTCACTGCTGTCTCTATTGAGAGCTAAGTCAAGAGACTTAGGGCTTGATAAGGTCATAGGGGATGAAATGGCCTTAAATATACTCAATTTTTTTATTATACAACATCAACTAGATGCTGCATATTCCATGTATTTGGAACTCAGCATATATTGCTGTGGCATTCAGCATGGCATTAATTTGCTTTCAGGTTTTGAAACGTTTGTGTTACGCCTTTATTTAGTGCGTGTTGGAGATTGTGCAGGGTCATACCAAAGAAACCCATTAGCAAGAGTATAAAAAAGAGAAAAGGAAGGATTAAGTTCTTACAGAAATAATAATAATAGCATCTGCAGTTACACCAGAGAGAGTAAAAGGGACTAAAGCCTCTGGCTCCTGAGTTCAGAGCAGTACTTTATTTCCAGCTGGGATCAGAAGGAGATCTTTGTTCCACAGTCTCATCTATAGAAGGAACAGGGCATGCTGGTGATACTTTACCATCTTTTGCAGAATTCCCAGCCTGTGGCTGGAGACAGGTCATCAGCAAGGGCCATTGGCCCAGTCTGTTTCAACATTTCTCCAGCTCCTCACCTTTTTTCTTTGCTCCTTCTGCCTTTCTCGGAACTCCTCTATTCCTTTCAGTTCTTCCTTCAGCATTACTGCCAGCTGGATATGAGAGTTTCCAACATTTTCAATTTCTAAAGCAAACCAGAATTCATATTCAGTCAGTGGGAATATGGGAATATAAGGAATAAGGGAATAAGGGAGTATAAAGACTCATAGATCTTTAAAGATGAAGTCACATCTTTTAGGAGATGTTTCTGTGATGTGGCTGCCCTATGAGTTGTCACAAGCAGGGCAGCCTTAAAAAAGGTCTCCCTTGTGTTTCTGCATGCACTGACATTGCTGAGGGTTCAAAAACAGAGTGAGTGTGTCTCTTCATGGCCCTATTTCCCCCAGCTTCCTTTGGGACTGAGGGTCAGGAGCTGTGGTGCAGAGGGAGGGAAGGAGCTCTGGCCTCCCTCACCCCTGTGTGTGCTTTGCCCTGGCTGTGCTGCTGGGCTGTCCCTGCTCTTGGGAGCTGCTGCCAGTGGTGGCCAGTCATTAGATGAAGTTGCACACTGAGAATTTCCAAGGCTCAGCCAAGATGGATTGAATTTCAGAGCACCTGGCTGCTGCTGTTTGAAATGGCTGGGATCTGTCTGCATTTGTCAGCTTCAGGGCCTCTGAAATGGAACCCTGCACTTCCCAGAAATGCTGAGCTCCTCTACCCAGGCCCTAAAAATACCTCAGTCCAGCAGCTGCTTTTCAGGGGCGGGGTTGGTGTAAACAGCAGGTGCCAGTGACCAGGTACAGTGTCCTACTGGCTCTCAGGGTGCTGCATGTTGTGTGTGGAAGGGTTTCATTGAGCCTTGGGCACATGTAGGAAGCTGTTTTGGTGTCAGTGGCTTGCAGAAGAGGGAACAGAGTTCACATCTTGTGACTTGACCCAGATAAAATTTACTTGAAGAACGAACCATTTTCTTTGCCACCAGGTTGAGCAGGCATCCTTTTTCTCTGCTCTTTACATTACAGGCTGTGAAATAAAAGCTGGGAATGGTGTGGGGAACAGGATGAACACATTGGGTGCCTGTGTTTCCCGGGGCAGAAGGGAACAGGGAAATACTTACGTTGTTTGAGCATCTCAAATGCTGCCCTCAGTGTGCTGTGGGGCAGAAACAAGACACTTCATTAGTATTGGCTTCTAAGGGTGGGTTATGAATCCAGGGGAAAAACTTCCCCTCAGAATCTCAAAGATCCACATAGAGATAAAACCCTTAATGGCCTCATAACAAAAGCTGACCATGCTAACAAGCACAATAGCATCAATCTGTTACCATCAGGAAACACAATAAAATGCTCCATGAAGCAGGGAATTGCACCACTCCTTCTGTGCACGCTCTATCTCAATCTCGCTGTATTTTTGACCGAGAGCCGTTTCCCTCGGCTTGCACCTTGCAGGCAGATAGGAATGAAACGCCGGCGGCCGGGGAAATGGGGGTTTTGGAGCAGTAGCCTGAAGGCTGGAGCGAAACCTGAAGGGTGAAGCAGCCTGAAGGGTGAAGGGCTGCGTGCGGCCCCGTTCCCGTCCTTGGTGCTCCGTCCTGCCCCGCAGCAGCGCCCGCACCGCCCCTGCCCAGCATCCATCCCGTGCGGCCCCGCTCTGCATCCCGCACACAATCCCTGCCCAGCATCCAGCCCGGGCATCCCGCACACAATCCCTGCTCCTGCCCAGCATCCATCCCGGGCATCCCGCACACAATCCCTGCCCAGCATCCATCCCGGGCATCCCGCACACAATCAGCACGCCTCCATCAGCACGGCAAGAGGAGCAAACCCCGCCGGGAGAGCCGCGCTGCTCAGCACGGAGCTGCTGGGTGCAGCCGCCTGGCTCAGTGGGCCGTGAGAGGGAACCACAGACTGATGTCCTGTCTTTGGCTAGGGCAGAGTCCCGTTCGAGAAGGCACCAGAGATACCAGCATAGATGTGATCAGAGAGCAAAACGTGTGTAAAAGGCATTTTGAACTCAATCAATTCCTCTAGCTCTGGGTTTGCAGGCTGGCAGGGCGTTTGCATACACAGAAGCCGGGGCTGGGGTGTGACTTGGAAGTTTTCAGAAGGAGAGATGATTTATTCAAGCCCCCAGAGAGTGTTGTTCCTGGAAGGAATCAGTCCTGGGCTCTCCATGGAGCCTGGTCTGCCCCAGGCAGAGCCCAAGGAAGAGCTGGTGAAAGCAGAGCCCCAAATCTCCCCAGGTCCTTGGAGAGCCCCGGAGAGGCTGCTCTCACTTCCCAGCCATGTGCACCCCAGATGGGCAGGGAAATCTGCATCTCTTGGGCCATTCCGGGAGGCTGAGAGAGGCACAGGAGGGATCCTAATTGCCCTGTGTTCATTTAGCCTGGACATCTGTTTGCTGATCAGAGCTTGCTCCCCAGCACTGAGGCTGCCTTGCCAGGCAGAAAAATGCTCAAGCAAGGGGAAAGGTTGGGCCTGTCCTCAGCAAAAACTGCCTGGAAACCCATCCCAGGTCTAAGTTTGTAGAAATACAAGGAAAAGACTTTCAGACAGGAAAGAAGAGCTGCTTGACTCTTTTTTTTTTTTTTTTTTCATATTTCAATTAGATTGTGGTGAATCTCCTGAGATAAGCCAGGGAGAACATTCTAGACTGAGTATTCCTGAGTGTTTTCCTAACAATACTAACACATTTGAAGGCTTATTTTGTAAAAAGTGAGTGAAATTTTGATGGAAACTGTATTTTCACACCACAAAGGAAACAAGCAGTATTAGTTTCAGCTAATTAAAAGCTTGACATTAAAAGACAAGTTGAATATCAGCAGCAGAGATAGCTTTTTCTCTAAAAGATCTAATGAATTATTGTGAAAAAACAAATATATACAAGGAATAAAATTTTCTTTTCCAGTTGGTAATTTCCAATAGGAGATGGGGAATGGGCTAACATTTTCATGCCTGAAACAGGTAAATACTGGAATTTAAAAAATAGAGAGGGCTCTTGCAAACTGGGCATACTGGCTGAATTCTCTGTTGATTTATCTTTCTCAGAGATTTTTTTTTTCCCTTTGTTGTTGGTGATTCAAGTTATGCACAAACTGGCAAGATTGCTATGGTGGATAATGAGAAATAGCACTTTCTCAGTATATATCAAGGACAAAAGCAGTTTGATGCTTTTTTGGTTTCCAGGCCCCTGAGCTCCCACCACGAGCCACCCATGGAGCTGGTCTCCTTTTTGCTGGCTCTCTGCAAGCCAAGGGGGTCTCTGGTGTAATAATGCATCTGCCTATGACCCAAAGGAGAATCAATTTGTCCCCTGCATGGTCTCCAATGGCCTTTTCAGAAATCTCTGGCCTTTCCTCCTTGTCTGAAGGATTTGTCCAGCCAATTCCAGAGCTGCTGACTGGTGCAAGTAGATTGAAATAGACTTAAGCCATTTCCTTCCTTATTTTTATAATAATTTTCTAAAATCAGTGAATTGGGTCCTTACATGCTTACAGGGCTTAAGGGGGCAGCAAATCTGTCATCGTGCCGAGCTATACATGTGGGAGAGAATAAATCAATCAAATTTTGACCCGTGGATCCATCAGGACTCCCTTTATGACTCCTCAGCTGCTGCAGCAGTGCCATAGATTTGCTCCTGGATGTCCTGATTCTATCAGTGAAATATTTATTTCAGTGCTTCACAGGGTTTAATGGAAGTGACTCCTGTAGCTGATATAGCAATGAGTTTTAATTTTGTCTGTGCTGGTGTGGCTGTACAGGATGTGTGTGTACCTATTACCTGTTGCTTCTGGGTGGGTTAGGCTTTCTAGTGGGATGGATGTGGGCTTTACTCTGAGGCATCCAGCTCTCCTGGACACTCTGAAACAGTGTTTTACCCTCACTAGATGCTGCTGCTTAGCATTCTGGTAGTAATAGAATTTTTTGTGTTTGTCCTGTGGCTAAATTAGAAAGCCTAGGGTTAAAAACAGTTCAAGCAACACTGAAAATTTGACACCATTTGCCACTTTTTTTTTTTTTTTTTTAATTGTTCATTTCTGAGATTTCCACATATATTCTGGAAGTCTGTTAAACCACTCTGGCTGAAGACAGAGCTCCAGCCTTCCCTCTGGGCACCCCCACCTGGAGAATCCCACAGGTGTCTCCTTGAAAATAAGGCTGCACACAGATCTGCTCTGTGTGTTTGTTAAACGACTCCCTGGCGTACATTTAAAGATTCCATTTGTCAAAATTAATTCTGGGGGGAAACAGGAGTGCCTGACTCTGGAACAAGGGGGAACAGACAGAGCCAGTGCAACAGCCACTGCAGCAACTTCGAGGGGGGTTTGCCATCTAGTGGCTGCAACATTCTTACCGCGTCGCTTCGGCCTTTCATGCTTTTCTGTGCTTTTAAAGGCTTTTTAATGCTTTTTTATGCTTTCTCTCTCTTTATTTTTGGACCTTGTTTTTGCTGAAACATGGAGCTGTGCTGGGCAGTCCTCTGTGCCACGGGGACCATCAGGAATTGGCTGTCAGCCTGCTTCACAGCCATCAAAAGCTGGATTTGGTGGCAGCAGAGCTGTAATTAGCAGAGCCCTGCCAGTGGCAGTGCTTTGGTGACAGATATTCTCACCATGCACACTGTTGCACCGCACTATTTTGTCTGTTAATTTTTTTCAACTTTAAGCTTGATATTTTGGGCACTTTTTCCCAGTACTTTGCCTTTAGACACTGGGTTAACTGAGTAATTTAGAGAGCTCCTTTATATCTTGCACACAGGAAGGCAAAACCAGGTGCTTCTAACCAGAAAACCACCGGTAGTTTTTAATTTTCTTTCTTTTCTACCTTTGCTTGGTGAATAGAAGTCTGAAATAACCCCACCTTCCTTTCCGGTAGGCTTCTATTTTGACATTGGTACGACCTACCAATGTTCAGTTGTTCTTGTAATTTTTAAAAATACCTTTTCTGAAACTGAGAGGAGCATGTGCCAGATGAAGCCCACAGCAGTCCTGCCCACCCTCAGCCTCTGGATCCTGACTGCAGAGTTGTGACACCCCCGCAGTGCCAGCCCCCCCGGGGCCACCCTTAACATCTCCTTGCTCCTGGCACACCGGGAGCACCCAGTGGGCTCTTACCAACCTCCCTTCTGCCAAGCCCAGGAGATGTGTCCGAGATCATCTGGTCTCGAATAACTCCCACCTGGGGCTGTGTCTGCATGGCAAAGAGAACTGAAGGGGGAGGAGCTGTGCTCTGCCAACAGGGAGGGAACTGAGGCAGGGCACAGTAGTGTCTGACATTCCTTAGGGGGCATGTGGCTGAAGCGTTGAAGAATGGATTTTGCCAGGATGTTTTCTTGTTCTCAGAGGAGCTATAAACAGAAAGGCAAGGCCCCTCAGTGCAGCTGGAAGGATTTGTGTGTCCAGGTCCCAGCTGGGCTGTGATGTGGAGCCACAGGAGCTGTCACATCAGCTGCTGCAGAGGCTGCACTGTGCACCAGGCTGGGCTCAGTGACAGCTCTGGGATTTGGGGCTGTCATGGAAGCAGCAACCTGTGTGGAAAGTTCCCCTCATGCTGTGGGGTGTTCACATCCATGTTCTGCTGCTTGGACATTTCCAGGTGTGTGTCAGGAGTGGCAGCAGCTGAGGGGAAGGGGGCTGTGTCACCACTCCAGGGCTGGTCACTGGGAGCACAGACGTGTCACCCCAGACTTTACTGGGGCAGAGGGGCAAGCAGGCAGACATCTCCATGTTTCTTCTCCTCCCTGTAAATCTGTGCCCACAGACAACAAATTAGATCCCTTGTGGCTCCAGAATGACCTGTGCCATCCAAATCAAAGGTTAAAACAGTCAAAACAAATTTTGTAACTTTAACCTAAAACTACATTTGCTCACATCTCTCAGAAAGAGCAGCACTGCTCAAAAATGCTTGTCCTCATCACCAGAGAGCTTATCTAGATCAAATTTAACAGGGACTAAGCAGAGGCTTAGGTCCATTTTCAGAGTCCTGAAAGTTCAAAGTACTAGTGTATAAATTCTGTGTGGGTTCAGAGCATTTGGGTGGAGAATAACCAACCATGGAAGGATGTGACCTTCCAAACTGACTTTTAACTTCAGTTCAAAAATGCCTGCTTTGTGTGGAATAATACAGAGGATTCTGTATATTAAGTGACAGATGCACTATTTTTATCCACAGGAAGCAGCAATTGGCATTTCATTACAGATGCCCTCACCTCACACTCACTGAAATGTTCTATTTCAGGCATTGCAGAGAAGAGCAGAGCACACATGGGCTTGGAGGAACTACCCTTTCCCGAGGTCCTAAGGAGATGGTAGTGGAAAAAAGGGATGAAAAATGTAGGAAATCATATACATGAGAAGAGACAAGCAGAGCAAATGACAAAAATAGCTTCTGTCAGCCTAGGCAGAATTTAACCAGCTAGTGTGTGTTTCCATCAGTTATTTTCCAGAAGAGCAGAGCTCCCAGAGGCCCTGGGTTGGCTGAAGCTGAGCATGCAGCTGAGAACTGGGCTCTGTAGCATATTCTGCTTTCCTGTTGCTGTGCTGAAGAGCTGCCCAAAGCCACTGCATGGAAATCCCCAGGCACCTTGCAGCCAGAAAGGTGTTTCCTCTTAAAGGCACAAGCTCTGCTGAGAATCACCTCTAGTGTGAGAGGCACCACTGCTGTGTACACTCCCAGCAACTGCTGCAACTGTGACCTCAGTCTGTAACTTGGCTGAAAATCCCAGTTGCTGTACATCCTCTCCCATGTGTGCACCACAGAGAGTACAAATCCTGCAGTTTAAACTTCAAAACCTGTAGTTCTTTCTCCCCTGCTGGGTATGGGTATAAGCTGTCATATGCCAAGAAAACATGGCTGTAGGTTTGTCATCACCTTTTTGGAATTTCTTTTATGAATAGAGACCAGGAAATGGTGATGCAGATATAATTTTTTTTAGTTTAAAAAGTGGGATAACAGGCATACATTGCTTTACCTATTGACTCAGTGGATGCTAAAATGTTTCAGGGTTTTAAATAAGAAAAAGAAGAAAAGACTGGAGGCTATTCCATAGAAAGCTGCTGCTGGTGTGGCATCCTGTGAACTCACGGATTGCTATGGTGAGAAGATCATTTAGAAGAAATATCTTCATGTGCTTGCCCTCCTGTTCCACCCTTGGGATCTAGTGCTGGGGACAGAATATTAAGCTGAAGGGGCTAGCTGAGCCTGTGTGATCCTTCCTGCAGTCTGGGATTGAAGTGTGTGCATTGGAATGAGCTTGCCAAGGCCTGTAGCAGCTGCTGAGTGAGAGCTGTGCCGTGGGCTGGGAGAGCAACCTCCCCCTCCCCACGGGAAGGAGTTTGCAGCAGCTGCAGTGCTTTTGGCAAGGACAAGCAGCCAGCCTATGGAGTGACAGTGTCCTTTGGCTGTCAGCACTTAGAG
This sequence comes from Rhadina sibilatrix, assembly GCA_013400275.1. NCBI lineage: Eukaryota > Metazoa > Chordata > Aves > Passeriformes > Phylloscopidae > Rhadina > Rhadina sibilatrix. Next base: position 610,182 of record VWYO01027898.1, read on the forward strand.
GGAACTCTCATTTCTTGAGCTGGTTTGTTTGCTGTGTCAGTGGTATCCAGCAGCAGCTTCTCTTAGAAAGCCCATCTTGCTTTTTTTAGAAGTAAGAGAAGGTGCAGTGTGTCTGCCCTGCTGGTGCTGGTGCTGCCAGACCCATTCTGAGCTGTGTGCTCCCCGTGGCCAGTCCTGGCCCTGGCTGGCAGTGACACCTCCAGCAGCAGCACTCAGCCCTTGTCCCCTGCTGGCTCTGAGGTCAGAGTGCTGCTCACGTTCTGCAGTGGACACACCACGTGTGTCTTTCACCAGGTCACTGCTGTCACTGCTGGGGCTCACACTGAGTGTGCCTGGCCTGGAGCTGTCCCTGCCAGCCTTGGACAAGGCTCTCCAGCAGAGGAGCTGCAGCCATGCAGAGGGAACAGCCCAGGGACACACGATGCCATCCTGGTGGCTGCTGTCACCTGGAGCTCTCTCAAATCAAGAGACAGTGGTCCCAGAGTTGCTGTTACATTCCAGTAAGCCTTCCCTACTGTCTTTCTTTTGAGTCAGCAGCATATTCCTTCAGCTGGGTCTCTGGTGAACAAAAAGGGCAGTAGAATCCATTTATACATTCAGCTGAGTTCAGCAAGTTGCTCCGGCTGAAGAAGAATTTGGGGGGAGAAGGAGCAAGGCTGAAAAAATGTTGAAATTGTTCTTTTCTTTTATTCAAAAATAAAAGCCTTTAAAATATAGGGGAGGCTTGGGAGAGAGCTTTTCTGCAGCAACAGCCACTGCCTGTGCAGTGTGCCACCACCTGCCCCAGGCTGCTCTGGTGCTTGGTGTTTTCTCATCGTGCTTATGCCTGCACCTGGTTCTGTGCCTGTCCTGGCTGATGAAATACCAGCCTTGGCCTTGTAGCTGCTTCTCTTAAGGTCTTCTGGGAATTCTCTCATACTGGAAGGCTTGGGGTGTTTGTTGTGGATGCATTTTTCATGTTCCTTTTATCGATTTTTTGAAAGGGTATCAGGTACCCTCCTGATATTGGAAACTACTGGGGTGTGAAATAATTTCCCAGAAGTGACAGAAAGCCTTACTATCTGAGATATTTAAAAGATGGCTAAATATAAGACTAGAGGATAATAATTTTGCATTAGCAAGAAAATGACTGAGTGATTTAAAATTAGTAATTCCTGCTCCTCTGCCATACATAGCATGGCACAGGAAGGTCTAAAAAATGTTATGCAAAAAAACCTGGACACTACTTTTTCTTTTTTTTTTTTTTTTTTTCTTTTTTTCTGGTGATTGCCAGATGGAAGTTTTAGGTACAAATACATTAGACTTTCAGAAGTACTGCTACCCAAAGCTGCATTTGAAGATGTGAGCAGCCCTGTTCAGCCTGTCAAATACTTGTAATTCTATTGGGTACCTAGTATGCTAGATGATAATAAGGAGTCCTATAAAGAGGAAACACTTGGAAAAATGCACTGGGACAGTTGCACCTTTCAAACTTCTCTTATTACAGGGAGTACATGGATTCCCTCCCTCAAGTCTCCCTGAAGGACTGACCTTGAGGCAGAACTGCTGCCAGCAATCAATGTCATACAAACAAACAGAAACTTCACACCATGGAGAACACACAGACACAGAAAATTCAACAATTTGAAGGCATCAAAACCAAACACTGCATTTTCTTGTGTTGTTCCAGCCCTGGACAGACTGTAGTTTTCTCTGATTTTTTGTTTGCCCTGGACAAATGCCCTTCACTGTCTGTGTAAATCCTTAAATAATCAGAGGAGGCTGGATGAGAGAGAGGTAAGTGTCCTCTGTGCTTCAGAACAGGCACAGTGAGACACTTGCTCTGATAAAACATCAGTGCAGAGCTGGTCTCTCCCTGACCAGGTGTGGGTTATGGAAGCACAGTAACTCAGCTCTGCAGCACAGCTTTGTTCAGGTATTCAGCCTTCCCTCCACGCCAAGCTGTAAAATTGCTGGATCAAAGTAGAGCTGGGCCCAAGTCCAAACTTCCCCCAGCTTGAGGGGAACTTGGATCCATATCCCAACACTGGCACTTGGCTCTGCTTCTAAATCAAGCTCTCATAATCTCTTGGGGAAAGGCAGACCCATGAATTGATCACTGCGTTAGCGAGGGGCAGCCAAAGCTGCTTGTTGCTGAACACATTTGCTGTGCCTGCCCTGTATTGCCAGCAAAGGAGTTGAGGTGAAGCCTTTCTTTAATCCTGAAATGCTGATCTTAGCCTTTGGGTTGAGAAGAACCCATCCATCCTTCATCTGATGTTTTAATTTCAGATTTGAATTGCTTTTCCCCGGTGAGGTCAGTGACCTGAGCCCCCAGGAAGGCAGCAGCCATCCCCTGGGCTCTGGGGTGCCTGGGTGCTGCTCAGGGCCAGGCAGAGCTGGAGCACTGGCAGGGAAAGCCTTGCACGTTGTCCTGGCCTTAGCCAGCACTTGGTTTAGCACAGCAGTGTCTGTGCCAGCCTGGCTGTGCCAGCACCGACTCACAGTGCTGCTCTGGGCTCTCTGGCACCTGCCTGCTGTGGCAGGGCAAGGCTTTGGGGTCAGGCTTGGCCATAAAATATGGACAGGAAACCACTTGCACTGGGAGTGATAAATCCACGTGAAAAGGAGGCTGCAATTAAGAGATGAGAGATGGGATGGAGGAAGGCAGCAGGCCCCAGGGATCAATAGAGCTGGTTTGTGTTTAGATTGAGGTCTTCTCTTTCAGGATTGTCTGCTGTGACCCCACATCTTCATCCTCTGCCACCTTATTACTGTATTATTACTTGTTACAATAATGACAAAATGTCTCATTATTGCTGCTGCCATCAATAATAGCAGCAGTTTATCAGCAGTGTTTATTAAGTTAAATTCCATACCAGTCCATTCCATACAATTCCATTCCAACATCTATCTTCCCCTCCCAACACACTTTATACATAATTTAAGATAGTAATAGAGGAGACAGAGAAAAATATATGTCATCTTAGTGTATTTCAGCAGTTCCACTGAATTATTTCAAGTGAGGTCCCTTCAAAGAGATTTACATTTTGTATTCCTAAGCTAAGCCTTTTTTTCCTGCTGCAGAAGCTGATTTTTGGGGTATTTGTATTTGTTCTGCCACGTTCACCAGCTTTCCAGAATTGTCAAGCCACCATCCTAAACATTTCACAACCTTTTCCTTTTTCTTTGTTCCCCATCACTTAGTCTGCTTTTGGAAGCAAATATTAAACATTAAAAATCTTGAAATTAAAAAAGTCCTCAGGAAAGGACCTACTGGCAGTTTCCAAATAGAGACTTAGTGAATCCCATTGTGAAGGACTGTGGTGTTTCCCCTCTTTCCCTGTACATTGTGAAGAGCTGTGTAATGCACTGAACTGAGTGGTTGTGACCCCATCCACAGGCAAAACACAGGAGTCTGATATTTCTTCCAAAAGAATTTTGTTAGCAGTAATAATAAAAGAATTCCTTACTTGATTTCTGTTTGTCCTCCTGCTTTTCGGGCGATTTGAACCAACTCTTTCCCATACCTCTCTTCTGCCTGTGCTCTGTTAAAAGAAAAACTTACTCAGTTTCTCTTAGTGGTACCAGGATTGCATTTACACAGATCTTGTAATTGTATCTGAGGTGCAAAACATCAGAAATGCAACTTATTTCATTTCTCTATCTCCTCAATCCGAGTGCTGTTAGTTAACCTCTGAAATAAGTGATGCATAAGTTATTTCTGGAAGAAATGAGATAAAAATGGAGCCCATCTTCATGGCTTTGGTTACTGTGGAAGGCTATGTACAGCTCTGCCCCAAAACATGGATCTGTGGGAAGAAGGAGGCGAGCAGGGGTGAGATGGAGGAGTTCAGAGCAAAAGGAACCCAAAAATGACTCCATCCATGAAAACACTGGCTGTAGGGAGAGGGAAGAGGAGCTTCCAAAGGATCCAGTCAAGAGCTGTTGAGAATAAATGGAAGCCAGGGGAGCAGGAGTATTTTTATCCATTAGAAAGATGAGGCATTGCTGGAAGAGGCTGAGGGGAAGGAGCCCTGGTGGTTGTGTGGTGAGGCTGGGGCAGCTTTGTGGAAGGGACACTTTGCAGTGTAACCTCTAATGGGGAACTGTAACTGGTGACTCAGGAAAGTGGTTCTGTTTCTATGGTTAATAAAGAAATACAAATATCCCTTTGCTGTTTTCCCTTCCCCCAGCACTACAGGAAACTTCTATTATCTTTCAAAAAAGTATTTGTGCTAAATGTGTTACTTCCTTTCTCCCTGGTGCAAGTCCAAGGTGGAATCAAGCTGTCAGTCTTTGAGTAGCTGCTAAAAACGATGGAATGGTCAATAATAAATACTGAACAGATAGCCTGGTGCTAACCTGGGGGGGAGGGATGGTTTTGTTCAGGGTAAGTCCAGTTCTCAAAGGCAGCTTCAAAGCATTTCAAACCATTTGGGCCTGAAACTTGGCACCCTAGAGAAACGTACTTTTTGTTCAAAAACTGAATTTGATGTGGGAGCAGGGCCCTTCAGCCCTGCTGGGTTTTAGTCCCATCAGTCTCCCCACTTGGCCAGGAGGTGCTTTGTCTGCCTTTGCTGAGTCCAGCAGTGTGAGGGTCCCTGGGAGTGTCCCAGCACCCTCCCTGCTGCCCCGGGCTCGGGGAGCACCTGGCCCTGCAGCCAGGGTCACCTGAGGCAGGCTCATCCCAGGACTGGCCCCAGCCCCAGGGGATCAGCCAGGCTGCAGTCAGGGCAGGAGCAGAGAGGGCTCCTGGCCTCTGTCCGTGGCTCCCCTGTGTGGAATGCTGCAGTGCTGCCCTCCTGCACTGGGAACTGCTGTGTTTTAGGGGGTGTTCCCACAGCACTGCTTGGCATTCCTGCTAGAGGAACAGGGGGCAAAATATGGTGACAGGCCACACAGAGACACTTCTTTATCATGTTAGATAAATGACTTTTCATCAAAATGGAAACACACTCCAGACACATAATGCTGCAGAAGAAGAATATACTATTTTTTCCCCTGATTTTAGTACCAAGAAACACTTCTATGTCAGAGGCTTTGCTTAGTGCCAGTGCCTGTGCAGCAATGAGAATTACTCCAGTGCTGCAGTCCTGCTTTGCTTGCCCAGTACACAAGTATATCATGTAAAAAAGCATGGTAGCTTCTAAGTCAGTCCCAGCCCCTGAGACTCAGCAGGGATGGGACTGGACTAGCCCAGGGTCAGAGGAATTTGGCAGGAGGCTGATACCATCTCTTCACATCTGTGTGTTGCTTTTCCCACTTTCCAGTCCTCCTTGCACACAGCTTCCATGTTTCCCTGCAGCCATCCAGAGATGGAACATACTTTGTGTTTTAACCCTGGCCTTTGTTCTGGAATACAATTGCTTTCTCACTCCCAAACCTCTCAGGGCCTTCTCTGGGCCAGCTGGGGGTACTTGTGGTTGGAAAGTTGATGGAGTGTTAGTGTGGCCAGGGCCAGGGCAGCTGGTTTCAGGACTGCAGGAGTCCTTATTGAAATTCCAATGTGAACCACATGGTATGGGCAGCTAGAAAGAGAAATTCATTCCACCCTTTGATCTTTTGCTGGGTCCTTCCTATGAATGACGTGAGGATGAGCTGAAACAAACATCTGCCAGCAGGAAACTGGAAATCACATCCTTGACTCAGTGCCCACTTCTCCTCTCCTTGTCCTCCCCCAGCAGACACACACACGTCCACACGCTCTCTGCAATGTCTTGGGGGTGTAAAAACCTCATGGAAACATGCACAAATTGACTGTACATGTATTTTTTCTTCTCTTCGGAAAGAACTTTGTGAGTGCACCACAAACCAGGAAGAGCCTCACCCTTTCAGAAGCCTCTGCAATGTTTTGGGAGGAGCACAGGCATGTGTAGCATGAGGTGCAGAATTGCACTGCCCGGGGCCTGCAGTGCAGTTCTGGTCTCTGTAAGTCACGAGGCACAAAGGAGCTGTTTGAAGCTGGCTTCAGGCAGGTGTGCCTTCAGGACTGTGTGATGTGTGCCAAGGCTTCCACTGGTGGTCAAGAAAAGCAACTTCAATAGCTTCAGGTTTTGATGGGAGACTTCACAATGCTGTGAAACAGCCACCTTTGAGTCTGACAGCTCACACCCCCCTGAAAGGCCCAGGGCTTTAAAATCAGCCTTCAGAAAACCATCCCAAACCCAAAAAACTTGATGAGGACAGCATGGGAAGAAAAAGCAGGAAGGCAGAACAGTGTTCATCAGGTGAGAATGGAGCTGCTCTGGGGTTGCCTGCTGGATGTGTAATCCATATTTGTGTGGTCTTTCCTGCATGTCATCCTGAGCATGTGTGTGCTTCATGCTGAAACTGCTGAAGCCACTTAAAAACAGAACCAAATTTCAGAGCTATTTTTTGCAGTCACAACTACACAAATAAATGGCAAAGGAGCCAGAGCAGCAGAGTGATACACATTTTCTCACCCACAAAATGATCAGGTGTCCATAGTTGCTGTTGAGAAGCACCAAGAAGCACATAACCAGGAACATAAGCTACAACATCGTTACTCAAAGCCTGCTCAGGTTGGTGAACAACAGGGGCTGGTTTGGGGGTCTGGGTCAGGCTTTAGGTAGCATTTTATGTAGCTTTGTATTTGGAAAACGTCTCATTTTTGGTACTGGCAGGAAACTGAAACAGTGCCTGCAGCAACAGCATGTTCAAAGAGAAACAAAAATGTGCAAGTCATTTTTACCCTGCCAAAGGGGAAACTTAGAAGTGCTACTTGTGGATGTAGGTGCTACTGTGTATTTCCGGGCACATAAGGAGGGGGTTTAGAGGAGCTCTGGGTTTCTGATTCTTTCGACCTTCTCTTCCCTTCTCAAGTCTTTGAGATTTCTATTTATCTACCTTCACATCACAAGGCTGGGATTCAAATTACTCAGGCTTTTCTATGTAAGCTCATAACATCACCAAACTGAGAAACAGCCTGCTAATCCAGGTGCCAAATGAGACAAAAAAAAGGAGGCTGTTCACACTTTTTTTCACACTGATTTTCATACCTCTGCTTGAGCAAATCCTCCACATCCTTGCACATCTTCTTCCCCTCCAGCAGCCGCTGTACGAGCACCTCGTAGCCAGTGTGGAAGGTGAACTCCTTGCACTGAAGACAAAAAGAAAAAGTAATAGCTGTTAAGCACATCAGTTCCTCTTACCTTCATTCTAATTCTTGTTTCTTAATTCCTCTTTTAATATTTCTAAAAAGAAAGGTCAGAGTCGGCTCAGTACAAATATCAGCCAGTGGGGCAGTGACTGTGCCACCTGGTCAGCAGTGCTGTTCAAAGGGAGGATTTGTGGCACGGGGAGACAGGATCTCTGTGCTCTGCTCCTGGTGCTCCCACTGCCTCACAACAGGACCAGGACAAGCCTTTTTTCCACAGGGAGCCTGAGTTCATCAGTACACAGTGGTAGCATTACTGAAAATGCAGGGGTGAATGTTTTCTGAGCTTTATGGTACAGCATTATGGTAAAATCACAGGCTGTGAAAGCATAAAGAGAACCAGTGTGTTCCTTCCCTCAAGCAGTTTATCTGCAATACAAGCCCTTATATATGAACTGAATGCACTTTATCCATCCATCCACTGTCCCCTAAGCAGTTACCATTTAATAAATGGGTTACTTTATTGCTTTCCACCACCACTGTGAAGATGACAGCTGTTTAAGTTTTGGTACTTGGAAAAGATCCTCTGGCAAGCAACTGCTGGGCACTTGAGCTTGTGCCTTTGCTTCCTTGTTGCTGGGACTGGAGAGGAGCAGGGGAGCTCTGGGGATGAGTGGTGGTGGCTGATGGCAGCCTTGGTGCTGGTCACACAGGCCTTGGGGCTCCTGGGGAGATCTGCAGATCTAGGAACAGGTTTTTTGGTTCTTCAAGAGCTAGGATAAATTTCTGCAGGCAATCCCTGTGTTACTACAGGTTGCAGTAACATTTCCAGCACTACAGTTCATTGTAAAAGCCATCACCCCTGGAGAAACAGGATCTCAAGCCCAAAACATTAGTTTTCCTAGTGTTTCCAAAGGCAATTTACACACACATCACAGGGAGGGATCCTGCTGTGAAATAAATGAGAAGCAGCAAGTTTTGCCATTCAGAGAGAAAAGTAAGAAAGGTTCTTGATAATACCCTGGCAATGGACTTAGCACTTCCCTCCTGTCTCTTTTTTGAGGACATTCCAATGACAGAAGGCATCACTGCTGTAAAAAAATTACTATAAATGGCTCCCTCTGCCTGGCAGAAACTCTGCTCAGATGCTCCACAACCAACTCCCACCCCCAGCATTTTAATTGTGTGTTTTCAGACGCAATCAGCTATATCCCATAGCTGTTGCACAGCTTTCTCACCCCAGAAATGCTGCCCATGAGGTAAGTGAAAGCATCCTGTGGGTTGGTATCACCCCAGCAGTCAGCCACTGCCACAGGCAACAAAGGAAGAGTGATAAGCTCACTGTGAAGTGAGTCTGCCTTTCTGTTCCATCTCTCTCTTTGTTCAGGAAATGCTAAAACTCACTTGGTGTCTTCCCCCACCTCTTTCAAACTGGCAGAGATGTTACACTGAAAGGATGACAAATTCTTCATGTCTGAGAGAACACTTCTTAAATTCCCTAAACAGAGAATGCAACCCTGACTTGTTAGAGCCCAAAAGCAGAGACACAAACACAGCAGTGTGCTGGGGCACCTGATGGGCTGAGTCCATTGGGCTGTTTGCTCAGGCCCCTGCAAGCATCACTGCCTGCCAGCTTCCTCTGGCTTTGTTCTTCTGCCTGGCCCTTGTAGAGAGATTTGCCTCCTCAGAAGGATCCCTACCACAGACACTCACTTAATCTATCTTCATTTGGGGAGGCATTCATCTCAAAATTTGCTTTCTTGTCCTCTGTGCTTCTGAAGAATGTGGAGGCCCTGTTTCAGAAAGACCAGGATCAGAAATCCAGCAGCTCTGGCTGTGCCCTGAAGAGCTCGTGCCACCCACCCAGGCTGCAGAGAGAGGGAGAGGAAATGCCACAGCCAGGGTGAGACAAATGTGAGCTGCTCTGGTCACTCATCCTGCAGCACTGCTTGATTTGCAATCACAACAGAGCACTGGACCACTCAGGCCTCAGCTGACTTGCACAAATGTTTCCCTTTCATTTCAACAGCTCTATTTCTTCCTTCACTGTTGTACAACTGCATCCCCTCTCAACCCCTCCTGCATCCAAACAAACCTCCTTTGCCCTTTCCTGACATTCTGCATTTTTGTCCCAGTGATTCCCATGTGTTGTTATAGCACCTGGTCAAGGCTGAATAAATCCCTGTTGGACAAGGATGATGCTTTACCACTCCAGTAAAGACTAAGTGATGCTTTGTACCGTGGCATTAATGTCAGCTCCCTAAGAAACACTTGTGGTCCATCAGAGGATTGCATTTGCCTTCTTCCACTTTCAAATCATAGCAGTGGCACTTAACTGAGCTATGATCTGCAGATATACCTGCAATTCTCTTCTCTCCTGCTATTTTATTCAGCAAGGTCTCAGAGTATATTGGATTTTTTCACTACTGATCTCTTATTCCCATTTTGTACTTTGAAAGTTTGATTTTTATCTGTTTTCTGTTACCCCAGGCTCCAGAGTTATCAGATGCCTCCTGTACAATATTTCATTCTACCTGTTTATTTCAAGCACAGCTATTTCCAGCCCATTCCTCATGTCTTGTGGCAGGATCCAGCACCTCCTCCCAGATCAGTGTCTTTGCCCACTTTAGAGTTCTTGCCCTGCTTTGTCTGTTCAGTCCCCTTTTGCTTTTATCTAGTGTCTTAAGGATTTCCTGTGTAGCACCATAACTGACCCTACATTTTCTTTGTCAAGACAATCAGACAGCAAGATTGGATCTCATTAAACAACTGTCTAGCCTTGCTAAGCTGCCTCTATTCTGTTTCCCATTTACCATTTTGTGTTATAATTAGCACCCACATTTGCAAAAGCTGTTAAGCTGCACTACTCAGACAGCGCTTGGTACTTCTCAGAAAGGATTTTGTGATGATTCAAAGAATTAATGAATAGTCAAAGAACTTTTTTTTTTCCAAGAAATTAGACAAAATGCTTTAATTAGATAATAAATATAGTCATTAAATGTGTAAAACATCATTTGCTTATACTAAAATCTGGTTGCTTGGAAGAGGGTGATTTGACTCACCACCAGTAATTTCTCTCATTGCCAAGAAAGGGATTCTGCTCAGTCAAAGCGTGTGTGGCTGTGAAAGAGGATTTAATCCTTGTTACTAAAAAAGATTAGTTATTCCTTGTTGTCCAACAGGTCTATAATCACCAACAAGGAAGTGCTTGACAGGGATTTCAGTGTTGTGAGCAGAGTTGTGCTGTCCTGAAATTCACCCCCTCACTCTGCAGGTGTGCTCTGCTCGATACGTGGGGATTTTCTTCTTGTTTTACTCTTGAAAATTGCAGGTAAAGGAGGGACTTTCCTCTCCTCTGCCCAGTGACAAAAGTTGCTTCCCTCCAGTGCAATGAGCAGCACTGATCCTTCAGAACCCAAAGAAACGTAGAGGAGAACATCTGAGTGAAACCCACAACTTCTGTGCCCTGGTTTAAGCAGAACAGCTTTTCCTAGAACGTGAAAGGAGGCACAGCAGCCTGCAAGCAGAGGTGATGACAGTGAGCACGTGGGATACCTGCTCTTCTTCCCATTTCTTTTTCCCTCTGAGGATTAACAATGCTGTCCCTCCCATCAACACCTTCCTGTGAGATCTGTGCCTTGGGACTGTGCCTGCTATGGGTTTCTCCATGGGGACCCACCCAGGCAAATGTCAGGAGTTAATTGTGGGAGAGACCATCCAGGGCTGACTCTGAGCTGGTCCTTGCAGCCACCAGGGAGAGGCTCAGAGGGTTTTGCTTTGGTAATGAAGCTGCAGGGGAAGACTGGGAGTGTCAGCTCCCTGCCCAGAGGGTAGGATACCAGGATTGCTGCGGGGTGACAGAATTTCTTCTTTCCTTCTGGTGGCACCAAGCTGAGTAACCTTGTGTCTTTAACTCACTGACATTCAGCCTTATTCCAGAACGTATTCCTCAGAGCCTTGTGCTGCTGGGTGCCCAGAGGGAACTGTGAGGCTTTTTGAAGTGCAAGAGTTTACATTTGGAAGTGACAAGGCTACTATTGCAATAATATCAAGGAGGAAAGACTAAAATGCTGTGCTCATTACTGAAGCAGCTTTCAGTAAATAGCTTTTCCAATGGACTGGACTGAAGCCAAAACATCCAAACTCATGTACAAATCACTCATGGTACACCCTGCAAGTCTAGCTGCTGATGGTCACAGTGACATGAGCTCATCAGGTCATTGTGGCTGTGCCGTGGCAGCTGGGCTTTTCTGCTGTGGCTGCTTTCCTTGGAGCATTTCTAACCATGCTGGTTCCTGGCCTGCCCATCCAGGACTTTGTTTGGAGGTAGTCTACATGCCACAACTCACACCTCTCCCTGCTCCTGCAGGATTAGCTGGTTTGGCAGCACCTCAGCATCTCCCTCAGGGCAGCCTCTGCTGCTGAAGCTGTGTGTCCTGTTTGGGGAGTGCCAGAGCTCCACCTGGGCTTGCTGCAGGGCCCTGGGAGCTGCAGGGTTCTGGGAGCTGCAGGGCTTTGGGAGCTGCAGGGTTCTGGGAGCTGCAGGGTTCTGGGAGCTGCAGGGCTTTGGGAGCTGCAGGGCCCTGGGAGCTGCAGGGCTCTGGGAGCTGCAGGGTTCTGGGAGCTGCAGGGCCCTGGGAGCTGCAGGGCTCTGGGAGCTGCAGGGCTCTGGGAGCTGCAGGGCCCTGGGAGCTGCAGCTCTGCATCTCAGCAGGAAAGGCCCCATCCCAGCACCTCCAGCTGCAGCACCTGCTCACCTGCTTTCTGTTACCAGGTGGTAACAGGGACAGTAACCCCAGGCACAGCAGGGCAGCAGCAGCACCCTGGTGGGGAGGAAGGGCTGGAAAAGGGAAAACTCCACAGCAGACACCAGGTGTGCTGCTCAGTAGCCAGCAGGACGGTGCTGAGCTGTTATGGTGAAAAACAGCATCAAAGTCCACACGTGGCTCCTGCTCTGCACCTCTCAGGGGGCCTGGCACGAGCACTGACAGCCAGGGCAGAGCTCTCAGGGGTTCCTTCAGCCTAATCTGCCCTCATTTAGGAATTACTTGAATGTATTATCTGCTAATATTAAAAAAAAAAAATCTTTTAAAACCCCCACAGTTTCTCTTCAGTTTGAAAGCATTTAATTATAGAAGCTCATTCCTCATCTTGGTTCCTAAGCTCGTATCAGAAGTGTTCTCACACGGTTTTGGACAGAAAATGCTAATGCTGCTACCTGATCCAAATAAACTATTGATACAGACTTTCAAAGAGAAAAATAATTGAAACTGAATCTGTTGTGGGTATCTTTGGAATTTTTCTCTAAGTGTAACCTTTTTTGCATTCATATCTTGTTTAGTTTAGGTATGCTTGTAACAGTTTTAGTAAAATAAAAAGATCCAATTTTCTGAAATTAAAAAGAATATAACTACTGGTATGAGGAGGAAGTTTAGAGAGAACAGGGCACAGTGAAGTTTTGAACATGCATCATTTTGACTGTCAAGCATCTTTTTCAACTGTCAGAAAGAAATCCTTTCTATCCACAGTGGTATCATACATGATAGTCCTGGACTGAAAGTGAGTTGTTCTGACTGAGTTAAATCAATTAATTGTATTCTTGCATCATATCACTGGGTACTGGCCCTGAGTCTTTCAAATCTTGTTCCCTTGATCTGCCAGACTCCTTGTCAAGTGCTTGCCAAGGGCTTTGTATGTGTAGATGAGCAGCAAACAGACCTAACAGCCAAACATGACTTGGAATCTCCAAGTACCTTGGGCTGGGTATTTCCTGTCATGCCATAGCCTTTCACTGGAATTCAATCACTTGCTTTATGTTTCGTGGATTTTCCCCTGGGACACTTTAAAATTTCCTAGTGTTTCAAGAAATATATTCCTGACACAGAGTGTTTGGGGAAGTTTGCTGCTGTCTTTCTGCACCACTCACACTCTCCTGGAAGCAGCAGGACAGCAGTGAGTGAGCAGCAGGGCTTTGTGTGTGCTGATCCCCAGTGCAGCTCTGGGGGCTCAGGGGGGCCTGCTGTGGCCCTGCTGTGATAGGAGCTGGTTTGCTGCTGCTTCCTGCTCTGCAGCTGCTGGCCCAGCTCTGCTGCACCGCAGGGACACGTGGAGGAGCCTTTTTCATAAACCAACCCCAACTTTTCAGCCTGACCTTCCACTGCCTGGCCCTGGGAATGTGCCAGCAGCTGAAAAGGCAGCTCAGCCACCATTCTGAGCTGAGCACACACGATGGGGAAGGTCACCATGCCCTGAACAGAGCGATGTCGCATCGGAAACCTCTGACCAAAATGTTCTCCCCTGACCAGTGCTGGGTGTGATGTGAGCCTTTTTTCACACATGTTCATGTCACAATCAACTGCTCAGTGGGTTTAAAGGCATTTCCTCGTGCTGTACTGTGTAAGAGCTCCTTTTTCCTACTGGCTGAAAGCAGCTGGAATGGATGGGAATGTGATGGTTGCTTGTGCTTTCCAAGATTGACTGCAGAATTTATATGAACTTAAAAATCTGGTTAAGTATTGATTTTTCCCCCCACATAAGCAGAAAAAGCAAGGAAGAGTAGGTGGGTTGAAGCTGGCTGTATAAGATTTTTGTCACTTCTTGTAAATTCACTCCCCGTATATCAGAAACAGAAATATTTGCTCAGGATTTAGGTAGGGACATTTTGGTGATAATTCCAGGAGCTGACTCGGGCATTTTCCACAGGAGGCTTAGTTTGCAGTTTTGCTGCAGCCTGTTACCTAAACCTGACATGCAGTACCTTTCATGGGGAGCAAATGGTATTGATTGCCAGGCAACAGCATAGAGGTGAACCTTGAATGGGACCTTCAAAAATCAGAAAGGAAAAAACACTGCCTCTGCAGCATTCCAATTGCTGGGCTGCTAGACTGCCTCTCCCACGGCCCCTGTAGTGAGATTCTGATCAGAGCTCAAACCTGCAGCAGCTGGGACAGTCAGAGAGAAAACTGAAATTGAGATTCACAAACTATACAATAGCAGTGCAGATGACACTGAGCAGAACGTCAGCTCCCCAGTGGTCTTTTGCTGTTGACCCTGCGGTTTTCTCTGAGAAGGAAATGGTTGATTTAGAGTTCTGCTGACAGAGGAGTTTGCTCCTCAGCTTCCTGAGCCCTCGCCCTCCTCACTGGCATCCTGGGCTGCTCATGTGTTATGCATCAGGCATTCTCTCAGTCACAGCCTATTGTTGGGCTCTCTTTGTGTTTTAATCACCCCTGATTTGCACAGCCCCGAAGTGGTGGCTGTACAAAAGCCTGCCTCACGTTTGCAGTGGTTTGCTGGCTGGCAGACTCATGGCACACAGGGAACAGCCTTGGAAAGGCTCAGTTCCAGTCTAAAAGGACTCTGCTTGTGCTTATTATCTCTAGTTTAGGTTGTCTTCTTAATAATTTGATTAAACACTACTCTGAGTGCAGTTCAGAGCCGCAGTGCTCCTGTGCTAGCAGAAGGAGAAAGGAGCCAGCAGACAGATAGGTATCACAACAAAACTGTGACAAAAAACTAGGAATCCATTCAGGAAATCCATACAGAACAAGCTTCTGGAACATCTCTGTGATGGGGATAGTAAGAAATGGCACAGGAAGCAGCAGAATCCCTCACCAGTTTTAAATGGGAGCTTGATGTGGCTACATGACACAGGTTTGAGGTGGCAGCATCCCTTTGTATTTTCTCCATATGACTTCAGACAACAGCTAAATCCATAAATTAAAGTGGCTTCTCCTTGGGAGCCAACAGAGAGGCCAGAAGTGGGGATTTGCCCCTGTTTTTCAGAAGGCACAGCACTGTTGCCATGGTCCTGAAACATGACAGATGAACGTGTCAATGGTGAAATCAGAAGTTCCTTCAGTCTCCTACTGAGTAACATTAGCTACGCAAGAGAAACTGGAAGAAAAATAAGGAGAAACAGAATCTTACAAGTAGAGGATACTTCTGTTTTACACAAAATAATGGTCAGAGATTACTTCTGTCTCTATTCTTCTTTAGTTCACACACTTCCAGTTTCCTTCTCTGTTATAAGAGGGCTCCTCTCCTTCTAGAAGCACTGTGGGCTCAGTCCCAGACCACGGTGAGTGAAACAACCTGAAACAGCCCTGACTTGCTCGAGCACAGAGACAACTGCCCAGCAGTCTTACAGAGCCACTGGAACCAGACCTGCTTAGTTAGAACATTAATTTATTTTATAACTGTGTCTTTCTTCTCCTTGTCTGAAAATGCTTAGAATTGTTTCCTGACAGCCCTGAAGAAGGCACTTCATCAAAGCCCCTGCTGAACTCATGCTCTCTTTCTTACTGGTGTCTCCTGGCACATGGGGAAGGGTAAAACTTCAGGAAATATTCCCAGAGTCTTGTTGTACAAGGGGAATGAATTAAAGATTTACTTCACTTCCTAGTAAAGATTATTTCAATAGCCACATGTTACCAATTCCATTTCACAAGAGATTTTTGCCACCTAAATAATAATTTTCAACATATCCCATTACTCAATATGATGCAACATCCTTACACTCCATTAGTGTCTGATTGAGACACCCCCTGCCACAGCTGCCACAGCACCCTCCATCTGCTGCCTGCACAGGGAAGGGGAATTTCATTGCAACCTCTTTCTCCAGCTGGTTTATGTGGGGGTGAAGCTTGTGGCACAAAGGAAGGCATGGCTGGACTCCAGGCTGCAGGCAGTGGCTGTGGGCAGGGAAAGCTCCTGTTCCTGTTCCAGAGGGTGCCTTCCCCCTGCAGAGCTCCCAGAACCACCCAGGGGTTCTGTGAGCCTGGTCTCCTCCTCTTTGGTCAGCAAATGATCCTTAACTCTCCATCTCCAGAGAAAGCCTTTACCAGGGGTGAGCTTTTTCATCAAAGCCCAGCTTTATCTTCCAAGACAGCAGCCCTACTTCCAGTAAAACTGTGTTTTTCCACATAAAAGAGTCTGTCAGAAGCCCAAGTACTAACCAAATGTGCATCCAGGGTGTTTCAATGGCAGGGCCCTCCCTTCCTTCTCCTGGTGCTCCTGGGGATTTGCATCCCACTGAGCAGCAGCCCCAGGGCTGTTTGTCAGTCCTGACTTGTTAATAACCCTGCAGTAATTACAGCACCTACTGCAAGGAGCATGAAGTGATGAGACTCAGACCTCACGGCTCCTGGCCACCTACTTTCCTTTTTGACTTTGTCCCCACCCTTTATTTATTATCTTTCTTTCATATTAGGAATACACTAGGCCTGGACAAATTGAGAGCAGCACAAAATAGCTTCTTGATTTGAAAAGCTCTTACATTAGAAGAAAAAAATCTTGTGTTTATTTATTTATTTGCTCTGAATGGAACCACAGGAGTTGGTATCTCTAAGCTAGTCCAAGCTGGTACATTTTCACTTAATTCCCAAGACTATTGCCTTCCAACTCAAGCAAAGATAAAGTTGCATGAGGAGCTATGGAACCTCTCAATTCCTCAGTCTTGTTCAGTGACATTTCCCCACCACTTTAAAGAAGTACTAAACTCCATCTACAATGAGGGAATAATTCTCTGGGGAACTGAAAAGCTGGTGGTGCGTATTTTCAAAGTGAGTTTTTTCCTTCACCTTGACACCCTGAGCAAGGCTGAGTGATCTCCACGCAGAGCTGTTCCCCCAGCCCTCACCTCAGCCCAGCCTCAAATCCCCAAACTCTTACTGAACAACACAGTGGACTTTGTACATTATTGAACTGTGGCTGCTGAGAAAAGTTTTATTACAAAACCTAGATTAAACTGGAGATTAAACCAGTGTTTCCTGTGCCCCTCGCCAGCTGGAATCTACCTTGCTGTGGCAAGGCAGGAAAATGAAATCAGAAAAAGGCCTTCTTGAGCTAAAGGAGCTGAAATACAACCAAGCAGCCTACCTTGCCTTCCACACAAGCGTGCAATGAGTGTTACTGGATTGAAATGTCTGTGAAGCAGCACGAGGTCAGTGGCCCCAGGCAGTGACTGAGGAAAGAGAGGAAGCTCTGCTGCATTGCAGGAGTGCCAGCCTTGAGCGGGGAAAGGAACGGGCCCTGAATCACCCAGTCCTGCCAGGAGAAATTCAGTTGAAATGAGATTCATAGGGACACTCTGAGATCCACCCTGGAGAGGCTGTGGTGGGAGGAGAGGCTGAGGGACTGCTCAGCCTGCACAAGAGGTGCTCAGTGTGTTTAAATCCCCTGGGAGGGAGCAGGGGAGATGGAGGCAGGGCTTTGCAGGGGCATCCAGTGACAGGGCAAGAGGCAGAAATTCGAGGAGTCCTGTTGAAGCACAGGAAGGGTTTTGCTGTGAGGGTGCTGAGACACCCTGAGGTATCAGCTTGCCCAGAGAGGCTGTGGAGGCTCCACCTGTGCAGACACTCTGAGCTCAGTGCTGTGACTGGCTGAGTGCTGGCTGGAGAGGCCCCTTCCAGCCTTGGCTATTCTGTGACTCTGCCTCAGAAAATGCACCTCAGGGGCTGCTCTAGCAAGCCAGAGGACACCCTCTGATCTCTGTGTGAGGCTCCATTTCAAGCTCTGTGTGACACACACTCCTTAGGTGTGTTTGTTAGATGTGGCTGTGTACATGCAGTGAAGACTCCATGACTCACCTATTCCATATTTAAAATACAGACTCATGGCACACTTAAAATTGGCAGAAATAAGAATCCTCCCCTTCTCTGAGCCCAAGCAAAACCAACCAACTTTTGCAGAGCAGGATGGATTAAAACAAACCAGACACAGTTGTGTAAAAATATTAACAAAGTTGCCACAGTGACTGACTTCATCAATCAACCAATTTTAATAGTCAAACTTCTCAGTTGAAACATGGTCATGAGAAAATTGTAATAAAGTGTATTTAACTGTCTAATTATTTCAGTCACTGACCCCAAATGAACTCTCTGTAAATCTATTCATCTAGTGTTAGTTCATTTGAGCATTTTAGCTGCTGTGCTCTGCTCAGAAGTGACTTGTGAAGCACCAGTGTTTCCACAGCCACAATGACTGATCAGGTTTTGTACTTGTGAGTTCCTCTGCTTTCAGTGACTGTTGGGACTGCCCCCCCTGCACCCTCCAGGGGTGCTTCTCATTGCCTCAGGGAGCCAAGTGTCCTTCCCAGAGCAGCTGGGGGAACAGAGGAAGGAATGACATGTGGAGAGGAACTTGACCTCACAACAAACACAGACATCAGCTGGGCAACCACTTAAACTTTTCCAAGCTGGTTCCCCCTTTATTCCCCATTTCCACAAACGTCCTGCAGCGAGGACTTGGCCTGGATGTGATCAGTGCTGTGGCCTCAGGAGCTGAGGGAGATGCAGACCATGGCCATGCCTCAGGAGCTGAGGGAGATGCAGACCATGGCCATGGCCATGCCTCAGGAGCTCAGGGAGATGCAGACCATGGCCATGGCCATGCCTCAGGAGCTGAGGGAGATGCAGACCATGGCCATGTCTCAGGAGCTGAGGGAGATGCAGACCATGGCCATGCCTCAGGAGCTGAGGGAGATGCAGATCATGGCCATGCCTCAGGAGCTGAGGGAGATGCAGACCATGGCCATGCCTCAGGAGCTCAGGGAGATGCAGACCATGGCCATGGCCATGCCTCAGGAGCTCAGGGTTAGGCAGGACGTGCTGGCAGCAGAGCCCACCTGTGTGCTGTTGTGCATGGAGATGATTTATCTTAATCTGCCTTGTGTCAGTAGGGTCAGATGCAACTGATGCCATGCCATTCAAATCACACTTGGTGGGACCCATTTGCAAAGCTGGGATGCCAGGCTGGAAGGTTTGCCAGCCTCATCCCTGCCTGCCCAAGCTCAGCCTTGCGGTGCTGGGCTGGCAGGAGCCTCCCCAGCTCCAGTTCCTCCCAACAAACCTGCCCAGTCTCATTTCCTCCTCACAGACCTGCTGCAAAACAATGGGCCCTGCAAAGTTCAACCTCTACAGGAGAGCAGGGTAGCTCCTGGTATTAAAAAAAACCCCAAACTTCCTATTTTGAGTAAAACATTTGATGTTGTATTTCTTCAGCACGTTGCCTAATAAGTTTAGGAAATAGCTTTACTGTGACTTTTATCACCACAGAGCTCTTGTTCCACAGTTAAGAGTCTTATTAGAAGCTCAATTATTTGTGAAGCTACTTCTATCTTATTTTGGTATATATAACAGACCACTGTGTGAAAAAGCTACAGTAGGAGTTGAGAGGCTCACCTACAAAGTCAGCTTTGCCCTGAACCTGAGGCTGAGCATAGCCTGGAGTCAAAGCAAGAGACATGAAGGAACTTTGTAAGAGTCCCTGCTCCTGGAGCACTCCCGGGGCTGCAGTGTGACCACAAGCACAGCTCCACAGCAGGGATGTGGGAGGGAGCAGCCCACAGCAGGGTAGGGGAGCAAATCCTGCCAGCTCGTGTTCAAGGCCTGCATCTCCCCCTCACATTTAAATGTGAGCTGTGAGAATCCACAAGCCCTGAGCTCATCCCACAGCTGAGAAGGAACAGGCATTTCACACTTCAAGCGTTTATTTTTAAATCCTAAGTACCTTAGGAGCCCATGACACATTTTCAGAATTGACTTGGCTGCTTGAGTTTGATTCAAAGCTCTCCAAGGGAATAGATTTGCTGCCACTCAACTCTGGGCACTTTGGAGCCTGCCCCAAAACCAGCCATCTCCTCTGAAAATTTTCCTCATTACCTGTTCCCAGGTGGGTATGGCAAAGCCAGGAAGTGGTGCCAGTACCTTCCTACCTCTTGGCCAGAAATTGCTGCATTTCAGGGGCTGCAGCTGCAGTTTTGTGCAGCAGGTTGGAGGGACATTAAATGGAAGGGAAAGGCAACGACAGGAATTGCAAAGGAAAAGCAACAATGAGTGCAAGAATCCAGAATGAGACTAAGAAAGACACTCTGTGACTGAGGGGGAAAGATTTTCTTGGATAGTGGGTTTTGTAACAAAAAAAATTACTGTTACTCTGCCTGTTAACATAACCCCTTTAACATGGAACTCTGCTGGTGCCACACACACATTCCCCATTAATGTGGGAATTTCCCTCCCTGTCTCAGATGATGTTAGAGAAGACAGGTGACATCTGCCAGGCTTGTACAGCAGCCCAGCAGAATATTAATCCATCAGCAACTGCCCTGCACTGGCTATCAACCCAATTTGAATTTTCATCTCACTAACATTTTCCAAAAAATATTATCAGAGGATAGAAAACTTCTGTTAAGAAGCACATTGTAGTGCAGACTTTGAGCAAATGTCCCTTAAACCATTACAGAGTGCGTGGAGCACATAGAAATAAAAATTGTAATTAAAAAATACAGAGGTTTTTGCTCAGGCCATGCTACAAAGAAAATGAACTAAGTGTGGAAGTTCTGTTATAGAACTATAGTACTGCTACATTTATTTGGAAAAGAGGATAAAACTTAACCTGGTTATGAGGAACAATTTGCATTTTCCTGGAAGTTAGCACACCCTGTTATTATCAAGTCTGGAGAACTTTGGGGAGGGATGAATGGTGCTCTTTCTCTGCTAGTTGGGGGAGATTTCCTGCTTTTAGGATTTCTTCACATATTTTACATTGAGGTAGGTCCTGAGGAAACCCCTGCTAATCCATAAGTTTCCTGATGGTGGAGCAGGGAGCTGTTGCTCAGGGACACCTGGTCAGGGTGAAGCACAGGGAGGGGGTGCAGCAATCAGAGCTCAGGGCTTGATGTTGAGGCACCCACCACGAGACAAACACCTTTGGGGTGTCAGTCAGAAAGGCACTTTCTGTTCAATGTACAGACCAAATACAGGAGATAATGGCTCGCTGAAGCAAACCACATGAATACATTTTCCTCTCACAACAGAACCTTATGAATGCAAAAATAATTGCTGATCTTGTGATCTGGAGGGCAAGCTGTACACTAGTGCTGTGTTGTGCAATATCCTGTAAGTTTTCACTTTAAAAGACTTATTGCATAGCTAAAGCTTCCATCCTGCAACCAGATATATTCCTGCCCTCTTAATCAAGCTGGGCAATACATTTCCAGCCAAAAAAAATATGAAATCCAAAGATACTCTCCTTTACATAAGGTGTTAGCTTCAAAGCTTAGCAAGGATTTGAGTCATGGTAACGTGACTAAGCACAAGAGAGAGGTTTAGGGAAGAGGAGCCATGAAGAACCAGCCTGGCCAGATCATCAGCTGGCATTAATCACCCTCCACTACTCCCATTGCTCGGTTTATTCTCCCTGAAGACCAAGGCATTGAGAAGTAACTATACCAAAGGTACCAGCTCTAAAATCAGGTGGTTTGTTTTCCAAGTTCAAAGTTCAGTAATGCAAGGGCTGAAGCTCCCAGGGTGGCACTGGCCCACAGCTGTGCCCCACCCTGTGCACTGCACTGAGCAGTGGGTGCACAACCCAGGAGGATCTCGTGTAGGTGTGGTCATGCACAGTTAGTCCTAACATCAGCACTGACTTCTGCATTTCCTCATTGTATTTGTATTCTTTTAAACTGTTCAAATCTAGTACTGCAGTGGGGGTGGGGAGGGCTTCCTGGAAGTGCCCAGAGGATGGTGGTTCACTGAAATGTGCTTTTGCCTCTGCCCTTCTGTTTTCTACCGAGAGAAGGTTTACCCCGAAGCGTGGGTGGAGAGAAAGAGAGCTCAAGCAGAAAGAACAGCCAGGCAATGGCAGGAAGAATTTATATGGCTTCATGTCTTTCTTTAAGTCACTCCTAGATGCTGAATAAATGATCACCCAGAAAAGAGGCAACCACATAACAACCTGTTTACTCAGCTTTGCAACGTGAGAATTTTGATTTTGAACTTTCATTCTGCAGTTGCAAGAGAACCTCAGATTATCATAGGGAGAGAAATTACTAAGGTCCTTTTACCTTGTAACTGCAGTGAGAGAATTTGAAAACAGGAGACCAAAAGGATCTTCAAACCAAAGTCAAAAAACAAGTATGGAGCAGATGTCCTCGTTGCAGTACTTGCTGGTTTTAGGTCAGCTGGGAGTGTTTGGGCTTAGCTGTGGAGCATCACTGCTGGCTCTTTCTAACCTGTGTGCCTCACAGCTCCTGGGCCCTGCATGCCTGGGAATGCTCCTGGCAGCAGGTGGGAGCCTGGAGGGAGCTGAGCAGGAGCATTCTGCTTGCAGCTGCTGGCTCTGCTCCTCACCCAACAGGAGGGAATTCAGCCTGTCATTAGCAACAGCTCACCTGCTCTGGGAGCCTCTTGTAGAGCTGAGGACACTCACTGCAAGCACTGTGAGACAAACAAATCCACTTCCCCTTCAAAAGCAGTTTCTGGCCCTAGCACAGGAACTGGGAATGTCAGTGGTTTTATGGGGACTGGATATATTCTTTACACTGCATCCTTCTGCCCAGGATCAAACACTTATACTACCAAACACTATGTTTTCACTTGGAGAAAAACTTGGATTTTTACTAAACTAAATTTAGAATACAGAACAGCATTAAATTAGTTTCAAACTATATATAGAACCAAGCTGTATTTTAGAAGATTTTACATTAGAATACATTGAACACAGGAAACACATAGTAAATGCTCACTTACCCAAAAAGCATCTTTAAACTGCAGCTGGGTCATTTTTACTGCTCTGTGGAGGGGTAGGAGTCCTTCAGCAGGTCCGTTGTGGGGTGAGAGTGGCAGCAGGCACAGCTCTGAGCCTTGTCACTGCTCCCCAGCCCAAGCAGAGAGTGCAGCACATCCACAGACCTGTCCCTGCTGAAGTCAGGCTGGTGCCAGTAGCACGGGGCTGTTGCAGGCAGCTCAGAGAAATGACCTGTGCCTGTGAGGGACAGAGGGCAAAAGAGCTGTTGCTCACACACAGAGACACGCAAGTGCTCAGCACCCGCACCCCAAACCTGTTTCTCTTCTGGTGAACAGTTAATATTGAAATGAGGAAGCAAGGAGATGTCAAATGGTGTCAGGCTGCTCCTTGCCATGGGTGCGTGTGAGCGGACAGGGAAAAAAAACAGAGGGGGAAAGAAAGGCACTAAGTTC
This sequence comes from Rhadina sibilatrix, assembly GCA_013400275.1. NCBI lineage: Eukaryota > Metazoa > Chordata > Aves > Passeriformes > Phylloscopidae > Rhadina > Rhadina sibilatrix. Next base: position 633,261 of record VWYO01027898.1, read on the forward strand.
AGTGATCTGATTTGATCAGCTGCAGGAGGAGAGAGAACATTTACAGTGCAAAGGAAACCAGCCCAATACAGAGAGATAAGCTATCCTCTAATGCTGTGGTCTTGCAAAGAAAAAGCAGCAAAAGAGACAGAGGTGCCCCATTTCTGCAGCACCTTCTGGGGCTGGCAGGGGCCCGTGCCTTTGCACAGGGAAGCTTAGCTCCAAGCTGCATTTTGCAGCTGAAAAGGCTTTTCAGGACTCGGGTTAAATTAGGAACCCTGAGAGGGTTGCAGGTATCTGCACACATTTAGATACCTGGATGCTGATGTAGAGAACACTTCTGATTTGCATGCCCTCATATAAATATTCATATGAATATGCAAGATATGGGAAATTTAGAAGTAAAATCCAAAGTCTTGAAAAAGAAGAGAGCTAAGAGTTTGTTAGCACCGGGACCTGAGCGAAGCCTCACGGAGCAGTGAAGCAGCAGCACCCAGACCACACCCAGCACCCTGCTGACACCAGGTATTCCAGGCAGCTCCCCAAATCAGCTCCTCCAGTTGTTATAACACAGCTGCAAATACCTGAGCACAGGGTAACACTTCCAAAGCTTCCCTGAAACCCTCTCCAAAGTATCTGTCCTCCAGGTGAGGTTGCCTCTGTTTACCTCCTTAGGATGTTTTAAGCATTCTTAAACACTTGTTTTTAAATACTCAAAATTTAAACGTTTTGGGGTGCAGGAAAAAAAAAGAAAAGAAAAATAGTCCTGTGGTGGTTGCCTGTACAAAGCTGTCTGTCCATACCAGGACACATCAGGACTTATTGATCCCCAAGTGATGCTGCTCTGGGTCCCACAGCAGCAGCCCCCCAGGGCAGATCATCCTGGAGTGGGGAACTCTTGCAACTTCCCTGGCTCCAGCAGGACTCAGGGCTCTGCTCAAAGAGCTCTGCAGCAGCTGGGGGCTGCAGTTACCCCTCCTCACTCCATGGGCAATTTGTAGCTGGTGTTTTAAAGAGTTTGCAAGGTTCCTTCCTGATGGTCTGAAGAGGCTGGAACGAGCAGGAGGGACTTTGTGAGGGAAAATGAAGTGCAAGCAGAGGAGGGCAAACCAGAGTCTGCAGGGTCAGAGGTGTAGCAGGAAGAAAGCATCATTGCATGAGTGGGAGAAGGAGAAACGTGAGGATTCACTTGCAGACAGTGCTGAGGAGAAAGGAGTGAAGTTTTCTTCCAAAAAGGAAAATTCCTTGAAAAAATGTATTTTGAGGGCATGGGCACTAGTCATACTTGATCTGTATTTAAAAAAAAAAAAAAAAAAAAAAAAGATTTTTTTATAGGGGTTTTTA
>VWYO01027898.1:634588-669518 GCA_013400275.1 Rhadina sibilatrix
AAAAAGGATCTTTTTTAGAGTGTTTTATCTCAGTCCTTTCAAACCTAAATGTTTCCTGTTACTATTTCCAAGATACAGCTGTGTTTTGAAACCATCTTTGCTGCTGTTGGGGTTCATAAAAATGCACTGAGTGCATTTTAGGCCTCTAAATGCTACTTTCCTGTTATTTTTAGTTTGGCCTCCAGCCACAAAGCCAATTATTGACTGAACCTCAGGCCAGGCTCTGTGCCTGCATCCATGCCACCCTTGTGCAGCAGAGTCACCTCCCCAGCAGCTCCCAGGGATGCTGTCTCTTGACCCCAGCAGCACGGGCAGGTCACTCTGTGCTGGGGGGAGCTTCTCAGGATAGCCCAGACCAGGTGTCCAGTTTGGTACTGGGATGAGCTGTCAGAGAGCAGCTGGTGTGAGTCCCAGCCCTGGCTCTGATGAAGCAGATTTGGGTGGATTTGGGTCTCTGCTCCCAGGTGCTGGTGGTGCTGGGTTATGTCCATAGGGTGCTGTGCTGTGCAGGGGTAGCAGGCTTTGCAGGGCTTTAGAAGGGGGACACAATTTCCCCTCTGTTCTGAACAGGAACAGGACATCAAGGCTTCCAGTTCTGAAATGCTGTATCTCAGGATTGGGTTGATACCTTGATGTGTGTGGCCAGAGCTCTCTGAAGTGTGGAAAGGCTGAGCCTGGGAGGGAGCTCTGTGGGGCTGAGGCAGGGAGCACAATCACTGAACCTCGCTGGGCTGTGAATGCTGTGATGCCATCTACTGAAATCCCCTGAGCATCCTGCAACGCCCCCTGCAAAAGTGATGTCAGTACCTTGGAGCCAACCAGCACTTTAGTGGGCAAGGAAGGGGTCGAGACTCCTCAGGATGCTTTGGACACCTGCAGGGCCTTTCAGCTGCCCTTTCTCACTCCTTTAAAGGGGATTTTAGCCTAACCTGACAGGCTTGCTCAGAAATTCAGCAACGACAACAAGGAGCCTTAATTGGAAATCTTCCCTGACAGCCACTGCATCTCCTTCCACCACTGCTCTAAGAGGTTAAAAACCAGGTGTTCTGTTTGATAAGGCCAAGAACACACCTCCTGAGGGTTTTTTCCCCAGTAATTAAATTGTTTGGCAGCAGAATGTACCATTTGAACCTATTCTGTAGAGAAAAGTGAGGATAAATCTGATTAAAATAAATGGTTTTAAGAGCCCTCAAAGTTTCTCATTCTTTAGAATGGAAGTTTCATTTAATTTTTAACTATATACTACTTTGAGAAAAGCTTTTTATCAGGGATTTGGATTTGACAGTAGGCAAAAATGAAAATAGCATCTACAAACATTTTTGTGCTTATCCAGGATGCCAAGCAAGACACTCTTCAGAAGAAAAGTTTCTGATTTTGGGGAGTCTGATCCAGTAGGCAGTAAATCTTTTATTCTACATAGCAAGAGGATGAGGGAGTCTATGGAAAGTATTCAGGCAGAAGATAAAGAAATGCCAAATACTCAGATAATCCCAGTGTTGAGCCAGTTGTAATGTTCAGAAGTCCTCGGGTACATTGTGTTCTCCTGGAATGCTGCTTTGGGAAATGGCAGTGGAGACTGGAAGGTACTGGTGCAGTCCTTCCTTCCCAGCCTCCAGAACCTTTACATCTGAGATCCAGCTTCCAAACAACTGCTGCAGCCCAGCCTCTGGGCTCTATCTGAGCCCCACAGCCTGGGGACAGCAGCAGCAAGGAAGGCACTGCCAGAGGAAAAGCCTGGCTAAGGAGACACACTTCAGCTGCTCAGCTGTGCCCACTGTTCGAATTCCATCCCAGTGGATCTCCAAACTTCCATGCAGGAAATGTCAGGGGCTTGCAAATTATCCCCAGTCATAGCCATTAAAAATGTTGACATCACCTTGCCTTCCTGAGGAGCCAGCCCCTGTTCCCATGGAAACAGAAGCTGCAGCCTCTGAACACCTGGCTGGGTTTGTTCCAGATGCTCTGGGCCACAGTGGCTGAGGCTGAGGCTGCTTCAGCACGGCCCTGACCCCACACCAGGGCTCTGCTCAGCTCTGAAACTCAGCTCCCTCTGCTCCTGTTAGAGGGAAATGCTGGAGCAGCCTTCCAAAAGCAGTCTCACAGTGCAAGACAGTCCTGCCAGCCTTCTGCTTCAGTAAAATCCAGAGTTCATATAAAGATTCATTCCACAGGCTCTGTTCTTACCTCTCATCATCTAACATTTCACAGCAGTTTCTAATAGAGGGCATCACTGAAAGGTGGACCCTGTTCCCTTTCACCCAAGAGAAAGATCATCAGCCTTTGCCATACTCATAAAGAATAGGAATGGATTTCCTCTAGAATTAACATTGTGATACTTTCTATATAATAAAATTGTTTTTATCATAGAAATGTGGGGTCTTTTTGTGCTTGGTATGTGTTTGAACTATCCTTACCTCTGAAAATGTTTAAAAGGCAAAAAAAGGAAAAAGGGAACTGTGGAGAAGTGCAATGTCACTGGGGCCTGGAATAGCACAAACAGGATCAGGTTGCTCTTGGGAGAAAAGTAGAAGTACTTTGTGAAAGAGAAAATAAAATTATTTGGGTTTTTATCCCACTCTTGTCATAAATACAGGCACCTACTGAAAGATGTTTTAAATTTCTCTGACACCTTCTGAATGCTTTACCAATACACTGGCTTTCTCCATGCCTTAATTCAAAGCAAATCACTACTCATTTGGAAGTACTGCACATTCATTAACCAAGCAGGCAATGCTGGTGCTGCTGAGGTTTCTATGTCTCCAAAGAACCCTTGGATCTGTGTCCCAACCATATCACCTGCAGCAGGTTCTGCCTCTGGGCCAGATGTCCCTTCTTCAGCAATGCTTTAGCATCATGGCAGGCAACACTTTAGCTTCCTTCAGCACATTTTAGCCAATACTCTGCATATGTGCTCATTTAGAAACATCACCAGCCAGTTTATAATTTTGTTTGTTTTAATATTCCTGGGCACACTGGATTTATTAGACTTTTTTTTTTTAGTCAGATCTCACCACCAGTACGGCAAGAGCTGTACCCATATTCCCAAGGAACTGACATAAAAAAATACGGGTAGAAAAAAATTCAACCACTAAAAGTGAAAAAGTGTTTTGAATTTCTATTACTATGATATCTAAAAATATAGTGCATGTGGATTTTCTCTGAATCAAAATTTCTAACCTTCTACTGGTGACACATCAGCACTTACCCCAAAAGGAATTCCATTTGTTCTGAGCATAATTAAGAGCTGCTGTCCTGGGAAAAAACCAAGGCAGAACAAGCTGCTTTTACTCAACAGAGCTGGGAGAGAGGAAAACATTAGTGAAGGAGAACACTGTGAGAGCACTACAAGAGTCATTTATGTAGGAATTAAAAAAAACCTAACACATTCCACACAAGCTGTTCTGTGAGCCTTTGTCTTTGTCTGGAATACTCAGCTCATTTCTTTCCAGCAGACAGAAGTGAGTATTTGGACTTTCCTACACTAAACCTGTCATGCCATTAACCCTTCAGACTACTTCAAATAATCACAAAATGGGACAGCACTTACTTGTGGAGCTTTCAGCTGAGGTTAACTTTTAGAGGTTATTACTGCAAATATTATTTATGTAATGCCTTGATGCTTTAGCCTTCCATATACCACAACTGAAAAACTAAACACAATTGCTTTTGCAAACTTGTCCAGAACATGCTAAATGCACACGTTGCTTGTTGTGAATCCTCTTCAGCAGCCAGATAAGATGACACATCTCTGGTTGGCAAAGCCAAGAATGCTGCCACTGGACATTATGCACGTTTTTCACATCTCTAGGAGCTGCTATGGGTCACCCAAGGTGAGAAATAAATGTACAAATAAATGTACAAAACACAGAAAGATGGAACACTTTCAATTTTAATCCAACAAACGAAGAGGGTCTTGACACAGTAAAATACCACTGTATTGCTAATGCTCTACAACTGTACATTAAAAATAATTATTGTCTAGAGATGTAAAAATAGCAAGTTTTATGATAGAGTAAAACACAGTATAGAAACCATTCAAAATCAAGTAGAAACCTCTTAAACAAGTGAGGCATTTATGTAAGTATTTCTCCAAAGGTATTAAACAAAACACAGTTCATACTGACTCTAAACATCTCCCCACCTTCCCCACACTATGCTCAAATTTAACTGATTAGAAAAATAGTAGTCTCAGTTACTATATTTTGCATTCTTTCAGAACCATCTAGATTCTCCATTTTCTTCAAGTACAGTAGAACAACTGTTCACAATACAGAACTACCCTGAAGTGATTTATTTCCCAACACTACAGTATTTCAGATTAATTTTGAAGGCTGGAAGAGGCCCAGGAAGTTTGCAGGAGGGCAATTAAATTTTGAATGCAAATTATTTACACAAACATTAGTGTACTGTAATTACAGCATAAAACTTGCAATGCAGCTGATGAGTGCTTTTAACAAAAGCTCCAAATGAAAGAAAGGGAAGAAAAAAAGAGATTACAAAATAAATAATCTAAAGTTCTTCATGGTAGAAACGTTCATCATGAAGCTGCCTACCATAATCTGTTGCTTCACTGTTAAGAAACAAATCCTGGTTCTTAAGAATTTCTGCTTCAGAAAGTTTTTTATCATCATTCAAATCCATCTCTTCAATGAGGTGCAGAGCCTGCAAAAGAAACAGACCACCACATGCACCAAGTTAAAACAGTTCTGATTTTTGCTTATTTAGATATTATAAGAAGAGGGAAGTCTAGCAGTAAAATGAAGAACCAATTGCAGAATATTTGAGTTGTAGCTCATTCACCAGCATTTGATAGTTCCAAGCTAACAGGCTGTGCAGCAGCTCTACTGCACCTCTTATTTCTGAGAAATGGGAGTCCTGGTATTACATGGGCTTTGTTTTCATTTGCTGAACATCTACAAATACAGTGATTGAGAGAATCCTTCTGTTCCTACTTTTCCTGATTGGTTTGGCTCAATGTAACTGAGCCAAAAATAACAGGAACTAACGTCAGCCAAGGGGATTTTAAAAGCACTCTGCATGGCAAAAGCTGAAAGATTAATGACAAACATCTTGGCCAACACATTTCAATTCCTGAAAATCGAACAGATAGTAATTTTTTCTATTTTTATGTTATTTAGCTCAAGTCATTTTGAAATGCTGAAATGGAAGTGTGATACTCTGACTTCAATCAGCAGTTTGTAACTGAGATCAATGCTACCTTCTCCTTAGGACTGGTGACTTTGCTAAGCCTTTATATTACCCAAAGGAAAAACTAGCACACTAGAGAAACAAATAAAACAAATTATTAGTTGCAGAATTGAGCTATTACTACAGCATGGCCTTGCTGTAAGCCAAAATTTGAAAGATAGCTAAGAAGAGCTAAAAAAACCTCCAAACCAAGGAAGCCAACACAGGTATGAACACACCCAGCAGCACAGAGAGTTCATGTCAGAACAGAGCTATTTCTGTGAACTCAGAACTGACCACAGCCAGAAAAGGCCATGCAAAGGCTCACAGATCCCCATTTACAGAAATACTCCCAGAACAGCTCAGCATCCAAGCAGGTCCCACATGGCAGCACCCAGGGCTGCTGCTGCTGCTGTTCCTGTCCCCAGAGCCCAGCAGGGCACAGGGGCAGCTCAGGGAGGAGCACATGGGCTGTGTGTCTGACACAGGGAGGTGCCTCTCCTCCCCAGGAACACAAAGTCATGGGAAGACCTGGTGTTCCTGCCATTCTGAACACCAAAATCCTCCATGTAAAGAAAAGACATGGAAAATTTAGCTGAGAAGTTACTAGAAAAAAGGTAGAAATCCTCTCTACTGCAGTCAGGGACTGGAAGCTACCACAAAAAATAAGCTAAAATGAGAATCCACTCAAAAGCTATTATGCTGTTCTACCTCTGATTAAACCAGAGGTAATTTTAATTAGCATCATCAAAGTTTGCTTCTCACCATCTTGAATCACAGAGCACTTCCATTTTCTTGTATTTAAAACAAGTTTTTAGTTCTATAAATTATGATGACTTATCCAGTTAGAAGAATTACAATCAATTTCTCAATTCAAAATTATGCAGTTTCTTTTGGTAGTGCATCTCATTAGATTCACCTACAACTAAAAAATTACTTATTAAAATTCTGTACCCTTGAGTCAAAGCAGATAAGCTATTTAAACGTGTACAAAAGCACTTTGTTAATTTACAAACATTTACACAATTAATAGGGACTTCACATTTGCCTAATGCAGTTAAAGGACCCGCATTCTTTGTCAAAGTGAAAAGAAGTTAAAAATACATGCAAAGATCTACTGATACTCTTTTTCAATAACTAAGACATGATGAATCTGAATGCTTCTCTCATTTTGCTGTGATCCTTCAGAATTCTCCTGCAGTAATTAAAACCTAAGCAGCAGTCAAAGCACGAACCTCCTCTTGTGCAATACCCTGATTGTTGGGTACTATCCAGGACAGCAGCTCTTTGGGGCTGAGTTTTCCATCATGATCCTTGTCATAGTCATTCACAAACCGGTCCTTCTCAACCAGTATCCATTCTGGATCTTCCCTTGCAGCTAGTAAGACACAATTGTCAAGTTTAAAGCCACTCTTCACTTTAAAGCAGAGGTTTTCATCTTTTCTCCTAAGCAAATTTACTTATTCTCATAAAACATAACCTAAAAGTGATGTCACTAAACAACAACAAACCTTAATGGGCAGAGAAAAGCAGGGAAAGCAATTTCATCTACTGTCAGTATTTATTTACACACTTGTTTTATACTTACCCGATGTACAGGTACTGCATCCTGCAGCCTACAGCAATCTTACACTTGTCCTTAACTCTTCAAGAAATTGAGAAGTAACTCATCAAAATTATAAACACTGCAGACAAGCATGATCTGGCTTTCTAAGCTTTATGAAAATCCAAAGTAGCAGGTATCACAAGCAGGTAAGTAACAGCTTAAAAATAATAACAATTCCATTATTAAGGAAGAAAAAGTGAAGTCTCTCCTTCCTAACATTTGGTTTTGCAAGGAGATTTTCCTTTTATGTCACAATTCACCACACACTGCTGCCCCAACCACAAGCTCATTATGAGATCAGAGCCCATGCAGCCTATTAGCCATTTTAAGGAGTGCTGCAGGAACACTGTCTGCAGAAGAGAAAAGCTGAAGTAGTTTGTACAATCACAGCTGATTCTCAAGTCTTGCTAACAAGTTGTGATGACAAAGCTGTTATATTCTCTATTACTGCAACCATTTCACTCCTTTCCAACAACTTTTTATAGACTGGCTTGGAAAAGCTTTCTTTCATATTAGAACAGGAAAAAGATGAAGAACCCTTTTCAGAGATCTGTTGTTTTTACTGGTTCTGACAAACAAAGATGGTTATAAAACATGAAATTCCAGGTGGCTGATTAAAGTAAAGAAAAAAGGATTATTCCCCAGGTTCTCCATATCCTCATGTGGCTTACACAATTCTCCCCAGCTAGGATGACATTCAGAATTAGCACTTCTTTGGGCCAACCAGACTTTCCACGAACTGAAGTTTGGAATGGGAATAATTATTTGCCCTAGCTTTTAGCAAATCAAATACAGTGTGTAAAATATTCATTGAGAAATACTGATAAGCATCAGGTAAGTGTCCTTCTTCTTGCTAAAGAAGGAACAGATCAAGTTTAAGGAAGGGTAAGACTGGAAAAAAAACAAACCCAGACAAATCAAAGAGTGAAGGCAGCAATCAGGCTTCTGACACCTGGAACAGTGAAGTGACTCCTCACACTTCCCCTCCATCCCTCTCCCATCACACTCAGCTCAGTCCTTCCAAAGCAAGGTGGCAGCTCCTGCTCAGGCTGACCAAGGCCAGGGCAGTTTACCCTCACACTCCTGCTGGCTGGATCTGCAGATGTGATCAGCTGGCAAATACAGCTGCACCTTGTTTCAGCTGCATCCTCTGTGGTCAGGAATTCACTTCAGTCTTTCAGAAAACAAGAAGCAACTTGCAAGGAAACTGTGGAACGGGCTACACACAAACTACCACCAAACACACATGGGCCAGACTGAAATAAGGAATCTACTGTGCCCAGTTTCAGAAAACAGAATTATTCCAAGACAGAAAACCTTACTCAGAATCTGTAGGTGTAAGTGTGAAAAGCTGAAAATAAATGTGCATCCAAATCTCCCCATTCCAAAAGCTTTTGTTAGTTCCCTCTTTCGTGCCCCTTCCCTTTTTTCCTTACTTGGGTCTCTTCTGTAATCACCAAGGAATTCTTCCAGGCTAACAAATCCATCACCATCTTTATCATGTTCTTCTAAAGCCTCCTGAATGACAAAGTCCTTTTGTATACATACAAAGAGCAAAATTAGCAACTCATGATCAAGAGAAACAGCACTGAATCATTTAGAGCAATGACAGTACTCTTTAAATGAAAAACTCCCTCATTTCAAATCTCTTTCTGTGTTTTATGCAGACTAGTGCAGTAATTGCTTCCTGTGCAATAAAACAGACCCTGTCCTGTCCTGAAGAGTTTAGAATCTCAGATTTCATGAAAACCAAATCTGAAAGGTGTTCACAGAGCTGGAATCCTCCAACACAATTCAAAACTGCAAACGCAGCTGAGAAACATGAATATGTACAAAGCTCTATAATCTCATTTCACTTTTCATCTGGTGGATTCACTAATTTGCATTTTTGCAACTTAATTGAATTGTTACAACTGGTTGGTCTTTTGTCCATCAGAGAGCCAAAACCAAAAGCTAAAATCTCATTGATGATTTGCAGCCTAACAGAGCTGAGAGGTGGCTAAGTCAGTCCAGTCCCCAAAGCTGGGAATACTTGTGCAATCCTAGCTCTTGAAACAGATTTTAAAGAAAAGCACTGAACTCCTGTTCCAGCTCCTGACCTCCAGCACTGGATCCACAAGACACTACCTGAGTTTTAACTTGGGTTGTCCAAGCCTTATCCAAAACTGCTCCACTTGCTGTGGTACTGGGGCTAAGGACACACACTGAAAAGCCCTACACACACAGGCTGATAAAGATGCTCCCCTAAATCTTACCGTCATGTACTCCACCTCTTCAGGATGTTCAAATGCAATATATTCATCCACATTTAGGGCAGGAACATCATCTCTGTTAGCCTTCTCAAAACGTTTTTTCTCCTTTAAATGAAGCTTAGAAAATAGATTTAGTTAGAGCCCTTACTGGAAAGGAAAAAACAATGTAATAGTAGCTGGCTGTAAGCTCATTAGGATATTAATTGTTTCACATTACCTACTCATATTATACTGTTGTTGAATTTTCACTAAAAACAGCTCATTGAGAGCAATAAGAACAACATTTTAATTGAGATGGTTTTATTCTAAGAATTGCAAAACCCTGTTTTTTTCAATTTAAGGAACAATTTAAAACACACTAAAGAGAGATAATGAAAAGACCAAGAATTCTCAATTTGATATGTGCATCCTCTTCTAAAAGTCACCAATTCCCAAAATAACAAACTGGAGTACAATTATTATAATTAATGGCAGCCATTGCAAATTCCAGAATTTACATTTTAAGGACACTTAACCTTCTGGATCTACATCTAATTTATGTCAAGGGCTGCCTATAGTTCAGAGAAGGTCTTGAAAGATCATGTATGTAAAATGTCTTTTCTGAAGCCATTTTAAGGCCAGATTCCTTTACTGCAGGACTGCTGTCCATTATATGTGATCATTTTAAACAGAAGTCACTTCTCTGACCTGTTCTAAGTATATGTATTAGCATGCCATTAAAAAAAATAATATCTGATATAAGCAGGCAAGTTCTTATTTCTGAATGTCTTGCACTTCCTATTTCTGCCTTCCAGATGTGCAATGACTTCCTATTTTTGTTTCATTCTGTACAATCTCTTTGGACAAAATACAAACCCACACCATTGACAACCAATCTCTGCTCAAACTGCACATGATGTGAACTATAAAAATCTTGGAATCCCATCCTTAGGTGTGCTATGCTATCAGTGTGAGTGATCTGGGTACAGGAGCAGCCAGCAAATCAGAGATCATAAACACTTTACAAATAACCACTTGAAATTGTACTTGTGGTTTATATCCTTCCTATTGACACCTCTCTCAACATCAGGCTAACCTGATGAACACAGAGCATAACGTAACAAATGAAGTGCAAGATCTTAACTATTCTGCAAAACAGTTAAATGTCCTCTTAGAGGAAAGCTGACCTTAGCTGGGAGTTCAACTAGGAAGGCAATCCAGTAGGCTTACAGAAAGTACTATACTGCAATGTAAGCTTGAAGCATTGAGGGAGAAATTAAGTTTTCCAGTGTTTTTTGGGAAGTGATGAACAAGGCCGCCACCTTCTGGTAAATTCCTGTGGTTATCTGATGTCAATTCTAAACTGTCTTACTCTTTCTTCCACCTTGATCAGAGCAGGACCACTAATTTACAAACATAAGGAAAATGCTGAAGGTGGCTGACCTGTGGTGCTTGTACAATGCTGCTCGTTTACAATCTACAGTGGAGAATCAGGAGGCAGCAGAACCCAGCAAGCAGTCAAATCATAATGCAAGCAAGCAGTTCTATCCCAGCTTATATAGCTATAGCTCTTCATGTATCTGTGATGGCAATGTCTCAAACTTGGTATCAATATTTTGACTGAAGTTCCTCTGGAAGTCTTGTGGTATTTAAAAGCTATGTAATTATCCAGTTATGCGACATTGCATTTAAAGTTTGTTTCTTCAGTGTGTAAAATCCTCCATTCACTGTATTAGTTTCACTTCTGCTAATATCCTGTATTATCTACTATTACTTTACTAAAACCAGACAAAGCAATCCTCACAGAAAAAATAAACCTCTGACCAGAAGAATCTAAAAACACACTTATTCTCTTTCTGAGAAACATTTACACATCCTAATAAATGTGGAACTTGAAAGGAAACAAGTTTTGCTATGTGGTCGCTCTTGGTGAACCTTTTCTCCCAGCCTTTCTTGCCTCTTTCCTGGCTTAAGCATCTGCTTTCATAGATGTGACTCACACACAACTTCTGTGTTTAAACATCCATTTTTAGCTGTGGGAGTTCCACTTTCATTGCTTAAAACTGTTTGAATTGCTATTGCTTTCTCTGTGGGTCTCTAATGGACAGGGAATGTTACAGCAGGCAATACTGACAGCCCACACTGAGTGCTTGAGCAGTAACTGAAAGAACAGCTGGAACAGTGCAACCAAGGGGTTAAAGAGCTTCCTTCTGCTCCAGCCCCAGCTGTGCTGGCCCCTGCTGAGGGCAGGACCCTGTGGGGCTGCAGACCTCACCCAATGGATTGCAGCCTGGGTTCAAGATGGTGGCTGGAGACAATGTTCTGCTGTAAGACTGTCAATAGGCTTATGCTCCACTCAGCCAGCAAAATACACTCAGGAGATACCATTTCATTGTGTCTTTATTTTGTCAGTGGCAGCTTTAATATCCACTACTTTCCTTTAATTACTCCCCTATCTCAGCGAGCACAAAGTGTTAAACATATGCCAGCTGTTTTTTTTTTCTCTATCCATCTTGTTCTGTCACAATAAACAAATATTGCTGCCTTTGGCCAACGGCTCACAGGAGCTGCTGCTGAAACATTTTACCTGGCGAAATGATTCTTCTTCTTGATCCTCCAGGACAGTGTCCTCATCAAAATCAATGACACGATCATACATTTGCAAGTTATACTCCTTCCAAGACACCAATCCATCACCATCTTTGTCATAGTCACTGAAGTGTTGCTTAGCTTCTTGAGTAACGTAATGCTTAAAAGACTGCTGTATCCAGGAGCTCAGCTCATCTGTGCAAAACATTAAAGATATAATAAAAGAAAGAAAATCAGAATCATCTGCACCATAAATATTGTGAAGATCCCACAGATCTATTTTGTCTGGAATATACTTTGCAGTTCAGATGAAAGCATATAGGCAAGAGGTTACTTAAAGCAATCCAGTCTGTCTGCTCCATGCTGTGGCTTTGTCCAAGGTAACTGAATGAGGGAACAGATCACAGCTACAGACTCCAGGGGGTTTGTTAATGGTGATGTGGCCTTGTCTTTTCAAATCTGAAGGAAATTAACACTATAGCATCATTTCCTTTTTCTCCAGAGCTTTATGAAAATGATGCTGAGTATGGTTTAGACAGACAACTCTGTAATTTGGTACCCCAAAAAACATTGTTCCCATCACTCTGGGGTTTCTTTTGAAAAATCCACAAACTGAAATAAAACTTAATTTAGTACCATTGCCTTAATTACCCAAAATAAAATATTAACTATTTATGTAGAATTATTTTCCCTTTACTTGGGGCTGAAATCAAGCCTCATAGTTTGGAAAGGTTTTTTAGCTGCTTGTCCTCATAGAAATGTAGCTAAAAAAATAAAACTTAATATACCAATGAACTGACAGAGATACATTAAAGTTACTTCATTTAGAGAAAATTGGGAGAACATATTCTCCCAGTATCTCTCAGCTATTTTCAGGTGCCTGGAAGGGAAAAATATCTTCCTCTGCATTGCAAAAATTATACATCTTAATCAACTCAACTGAAATCCTGCTCTGAAGAGCCATGATGACTAATACAAAAAGTTCTAATAGAAATCACTACTTTGACACAGAAAAATCTTACAGCATTTTTAAACACTAAAGTATCTTATCCTGTCCTTCTTGGCAGAGGCATCAATACAACTTTATTAGGTTTATTTAAACATCCTTGAAAAGCAGCAATGAATTTTTTAAAATACATTTTGTGCACTGAATTTATATTAGCAAAGGGACTAGATTCTGTGAATTGATTGAACACGCAGAAGTGTGTGCCAGCAAAGCTTGTGCACAAACCAGCACTGCCTTATAAGAAACTGCAACATGATTTCTTAAAGATGGGCACCATTAATTAATGGTTTATTTCCCAGCATTTAAGGTGGGAGGCACAGCCATGTGACCACATAAGGTCCAGTGCCATGAATCAGAAATACTTCATACTCCAACATTAGGGAAGCAGCATTAATATATTTCATCTTCTCTCACTGTCAGCCTCCAAATGGAGGCACCACTAATAAGGAAAATGTTCTCAAGAGTTTTGCAATACACTGAGGAATAACTGAGCTCAAAAAGCTTCAGTACTATAAGTTTCTTAGTGTAAAAACACATTCCACTGTGAGGTTTACCTTTGGGAAGAGAAAGGAAGGCAAGTTTTAATGAGACTGAGAATCAGATGCAAGATATATATATATATCATGAGGACGGAGTATGGGTGGAATTCCTATACTTTATATAGGCTTTTTCCCTTAAAGCCTTCATGTTGTGAGCTGCCTGTGGTGTGTCACAGGAATTAGCTGTCCCACTGAAGATACAGACTATCTCACCTCCACAGTCCATGCAGGAACACAGAAACTAGGGTGCAGCTGATTAAATTCAGAGTGAAAGGCAGAAAGTGAAGGGCATTCAAAAGGTAGTCGATCTTGTCTTCAGAACAGCATTTTGCTCTCTCACCTAGCAAGCTTCCTGCATGTTTAGTATAATTTTAATGAAATATTACTGCTCTGGCATTCGACCAAGGATTCTGCTTGCTTTGTGTGTGAACACGAGAGACTTTTTTCTCAAAATCACAGCAGAATGAAAAAATGTTCATAACAAGGTTTAAAATTAAATTAACATTACCATAATGAGGTACTGAAAGAAAGGGCCTGAGTTTACCATGGAGTTCCTAAGTCTGACTGACAAAAACCTGTTTGGGAAGAGCCATTTGACACTGTATTATGGTGAAATACAATCCCTCAATGTCACTTGGTGCCACCAGGTACTGAAGCACACCTATGTAGTACTATGACTGCAGGACTTTCTTTCCATCTTAAACCTGCTCTCTGATTTGCACATAACAGGATTACAAAGACAGAAACCCACTTGATTCCAAGTAGCTTCAGACATGCAAGGAGCAGGTACAAGTGCAAAGGAGGTACCTTCAGCTTGATACTGCTCTGACCCACACTAACTCTTGCTGGCCACACTCCTTCCATCACAGAATGGATCAGGTTGGAAGCGACCAGAGTGGGTCATTTGGTCTAATTTCCCTGCTGAAGCAGGGTCATCCCAGAGCACATGGCACAACATTGTCTCCAGAAGGTTCTTGAGCACCTCCAGCGAGGGAGACTCCACAAACTCTCTGGGTAATCTGTGCCAATGCACAATCTCTGCAGAGGAAAGTTCTTCCTCATATTCAGGTGGAATTTTCCGGGCATGAGTTTCTGTTCTTTGCGTCCTGTCCAAGTAGTTGGCACCACCGAGCAGAGCCTGGCTCCATCCTCTTTAGCACCTTTCCTTTAGATATTTATACAAATCAATGAGGTCCCCTCTCAGTGGTCTCTTCTCGAATCAAACAGAAATCTTAGGCACTGAGATAGCTTCTGTACGAGCCTGTCAGTGTTTCTAACTCACTGTGCAAGGGATCGTGATGTTTTCCACAGGGATTCTCCCCAGCACAAGAGCCACTGGCTGTGTCACGGGTAGAGCGCGTTTTCCTCCCGGAGCAGCCCGGCCCGCCCGGCCCCCGCCGTTACCCTCGCTGAGCAGCCCGTCCGCGTCCGCGTCGATCTTCTTCACGATATTCCTCAGCCGCCGCTGCTGCTCGTCCGGGCTGAGCCGCGCGTACTCCTCCGCCTCCTCCTGCGAAACAGCAACGCGCCCGGTNCGGCGGAGGGGGGTCGGGCCCCGCGGCGGAGGAGGGTCGGGCCCCGCAGAGGAGGCTCGGGCCGCAGCCGCAGTCTGCCGCCGGTGTCGCTTGAGTGCAAGCACTCGCGATTCGGGAACGGGAAGGGGCCTCTCTCGCCCAGGCCTTTCTGGTCTACCGGCGGAAGGCAGCAAATACCGTCAGGATATACTGACAATTGTCCAACTTTTAAACATCAGTGAGGCCTGGCAGATTGAAGTGACTTACCACAGTCTGACTGAGTTCGAGGAGCGTTTGGATATGGTAGAAGTGACTTTTCGATATGCCCTGCACAGGACAGAGAGTTGGGGTGGATGATCCTGATGGGTCCTCTCTAACTTGGCATATTCTGTGATTCTATGATTATCAGAATTTCAGGCAAGCATCAGCAAACCCTGCAAGGGGAAGATGATCAGGAAACAAGGTGTGCAAAATGTTTATACCAAAAAGGAACAAGCATTAGTCTTGCTTGAGGGCTGAACTCACATGTAACACTTCTGAGGCAAAGAGAAAGGGAAACGAGGCTTAGTAAGAGTTATTAATAAGGTCGATCAATACAAGTTTTAATAACTGTTCAACACAGATAATAGAAAGCTGTAAAATAAATTTAACCTCATTGACCACTCAGACAAACTGAAAATACATCGAGTAAATGAGCGGGGGCCTCCCCAGGAATATCATTCCTAACAGCTGTCACATGAAATTGGGATTGCTCTGATCCCGACCCCACTGTGGTCAAATTAATCATTGTTACTGGGTTGAGATTTATGTAGGACCATCATTAGATTTGTTATTTCTCCTTTCAATACAAGGGTATTTTCAACATTCCTCCTTTAAGCAGAAAGAAGTCAGATTAACCTACCTGTGTTTCCACAAACACAATTGTTTATTCAGAGCCCCTAGGTAATGGAAGTTGCTGCACTGTCCAGTCCCTTCCGTGGTGACAGGGATGGACTGCTCCTGGTTCAGCTCCAATTCTATTAATTTTGAAGAGCTATGACAGTTCATTTTGAAGATCCAAGAGTAAAATATTGTAATAAATCAGTAAACACGTTATTGCAATTTCCTGCCCATATAAGAAATGTCTTTCCATTAAAAAATCTAATAGTGAGTTAAGTCTAATACCTTTTATTGGTTTAGATGTCAAATTTCCCATCAGTATTTAATAAATCACATATACAAAACATGAATTAAGTCCTACTACTTCTGGCATGTGTAGACAAAGCAAATCCTATGAGCAATCAAAACAGAAATAAGATTTGATTCGCTTCTGAAAAAGCACTCAGGATGCTTTGTTTTCTCTGTCTGATGCACTACTAAGACCACAAAAACCTCTTTGCTGCAGATCTCAAGGGTTGACAAGTGTATCAGATTAGACATTTCAGTGCCTACACAACTTGCAAGACCACATTTATTATTATGAAATTCATTATATCCTATACATTGGGAAAAAAATCTGGATCTCAGCAAGAGGGAAAGCAGAGGAAATCATATTCCTCTCCGTGTCAAAATACAATCCAGACCCTTCCCATCACACAATTAAACGAGCTGTATAATAAAATTCAAGATCATTCTCATATGAATGCAGGGGGAAAAAAGAGAGAAGCTTTTCTGTTCCCTCCATTATTTTAACCAGGTGCATAGCAAATGCATCACTACTATAAGTTAAAAGGGAGTATCAGTGAAGTTATTTTTAAATCAGAATACAATCATGCGATATAAAACTTTTCTCTGTGGTGAATTTCCTGACTTTTCTGGAAAATGTGCCCTCCCCTCAAGCCAAATCACATGCATTCTATCACAAATCTGCTTGGAGCCATTCTTTTGGTCACAAAAAATAAATGTTAGAAGGTCGTGTCCAACACAAGTTCTCTGAGAGATCTGCAAGTGTAAATGGGGGCTGTTGGACTGGCAGCATGAGAGCAGTTGTCCAGCAGCACAAACAGCAGTTCCTGAAGAGTTATTTCTAACAAGTCAAGTTATCCATCTGCTGTTCATTGTAAGTTTTAGACATTTCTACATTTCAGTTTTATAAATCACTGCCCGACTTGAATAAGCCATAATTTGTTTTATTTGAATGCATGTCATTTATACACTGTCAGAATAAATTGTTTGACAGTAGCTTTATTTAGATAGGCTTCCATTTTGACATATTTCCCTTATTTTATTGTTACCACGTATCAACATTTTAAGCTGCATATGAGACGGTTTATTGAAGACCTGCATGCAAAGATCATCCTTCTTTTTTTCATTATAAAAGTTGTTGACTTTGGCACACAGATTTAAGTAAGGGAAAAAACTGAGCAGCAATTTATTTTTAAAGATCATTAGAATTAAACATCCTGTGTTTGGATTTCAAAGTGACAGTCATTTGCTTTAGTCGTACCCAAATATGGCTTCTCGAGTGTTCTAATTGTTTCATAAGACTTTGCAGAAAGTATTTTATACTCTGCAGACATTACTGACCTGTTTTTCTAGTTCTTTGCATTTAGTGCAGTTATTAATATCTGAGGAAATAGGTTATAAAAGGAGTCTCTTCTGATGCTGTGTCTGATTTGGCATCAAACCAGAACAGCAGGGTTTGATGCGACACAGTATCAGGGCACTCAGCTCAGCCACACACTGAGGATGCAGCTGTGGGAACTCTGACTGATAAATAATAAACAAGTGCATTATCAAAGGGTGGCAGCGTGAGGGATTTGGATGGGACCTTCATGGCTCAGCTCTCTGCTCTGAACCACAGGCGAGTGATGCATCATTTCTGGGAGATGTTGTCGCTGCTGCAGATCCAACTGAAACGTGTATGATCTCCCAAGCCATCTATTCCCATCCTTGCAGGACTTTTAATGTTTTAGAGATGACAACCTGAGCTGTCCAGGTTATCATTTAGGCCTCTTTCTTCTCCCTATTCCTGTCACACTGAGGGAAATGAATTATTCTCTTCACATCATGTTTTTACAGGCTTGAACACTCCTACCACATCCCCTTTGTCTTCTTTTGGCTTAATAGATTCCACTTGTCCTGTGTTTCCTCACAAATCACATTTCCCAGGCCTCAGACCACATGAGGAAGGCTGGCCTCTTCACAAGCCCCACCCGTCCCCAGGTAGGGTGATCAAACTGGATGTAGTAGCCCAAATCACACCTCAGTGTTACACCCCAGGGTTAGGTGCCTGTATTATACCTACACCCCATGTATCACACACAGTTATTTACTGTTCCCTTTTTCCCAGCTCCCAGCAGTGGGGAAGGGCTGGATGCTGAGGGGCTGACTGCCATGCCCTCAGTGATCACACTGGCACAGGAAGACATCTGACAGCAGCTGAACAGAGCCCAGGTGTGCCCAGGCTGATGGCACCTGGGCTGTAGCAGCAATGGTGTGGCAGCAGGACCAGGGCAGTGACCATCTGTCTGTGCTGGGCACTGCTGAGGCCACACCTCAGATCCTGGGGTCACATTTGGGCCCCTCACAACAAGAAAGACATGGAGGGGCTGGAGCGTGTCCAGAGGAGAGAACGGAGCTGCGGAAGGGTCTGGAGCACCAGGAGCAGCCCAGGGAGCTGCAGGGGCTCAGCCTGGAGGAAGGGAGGCTCAGGGGGGGTGGTCTCGCTCTTCACAACTTACCGACAGGAGGTAAGGGTTGGTCTCTTCTCCCAGGCAATGGTGACAAGAAGGAATGGCCTCAAACTGCACCAGGGGTGATTTAGGTTGGACATCTGGAGGAATTTCTTTACAGAAAAAGTGATTAGACATTGGAACAGGCTGCCCAGGGAGGTGGTGGAGTCACTGTCCCTGGAGGTGTTTAAGGAAAGACTAGACATGGCACTTGGTACCATGGTCTAGATGACAAGGTGGTGTTTGGTCATAGCTGGGATTCGATGATCTCTGAGCCCTTTTCCAACCGACTTGATTCTGTGACCCTACCCCAGCGTTTTCTCAGGGCCTGTGGGCCGCCCCGAGCTGGCCCTACCCGAGGGGCCACGGGAACCGCCTCCGCGGCGCCCTCAGGGTGGGGCGCGGCGCGGGCGAGGTGAGGGCGCGGGCCGGGCATGAGCCGAGAGGGGGCGCTGGAAGGTCCGGGGCAGGTGAGGGCAAGGTGAGGGCAGCGCCTCACCGGAGGGAGCCGCGCATGCGCGGGACGGGCGGGCGGGGCCGGCGGGGTGCGATGACGTCAGCGCGGCGGGACGCNCCCGCACTGCTTGTGGGGAGACTCGGACTCAGCCTGAGGGGAATCCCGGTGCTTACGATCCTGTCGCTCCTTTAGGCTGTACAGGCCCACCCGTCCAGACTAGGAGTTGTGTGTGGGGGGAGAGGCACCCGCGCTGAGGAAATTCACTGTGAACTCGTATAAAATGTCACATGATGTACGACTGTTTGCATCTTAGAAAGTGCTAATGTCGTTCCTTGCATAAACCCGTAGTCTTCCTTTGCTGTCAGAGACAAAATCACGGCTGACAGCACAGTAGGTCTCGCAGTGTACTCAGGGTCTGGCTTCTCTATGCAGTTCTCTAAATACAGATTCTTATTTCTGCATTAATTCCAAATGAACTGCACTACTGAAAAGTACGTGGATCCTCATGTGTTCTCCTCAAATATATATGCCAATTTAATGAGCTTTTATTATCCCTCGGTTACAATTAAGCTAGTTTGGAGTACAAAAGATGTTTCCTAAGATGCTTCAGTGTTTGAAGACTCAGTGGTGGATCTGTTCTGATGGCTGAAATGATGCAAAAGTACAAGCTCTGCTTTCAAAGCTCAGCTTCCTTCATCTAACTGCAGAACATTTTGGTTTGTATGGGTTTAGTAGGTTGTCTTAAGGCATAGAGACATCTGTGGGCTTGTTGACACAGGCTGGGCTATATCCTTTTGGAAAACTCAGCTATTGATGGAATGTGAGAACAGGTGAACAGCCTGCTTAAAGCAGTGCCATTCATGGTAAAGGCCAACACAATCTGACTTTGGATCTGATTAAAGGTTAATCTTGGTTTTTTACCTAATTTTGGATAATTTAGAAGCGTCTTTAATTTCTCTTTAGCATCCGATTCTTCAGACAAGTGAGCTTAGACTGTTTGCACTTGACTCTGCAGCTGTTTAGAATTTATCAGCCTCGAAGCCAAGAATTTAACATTATTTCAGAATTGTTAACGCTGTTCTGGAAATTCTTGGTAAACCTATAAATGTTTACTCCTGTGTACTTTCTTCATTTGTGGCAATGGTTCTGTGTTACAGCTGCATGAAGTATTCACTTTGTCAGAGCTGACTTGCACAGGAGCCTTCACATCTTACAGTTAAATGAGACGTTTCAGTTTTGTTTTGCTTCATCTGTAATTGGCTGATGCTGATTGTTAGTGCATCTCTGGTTCATTTTTCTTTTTGAACTGATAATCAACTTGCCCAGTTTTCTGTCACAGGAGAGATGATTTTACTTGCATCACTGTCCTAGAGCAGTCCGTGCAATGATTTGTTTGAAAGTTTTGATAGTCTTTGTACTGTTTACTGTCTGACATATAAAATTACATTTTTCTGTAGCATCAGTCTCATTTTGTTTTTTTCTTGGACTTTTGGCTGGTTTTAGTATGGAGCAATCCAAACATTTTACAAATAAAATTATCTCCTGATAACCATACTGTGTTCATCTGATGTCCATGACCTAAATGCTGCCAGCCAGCTAAAAGTAGTTTTAGAAGTGGTTTAAGGTAAAATAATTAATTGCATTTTTTTTTTTTTTTGACATAGGTATGAAAACTCAATGGGGTCGTCCAAAAATGTAATAAGTGAGCCTCTTGATGCAGAGGAAGGCTGTAACATGATGGTAAGGCATTCAGTAACTATAACACTATATGGTAGAGTATTTTTTCAACAACAAGAAAAACTAACTTTTCATGTTGGGATTCATTCATAAATCAGTTCATTTGTACCTTCTATGAAAGTGTTGATTCTAGGAGCTTATTAACTGTTATTAACACTGTAGAGAGGAACCTTCAAAAAGGAATTTTGCAGTAGAATAAATTTGAGCATTTCTTCTGTTTGCATAATTTCTAGTTGTGTTAGTATATGGGCTTTTTTTGCTTTCATTCTTTTTTCAGCTGACTCCCATTTTAAGCTGCTTTTATTCAACCTCTGCTGTAGTGTAAGACCTTAATGTTTGGTTACACTTGGCAGTGTGGTGTTCTTAGGAGGAGCTGAGATTAGAGCTGAATTAATTTTCTTTGGGAATGCAGCGGATGAAACTGGTCTGTTTGTTTACATTAATATATCTATGAACATCATTAAGAAAAGAATCCTCATAAAAAGTCCTTTAGTATTCGTAGCCATGAAAAGAAGCAGTACAGACTAAATAACAAACATTTGCTATTTAAGGCTGAGTACTCTCTGGTCCCTCCTTTTGCCTAAGGGCTGATTGTATCCAGAGCAGGTGGCAGAAGGTAACCTTGGGTAGTTGAGTAGCAAATAGCAGGGATTCAGGTTGAGGGAGCAAGCAAAAGCCAGGTGTCACTTGTATGAGGGAGGAGACTACAGTGAGGTCAAATGAGAAGGCTGTTCATTCCTACTCTGGCCTTTGGCACAAGGATTTTCACTTCTCGGTAGCTGTGCAGTTCCTCATTGCTGACTGGTGTTTGGGCTTCCCTCCAGGTTATGGAGATGAGAATTTTAGGTTAGGCTCTAGTTTCATTATACAAAATACCTTGAAATGTCATGATGAGATAATTATTGTTTCCTTTTCAGCTTTTCTGGCTTGTATAAAAACAGATAACTTAGAAAGTTAGTTTGTTGTGGACTAATGCATTGTTTTACACTCACATCATTAAGCAACAAGAGATTAAAAAACACAAACCATACTTGCTACAGCAGAAATGGTCACTTACTAGAAGTTCCTAGCAAGAATATGCAATTGTATAGAATAAGGGTAGAGTAGAACCAGTTCTGTACAGATTCTGGGGTTTTTATGTGCTTTATTTGAGTTGCTTTGGGACAATGTATGTAATTTTCTCTGTTTCCCAAAACTTCACAGACACAGCAGTGCTGTTTTTTCCGCTGTTGTGTTGCCCAGTCGTGTCTCTGGGCAGGGCTGTGAAGCACTAGATGGCACAGTGTGACTTCCAAACAGGCAACTGAAAACATCTGGATGAGAGAAACCCAAGTTTAAAACTATTAGATTAGCATTAAAGTAGAAGGACCTTCTCATTTGTATTATGATTCCTACTGCCTTAATAAATCCTAGCCACTCATCTGCTATGTTTGGTTTTAGTGTAATTTTTCTGTATTTTCTTTCTAAGGATGTAGAAGTGGTTGCAGGCTTAAGCCATATGATTGTAAGAATGAAAAGAGGAGAAGTGTATCTCCTGATTACTCCTATAGAAAACCAGTCTGTTCATAACCTAAAATAATACTTAGGTTTATTTGAGTTCTGTGTGGTTAAGTTTGCCAGTGTTTAAAGCTAACATGGTCAGCAGTTTCATGCTATCACAATACAAATGTTTGTCATCGCCGTACGTAGTTTGGCTTTGTTGCAAATTATTTTCTGAGGATTAACTTTCCTACACTGTAGAAAAGGCAAGATTTTATCTGATTGACATTTGTCAGTTGATACAAATACTTCTTAATGCATTCAGTTTTGGATATCTTGTGATGGTGTGTGTTGCAAGTGCAAAGAGCTGTGTTTATTAGGTAAATGAAGTGCATCCCCAGTGTCTCTTCTTCTGGTTTTGGGTGGTTGCAGCTTTGTAGTAACAGCCCATCACAGTTGCCAGGAAATACTTTCTAGGTTCTTGTCTTCTCAGTGAGAGAGCTGGGCTTTTATACATGTTTTAGGTGGTTCCCATACAGCTCATGCCTTTCTCCAGGCTCTCACCAGTCAGCCAACACGTGTATTTTGGTCTCCTGCAGCCTTTAGCTTGCATAATTAGTTCTAATTGACACAGGGTAATTAAAACATTTGTGAAGTCTGCTGTGATCCTCCAGCAGCATTGACAAGCAATTAAATGAAAGTGATGTGGACTAAATGTGCCTACCTTGAGGGCTAGGTAGTACTCCTGTGATATGCTGATGAATAAATCTGCTTCTATGCAGAAAAATGGGGATGAAAATGGATGCAAACACCTCTTTTAGATATTTGAGGAGAATTCAGCACCCGTGCGCCCCACTTGGGATGGTGTAACCACACACTGAATGAAATTACCATGTCTAGCCAAAGATTTCTCTTCCTTTTGTGCCCATCCATGTATTTCTCGCTTCCAGGCTTCTTTCCAACGCTCCAACAGCCATGACAAAGTGAGGAAAATAGTGGCAGAGGAGGGACGGACAGCAAGGAACCTGATTGCATGGAGTGTCCCACTGGAAAACAAGGAAGAGGATGGTATGTCTTTAACAATCTTCCACCAGGTCTTTGCACTTCCAGGCCTCTGGCAACTGGAGTTGCTCATCTGGAAATGCTTGCCTGCTGTAAAATTTCTCTATTTAAGAATGTTCTGTTTAGCATACGTAGTATTGATGCCTTAGGAAGGCTGACCTGAAACAGAGACTGGACGGGGCTGGAGAATAAAGTAGATATTTATTGAAAAGCTTCCAGGATACACCTTGGGCTGGACAGCAGCCTGGCCAGGGCTACACTCAAGGTCACAAAATGGCTGACTGGTCACAAGGTCTTACATTTTTATAAGTTTTGGCCCATTTGCATATTGGAGTTTAATTGTCCAATTACAGCTGCAGGTTGTGAGGTCCCATCCTTCTTGTTCCTCCCTTCAGTCACTGTTGTTTGTGCTTTTGGGCCTGAAAGTTGTCTTTGGTCTTCAGTGGGAAAAGGATTTGTTTTATCAACCTACTCTGTGAAGAGAGCTGGCTGGTACTTAATATGAGGCTCAGAACTGCACCCCTGGGCAGCACAGAATCTGAAAAACATGAAAGTTAAAACTTAAGGCATCAATCAACATTTTTCCAAAATGTGCCTTGCAGTTGGCAGATCACTTTATAAAACCTTCCAGTGATAGATTAAAAACTATTTTGTCTGCAAGTGACAAGACTGTTTTCTTCTGCTGTTATTATCAAGATAGTTGTGTAATACCATGATGTTGTCCTAAAGTGATCTCTTGTAATTGGGAAATTCAGAATTGTAGGGATGACTTAAAACAATCTAACAAATTGGTCTCTGTGTTCTAAAACAAAGAAATTAGGAAGTTTTTTTTAGGATCACTTCAGCTTTGGTAAATACCAATGAAGATTCTCTAAAGAAGGGGATATGTGGGGACAGCTTTCCGTAGTTCAAGTTCTCAGAACAGTTTTGTTACTGTTGTAATACTCTATTGTGGCATGATGACTTCAGGAGCCAGGAATTGACTTTTATTATTATTCTACTCAAGCTGTTCCAGATGTCAGAATGCTGGTTTTGAGAACTTCATCTCAAATATTTTTTGTAGCTCTATGTGCCTGTCCAGGTGCTGCAGCTTTTGAGTGTCTAAAAGTAAATTTTTTTATGCCATGAAGGTGGTAGAACATGGGAACCAGTTGCTTTGAAAAGCTGTGGGCATCATCTTCCTTGGAGATGCTCAAAACTTCCCTGGACATAGCTCTGGGCAGCCTGGAGGTTGAGCTAAACAATGTCTAGAGGCTTCTTCCAACCTCAGCTGTTCTGTGATTCTGCCAGTGGAAAAAATATTTCTAACTAATGTTATGTCTTAAGTTGCAAGATAATTCACCATATGTCTGATGCAAAGTTGAAACTGTCTTTAAGCAGAATAGAACTGGGGCCCAAAGTATTTCCAGATTCCAAATTGCAGTTCTGGGGAAGGTAGTCATATGAATGTGTGTGTGTTATAAAGGAACATGCAGCATATTTCTAGCAGTACTTTTGAGCAACTTGTGGGTTGATTCACTTTCTGTGTAAAGAGTCTGGGTTTTTTTAATACTACCTTGCTTGTAAGATTATTTTAGAAACTTCAAGACTTTTTTCCTTAAAAATGGCTGTGAGTTGTAGATGAATGTTTTCTCTAACAATATCATATCAAACCATGATAAATGAATGTAAAAGTGATTTTTTAGCTTTCATTAAATAGTAGTTATGTACAGTAATTAAAATCCAAGTAGCTGTATTCATTTACTTCTTTTTGTCGTATTAACCCCATTGAAATTTTTAAATATTGTCAGTGGTGCTTTCTTGTTAAGATTTCTTAAATTATATGCTGACCTTTTTGCACAATGCAAAGGATCTGATGATTATTGCCTGATGGCAAATTCCCTGTGAAAAGGAGCCTGTGGTTAGTGGAAGCCTGGCAGAGCCAGATCCTTTATCTCTTGACCCTTGCCTGCCATGGCTGTTTCTGTCGGTGTCAGTGAGCTCTGGTTCATTTTGTGCTGATCCTTCCACATGTGCTGTGTCCCTGAGGGATGATCCAGCCACATTATGGATTAGCACAGTTCTAACTTGTTCAAGGGTTGTGGAAATCAGGCCAAAGGTTCAGGGTGCCTGAGCCAATCCTGCCACTCCTCTGTACAAAGCAGAATTTTGTCTTTCTTCTGCTTGTAATGTTCGGAGGTATTGATTTAGCAGCACCTGTGTGTGATTTAATATTTTAAATTATATACTGCTATTCATAATGAGGTTTTTTTTTTTCCAGACACAGTGAAGGTATGAGTAAATTTTTATTACTAGGGGTATTGTTATAGAGGGTTAATTAATTAAAATGCTGAATTCACCTTTTCCATTTGTATCCTTTTTCTATTTCCTTTAAAAATTGTGTGCTTACAATCTTCCTCCCATTTTCCTCTTGCTCTGAAAGACTTGTGTATTTTCTGTAGCACACAAAGATAAAAGAGAAATCAAAACCTTGTGATTCCATTCTGTAAATATATAGTTCCTGCCAGTAGGCCATATTTCCTTAAAGAGGAAAGAGATTTCTGGAATGGCAGGTGATACGTCTGTTGTGTGTTTTGGAGCAGTGTGCACCCCAGTTATGTCACATCTGAAATTCTAATTCCAATTACAGATCAATGCCATGACAAAATCCCAGGCATGGTGGTGATGATCTAGAAGAGACAGTGGCTGTTAACACTCTTCAGCCATTGAAATTCAAATTCTCCTTCACAGAATTCAGTAATACACAGTAGATTCTCTGTTGGATAAACCAATCAACATTATCATTGGTTTGGTGTTTTAGGAGTCTCAAAGCTGGGACAAATTCACTATTCTGATATTCTGTCTCCAGAATGGAATTTGCATTCCAGACCTTCAGCCACCAGTCACCAATTGCAGTCATGTTGCTTTTGCCCACTTTGGAAAGCTGTGATCGTTCCAAGGGAGGGTTTCAGGTTTTTTCCCTTTTTTTGCCCCGTAATTATTTCACATGCCTAGAATGAAATTGGAGGCACTGAATGCAGATAAGCAGCTACACACAAATTTTATTACAAAACTATAGGTATTATTTTAGCAACAGTTAAAAACTTGCAGATGCTTGACATTTAAATGTTAATAGATGGTAAGATACCTTTGTAAGTTTGAAATGTGTAGAAAAATCTTGTATTTGTGACTGTTCCCTTCTTATTTCCTATTTGTTTAAAATCCTGGGCTGTTGCCATATAGAGTTCATTTGCAGATGAAGCATTTCAGAGTAAGGAAACATATTTTAGTGGTTGAAAGGTACCTGGCACACTCTGGGGAGCCTGCAGCATATTCCACTGTTTTAGCAAGAGCCTGCTGCAGAAAATAAGTTTTGTAGGATGTGATCAAAGTCATGAAACTTGTCTCTCTTTGGCCACTTGAGGAATTGTGAGTCCTGACTGTACATGTTGTGTGTGAGCCCTTGCAGCATGGGTCTGATGGGAACTGGCAGAATGTAGTGTGAAGAGAGGGGGATTCTTTAAGGCTCATAAGTTTCAAACCTTGAGTTTCACTGGAATGAGTGGCAGTCCAGTCTAGTGCAGGTAGGTGAATGCAGGGCCATTACATTCTGGTTGTGACACTGACAATATTTATAAAAGTAATTTTGTGCAAAATATCTGGAGGTGGGAAAACGTGGAGAATTTTAGTTATATCCATGCTTGAAGGCAGTCATTTCTCCAGATCTTTAGCATTGTACAGTTAGACAAATAGCATCTACTGCTTTTCTGCAAACTTTTAAGAAGATGTGGTTCATAATAGGATTAGAAACTTCAATATGCTTCCTCAGTTGAAAATTATCATTTCTGCTGAGGGTGTGATGATGAACAGTGTCAAAGACATTGAAACAACACAATAGAAATGAAGGCTGCAGTTAACTACTAAATGTAAAGGCAATTCCCACATTTCCCCCAGTAAAACTATCTAAAAGAGAGAGGTGGGTGGGATGGTTGTTGAGATTGATAGGTAAAAGATAGCTTTTGAAGATAGGTTATCAGTGGAGGTTTTTGGCAGGTATTGCACCTCAGCTTTTTAGACAGGAAGACTTCACAAATCATAAACCCTGTGTGCTTCATGTTTAAGCACCAGACAGGGAGGAAAATGGACTTCCAGTGTAAAATATGGCTGTAGCTCTTCCGATGCTGGAAGAGTTTGATACTTTATGTATTTCACGTGGGTAACTTAGTAGCTAAAGGAGATGATCTTCTTGGGTCACAATTGTTCTCTCCTTGCAACTCAGTAAATTGCTAGCAGGGGGTGCTGTTCAGTGTCACTGAAATCTGTGCATCTCTTAGCAGTGCCAGCATGGTGTAGTTACACACCAGTTACACACCAGTTGCACACCAGTTGCCCTGAACATACAAACAGCCATTGAGCAGTGCTGCCACTACTTGGGAGTGTAGAGGGACAAAAGCAGAAATAATCTTCTAATTACCACAGCCATTATTGTGAGAAAAGGAGTAAGAAAGCTTGAAAATGTGCCTGCTGCTGAAATGCAAAATTTTCTGGCCTATACACCTTAAGAAAAAACTAGTCCTTACCCTCCACTATATTAAGTTTGGAAAACTGGCTATTTGCATCTAAATGTCTGCCCCACATAGGAAGTGCCTGGAAACTTGCTTTTGTCTTAGAAGGGACTTGTTCACACATTTCACAGATCTTAGATGATGGATTGCTATTCTGGATTTTATACAATCTAAAGAGTCTGCAACCTGATGTGTTCCTCTGCCCCTTTTTAATTTTAGTGTACCCATATTTGTGGCAAACCTTTTCTCTGTGCAAGTCCTGTATGCCTTTGCCTTCAAAACCTTGTCCTTGCAGAATGTAAATCACATCAGAAGAGAGACTTGGGTGATTGAAATACTTCTGTTATCAGAAGTCTGCCATGGAACTATCCCCCAGTTCAAGCTTTTTAGTGACTTGGAAGGTTTTATACATGCAGTAGCTGAATGATTTCTTTTTTTTCTTAATGCTGCTAAATTGAGTTCAATATATTGGTTTATACCTGTTTTTTGGCTAATGTAGCATTTAAAAAATGAATTATCAAGCAAATAATTTTTAATTTGTTTTAAATTAAAAGCCCTGTTGCCTGGAGTAGCCAGTGATCCAAACCAGCTGTGCAAACCAGCTGTACAACTGCTTGATTAAGACAGGTTGGCAGCTGCTTTACATAACCAGTGCAGTGTAAAACAGCTGGGCTGCATTTGGGAATTTGGCCTCAGAACTGCTGAAAACTCAACCAGACAATTCTGAAATTCAGGAATGATCTCCATGGTCTGGGGAGGAGTGTATTCAACTAATGCATTGATTTGCTTGGCTTCATCCAGCTAAATAATCTTGAAACTTCTCTTTGGATGTAATCTGTGCTAGAGAAAACTCTGGCCATAGTTACTGTTTTGTCTTAGCTGGCTTACATTTTTGGTAATTGGATCCTATGATTTTCATGTTCTGCAGGTTGAGATACTTGGAGGAATAGGTTTTTTTTTTTTTTACTTTACCCCATAGCAAATCTCAAAGATTAAGTGCAAACAGATCAGGTTGGTCCAGGCTAACAGATTTTTTCTATGCAAAGATAACTCTAACTCACTTAATTGCCACCACTGCAGCACTGAGACCTGGAATCACCCCTTCTGACTGGGGGAATTTAAACTGGTTTTGGAAACATAGTTGCTAAATTGACTTTGTATAAGCAGTGGAGGAAGACAGGTATGTTTGAGAAGGGATTTCAGGTCTTAAGGAGACTGATTTGTGTTCTGTGAATGCTTTTCTCTCTTCCTTTGGCTACCTAAATGTTGATGAACTAACTCCTGACCTAAGTTCTGGAGTTTTTTTCCCATCTTTCTTGGCAGAACAGCTCCAGAAGAACTAAATCATTACATTTGGTTTTCCTAACAAATATATTTCTTGTTTTAATTCTGTAATAGCTGATTGAGCAATCATTCAAAAGCAGATTTCTTACAATTTGTATAGAAACTAGTATCACATTTGACATGTAGTTTGTGATGATATTATTTTTAGAGACACTGAGAGCTTAAAGCTTACCTTTGTTCAGTGAAGGCTGTATGTCTTGCCTTTCTTGTATTTTTTTTCATTTTCCAATGTTTTCTGGCATTATCCACATTCTAAACAGTGGAATATATATTTCGAATATAAAATTTGCCAAAGCTCTTAACTCAGAAATTGTTCCCCTCTCAGTACATTGCAAGATGAGGTATGTGCATTTTAGAGTGCTCTATTTAATTAAAATCATTATTGTTGATTAAAACAGTTGCTTCTCCTACAGGAAAATCGAAATGGCAATCTGGTGGAAAAACAAAAAGGGTGACTCAAGGAACACACAAGACTGCAAAACAGGTATCTGCTCATTTTTTATTGTGACATAAAATTGATGACAGAACACTGTTTTTCTGTGAGATCACTGATATATTGTTGGGTGATTAATATTTCTTTAAAACTGTGCATATATTGTATTTTTAAAGCATATGAGTTTCAAAGTCAAGTATTCAGAAGTTTAAATTGCCAGAATTTAGGCTGTCTTCCTCAGCTTTTCCTTTTGGCACTTCCCAGCCTCTGCACACATGACTTATTGGCATTAAAGTTATTTTAAGGAAAGTGCTGTTCAATAAAATGATATAGGATATTCTTCCTATAATTATGCTGCTTAAACAAGGGCTGCCTTTCTTCCCAATTTCTAATTAGAGGAAAGTTCTTGACCTCATGTGTTAGTGGCTCAAGTCAGTGTATCTTAATTTGGAAAAAAAGTCCAGTTGAGTAAAATTTTGAAGAGTTAGGACTGGAAAGCAAGTTTGAATGAGAATTGTAAAGAAGAAACTGGTCCTATTTTTATTCATTTTTTTTCCTCTGTGAATGACAGCCTTTATTACATTAATAAAGTAATACCTCAATCTTTCCCATGTTTAATATTTTTAACCACTGTTTTTCTTTGATTTATGGATGTAGCCATTAGTACAGCTTTAGCCATGTAATATTTTGAGGCAGCCTGTCAGAATTTGGTAATAAAGCATATGGAAGATGTTCTTTTTTGAAAAAAGGGAAAATGTTCCACTTCCATAGCGATGTATTTGCATCTCTAAAACACAGGCACGTTCCTTTCCCAGTTTAGTTTCACAGCTGTTGCCCTGGTGCTGTCTCCTGACCCTGCTGCATCACAAACAGGGCCGTGCTGGTTCTCCTGCTGTGGCAGGTGCAGTGCCAGGGCTGGAGCTGGCAGGGTTTGCCCTCGGTGCCTGGGGGTGCAGGGCAGTGTGCAGTTGGGGTTCTGACCTGGGGATTGTGTGCACACTGAGTTGTCAGGAGGGTGCTCGCTTGCTGCTCAGTGTGGGATTGCTGTACTAAAGCTCTTGTTGACACAGTGCATTCCTGGTGGCTGCAGTTAAGGTTTGAAGGCTGCTGAGTGTCTGTGCATCTTGGCATCTCAGTTTGGCATTCTGCACCTTTATTTCTGCTGCTTTTCAGACACTGGATACTGCTGTAATTGGTGGCTTTTTTGGCTTAGTTTTGTTGAGCTTTCACTTTCAATTTTCCTTTACATATAAATGAGCCACTAATCTCAAGAAAATAAACTTACAAGAGCTGTTTCATATAATCTTACCAACCTCATCTTCCTTTCAGTAGGGTGCTGGCAAATATACATTGAATAAATTTTGGCATCCCAAGAGTATAAATATACACTGCATACTTTCCACAAGTCCAAGGCAAGTTACTGAAACTATTAGAGGGGAAAAAACCCCAAATTAAAAAACAGCAGGAGAAATTCAGTTTTAATGTTACTTTCATCATCCATGCTGGGTTACTTGAGATGTAAGAAGTGATATTCCCATGTCTGTTAACTTCAAAGGTACATAAGCTTTACATCTTCTGCAATTGAAGGTTTGAACTATTGCTGCAAGCTAAAGTATTTTTTCTAAAAACAAACCACCAACTTAATGCTTACCTGCTTGAGTGGTAGTGTTTACAATAAATCAGGTAGGTTAGAGGGTTTTATCCTTTCAAAGGTCTTCTGGTGGAGCATTGGTAGCTGTAAATGTTGTTAGGTTTTACTGAGACCCAAGTCTGCTTACAGGATAACTGCTGTGACTTACAGAGCCTACACATGGTGTTTTCCTCATTGAAGTATGGCTGACATATAAGAGAGAAGATAAATAGATGGCAAATACAGCAGATTTATTGCTAAATATCAAAACATATTCCATGATACTATCTTTTGAAAATAGGTTTGAAAATGTATCTTTCAATAGTGGGAATTATGCACGTTTCCCATTCCAAAACAACTGATCCTTGGTATTAATATTATCTGAATGACTGTAAACCTAATCAGTTTCCACATTTTATAAATACAGGCAGCAACAGGTAGCACTGTTATTTTAATGTAGCTATTTATAATCCTGTAGTTGCATTTGCATCATTATAAACTGTAGTTTCAAGGAGCTATAAATTAGGCAGTATATAAGCTTTGCTTTATATGTTTTTACACAAGGCCTCAGCCTAGGAGCATCTTTTCTCCCAGCAGTTTGTTAAGAGGTGAGTTATGTAATGGAAGAAAAAATATGAAACCCTTCTGAAATTGCTGTTCATTGGTTGTTTATGCCATGCATCTTTCTGAGCATGACTCTTGTGCATACATTAACTGGAGTTCATCTGGAGTACACTTGGAGCACTTGGAGATATATGTAAGGGTAGCAGAGATGTTGGTGTGATTGTAGTAAATCAGGTGCCCACTCTTCTGCTTCTTACAGAAAAATTAGCATCTCCCCACAAACGCAGGTGAGAGCATAGCCATTCTAACAGCACTGTGTCTCCCTCCCTAATTGCAAAGTGGAATTTATTTAATGATGTGTGGTACAGGACAAAAAGGCTTGAATCCCAGCCAGTTGTTTGAAAATTACACTGTTTCTGGTGAGTGATTAGATATCCTAATTATAAAAGCTGTGTACTGTCATGTGTGGTGTCATTTGATTGTTCTTATTCAATCACCAAAGCAGAGCATTTAGAATGGGATTTTGCATTAATCCCTGCAGGAGTACTCCAGTAAGAATTGATGTGCTGGAGGTACATGCCTCAGTGGACCAGTGCATCAGAACTACATTAAAGGTGCCATTAAATACATGAATGAAAAAAGCCAACCCAAACCAGACTACCTTAGCAGGTAGCTAATTCCTCCATCACAAAGTAGCACACAGTTGGGGTCACTTGGTGTTTACTGGGGGTGCTTGCCCACTGGCTATGCAATGCACAAGCAGCATTTTACACTTTGTTTACTACTGTGGGAAACTATTTCAGATTTAATAAGGGCAGTGCCATGGGACCAAGTGGTGATTTGGTATTTTTAGCCATAGGTGTGCTTCAGAACCCTTTGGAATATCCTCCACACCCATCCCATTTAGCATGTTGGCTGTCCCCTGCACCAGTGCAGCAAAGCAGTGCTGGGTCAGTTAAGTCTGTGTTTTACAGACATCAGCATTTCACTGGCATTAATACGTATTAGCATGATGGTTTAAAAACAATTGTGTCATATGTAATATCTTGGTAATAGAACTTCCCTGTGGTGGAATATTGCTGGTATGTTTATTAGTAAAGTGCTATTTTCACCTCTGGATGTACACACCTGTCAGAATAAGTAATACAGGATATGTAAGTAGAAAATTAATCTTTCCAGTGTGCTGAGAAGAATGCAAATATTATAACTGTCAAAGAAACAGACTCTAGTTGAACATGAGAGCTGCCTGTATTTGAGAAAGCTGGTGTTAAAAAACTCAAGTCAGTGCAATGATGGAGCCACCTTCAGCGAAGAAGTTCTTGTGTACAGGTGTTTCAATATGTTGGTAAAAGGTGTGTTGCACAGAAACCCAGCTCCTTACCATACTTCTGTTTGTTGTTCTCCTTTCCCCTTGTACCTTCCTGGTTTCAGAACACTACCTTGGACTGTAAATTAACAGCAGCAGGAGCTGGAGACAAAAGCTTTGAGAAAAGCCCCACCAAAAGCAGGCAGCCTCGCAAGGTGGATCTGCGGGCTCGGTACTGGGCCTTCCTCTTCGACAACCTCCGGCGGGCAGTGGATGAGATCTATGTCACCTGTGAATCAGATCAGAGTGTGGTGGAGTGCAAGGTAATGCTCCAGCTCAGAGAGTCCTTTGCCTCTCTGGCTTTTTTGGTATTTTAGAAAAATGGTAAATGAGGACTTAGAGCTTCAGAAACATGTTACTTTTTCATTTGTATTTTGTGTATGCTTTTAAATAGGAAAGCTGAGGAGGTATGTATCTGTGTTTAAGAAAATGCTTTCATCTTGAGCAGAGACTGATTTTTGAAGTGTATGAAACTTGTTATGTTGTACGTGATATTATTAGAGCTCAGTTTTTTGCTGAAGTCAGATTTTGTTTATTGAGTTCTGATTTTTTTACTTTTGTGACTAAACACTGATGGATTCCTTTTTCCCACTAATGTCCTTTACTGTAGGTGGCACTGTTGCAGTTCAGCTTTTTTCACGTTCATTTGCTGCATGTTAAGTGGCTTAATTACACACTGCTGCCTTTCTGCAGTGATAGTTATCACTCCTCTCATTGTCCCTTCGTTAAGAAAGTGATTGATGGTTGAGTGTAAGCAATGTCTAGTTGGGATGTCACTGTAAGACACTTCCCAGTTTCAAATAACCTGGATTTGTAATGGCTTGTGCATCTGGTTCACATTTTTTTGTGATTTTCTAGTAGATCTGTAGAAATACCCTTGTCATTTAATAAAAATCACTCATGCTTTGGAAATGGAATTTATCGCAAGCATTAAGAGAAGTCAGAATACATTATAAAAGAAATGTTAAAGATATGACTTTGTTTTCATATTAAACATGGCTGGAAACTCAACACATTCTGGAAATGATTATCTCATCACTGTAAAAAAATTCATATATCAATTTAAGTAAACTTTTTTCTTATCCTGTGCATCTCCTCCTTTGCTGTAATCAGACACGGCCAAATTGCTTTGGAGATTAGCGTACAAATACATTTCATTGAAAGCAGCTTTGAGAGCTGAACAGTAGCTCAGAGGCTTCCAAATCTCTGCTTGCTCTAACACAGTTTAACATTTTGTTACTGAACTGTCTTCCTGCTCAGGAAACTTCTCTGTAGAATTTTTTGGTTTAAGAAAGTCAGCCCGCCTTGGATTGTAATTAAATTAGCATTTTAAACTTTTGTGGCTGAAGGAACAGAAGCGTATTTTGTACCATTATCACATTTTTGGGGGTTAGATATCGTTCAGCATTTTAATCAGACCTGTTGATCTGCTTTTGGATGGGGATATGATGCAGCCCAAGTGGAAAGTCTTCATTTTAGCAGACTCTTGACAATGATGTATGCATCTGTGGGCATCAGGTTACTTGTTTGCAAAACAGAGGTGAAAAAAACCCCAAAAATGAGCAAACAGGGCAGTGCAGTGTCAAATGTGAAATTTTTATAATGTTCATGTTACTCTTACCTTTCAAAAGATCTTTTCTTTCAGCACAAAAGTATGCCTTACCTGAGTGGCTGGAATATGTATTTGTGCTGTGATCTTTTCTCTGTAGGATTTTCTTTTACAGGTTACTGTTAAAGGATGATTATTCTTTTGATAAATTACCATCATTTCTGTTAATTAAGTTACGAAGTGTGAAACTACTTAGTCTTGAAAATTATTTTTACTAATAATGTTTCTCTTCTATAAATTCTATTATTTGTCATTATTTTATCGTGGTTTTGACAGGCAGTCCAGTTTCTCCCATTTTGACTACTGGACATAGATGGGAAATAATTATTAAATAAGAAACCAAAATGGTCCCACTGCTAACCTTTCTTTCTTTTTTTTTT
>VWYO01027898.1:669556-718712 GCA_013400275.1 Rhadina sibilatrix
TTTTTTTGAAGTGATATTTTGAAAAATCCTTTCAATTAAGATAAGTTCACGTTATCAGAATCTTCCTTATTTTTGACCTTTTTAAACTTCTGTCTTGGTCAAATGGGTAGGTACTATTCTATTTAAACATTGCAGTTGTTTAAAGGTTGTCTTATAAAAAGACCTGTGTAAAAATGAAATTTACAACTTCTGGCATTTTAAACCTTCTGCTTAACCTGGTATAAAAGTGTTAGTTTGGGTTTTTTTTGGTATTTTGTGCCTTTTGCTCTCCTGTGTCCTTAGGAGTTGCAGTTTTATTGATTGTGTTGTCACTGAAGATGTTTGATGCTCCCCAGTGGGAAAGGGCTCTGGTGGCTCTTTGTGGTTGAAACTGCAGACAGAAGGGTTGTGGTGAGGATCCAAACAGTGGCAATGTGTGTAAGAGGATCAGTGCTTGTGTGTATTTTCTCAGCTTTGGCCTCTGCTGAAGTTGGTATTCTGCTATTGATTTGGAATTGAGAACTCTCAAATCATGTATGTAGATATATAGATATGGCTTGGATGCTTTGTGTGGAAAGGTGTAATGAACGTGGTTGAATTATTTCTGAAATAAATGAAGAGTTCAGCTTTAGGCATCCTCTCATTGTACATAAATTAGTTTGTGCAACAGTGATAAAAGATTAGATATATCCTAGTAGATATGGCTGTAACCTTCAACATTTGAAATGCAAATTGTGTGGATATTCTCTATATTAGCTGGGTTTCTGTGTGTCTGATATTTATATGAATATTTTACCTACTGTTTTCTAGGTTTGGGTAGCAAGTGTAGGCAGAGCAGAAATGGTAATGCCTTTAAATCTCCTGCTGTATGATAAAAGGTATTAAGACCAGAAGATTTTTAGATGGGTGAAGGCAGATTCTGTAGTCAGTTTTGGTTAATGGAGCAGATGTCTTCAGCTGCTATTCTTCTGTGGTGTTTTCAGGTGTCTCAGCAACTCAGTTTGTGTTTATATGTGAGTGTGTACGTGTATATAAAAAACATTACACACTTATGTAAATCCTTTACTGGTAGAGTTTGAGCAACTGGATCCAACAACTAATGATACAGCAAGTATAGAAGAATATCAAACTACTTTTGTTTTAATTTTGGGGATCTTTTTTATTGTAGAATGATTTAACAGCTTCAGCTCTTCCTTTCAAAAAATTTTATAATGTAAAAATTTAGTTCCATATTCTTTTTACATTGCTGTTTAGCATTACTTAAAGCTTGTACAATCTCTTGTCTTTTACCTAACATTAGTTTCTGGTGTATTTCTGGAAGGTTTTGGCCTTCTCTTGTTTCTGAATTTTACAGATGCATTCTTAAATCAGTCTGATTCAGTGAAAACAGTTTGATTTTGCTTGAGTTTCTTATTCCCTCTTTTGAATTGGAAAATTCAGCAGTGGAGTTCTGTTGCTGTGCATCTCACAAACAGCACCAAGGTGAGGAGGTGGGTAAAGACTTCCATTAAAAGTTTAGACACGTTGCATGATGTTCCTCTGCAAAAGAACCAACTGAATCAACTTCAGTCAAGGCCTTTGGGTCAGGGGCTGTCTGTGGGAGAGTCTGGGTTGATTGAGGCCTCCCAGAAGCAGAGAGGAGCCTCTCTGAGGGCTGCTTTTGGGCCTGGGTCTGCAGGTTCTGCTGATTTCACTCTCTGCAGACTGAGACTCCTGCTCATGTAGCTGAGCCACTGCTGGCCTGTGGGACAGCCAGTACTGCAGCTGGAGTATGGCAGAGGAGTGCAAGGCTGCCACACAGCACTCACAAAATACTCTTTCTAGTTCTGAATTTGGGGATACTTACCCAGAGTATACATCTTCCTAAGTAAATAACTTCTGGCTGTATTGTGGCAGTCCATGCCCAGTGAAAATCTCTGGGAGCATTCCTGCTGCCTCTTTTTGGACATTTACTTTTGCATCCTTGTCATCTTCCAAGGATGAGTCAACAGAGAAGCACAGGAAAATGGGTTCATGGACAAACATTCAGTCTTAAAGATAAAAAGGGATGAGGTCTTTCAAAATGGTGATCTATTCTGAAAATTCAGATCTATTCAGCATGTCTTTTAGTTGGCAGTCTGGGTATCCCTGTTCCTGCCTCTTCATCCTTTGCATCAGACATATGTGTGTGTGTGTATTTAAATTTTGTGTGATTGAGTCCCTGCATGTGTCACTGCATTAATTCTTCTGGAGAAAGTTTCCTTTGGAAGTGGTTGTGTCCTTTGGAGCACATCCTTGTCAGCCAGGGGATTCTGGCTGCCATGTCGAAGGTGCATCAATGAGGAGCAACTCAGGGCAGATGTGCTGCATTTAACACTTGGATCTAGGAGACCATGTGCTTGCTAAAGATATTATTTGCCACGTACTGAAGTTGCTAAGTTGATACAAGGAGGGTCCTTTGTCTAGAGGAGCTGCTTCCTTTCATCCTTTACCAACGCCGGAGCTGGCTTTAATTATCTGTAATTCAACTGTGTGAAAAGGCTACAAGGGAGTTTTTGAGGTGACTTTTGTGTCAAATTACTGAAACACCCAGTTACCCTTGAAGACATACATTAAAAGAAAGAAGGAACTTAGTCTGTGTGCTAAAAGCATGCACCTGTTAAAAAAAATAAAAAAAGCTTATTTTGGTAAATACATAAACTAAAATATTCAGTATAGATAATGCAACAGCTTAAAATAGGCATGGTTTGTAAAATAGAACCCATGCTTCTAGCTTGGCTAATAAGCTAAAGTACAGATGTGGTGACAGAGTTAATTTCCCTGATGTGTGTGCTGCTATTTTGGGTTGAAGTAATCTTAAAATCCTACAGTGTTCCCTGTTTGCCTCTTCCTTGTTTGAGAATGGGAGAGTAAATGCATGAAACGACATTTCAGAGTGGTTAAGTGATTTCTGAAGTGCACTTCCAGTTCTGAAGGATTACAAGGGCCTATCTAGGACCCGAGTCCTGACTGAGGATTGTTCCCATGTAGCTGCTCTTGAAGATCTTTGTTGATTACAAAGTAATTAATAGGATCACCCAGATGAGGAGACTAGAAGTCCGACTTTGAGATAAATACATGGCAACCAGAATAATCAATGAAAGCTGGAGAAAGGAAGGGAGAACAGAGACATGCAGAACTGTTGATCAGAGAGTTGACAAGAACCGAGAGGAAAAGGTAACAGGAGTTACATTGTGGCTGGTGTGAGTTTCATGTCACTGCTTTTCCCCGGAGGGTTGTTTTTCAGCGGTATTGCTTTCTTGCTTAGTTCAAACCGTCTCTTTAAAAATCGTGCAGGATTGATGTGACCTTGAGAAATCATGAGATATAAAATTGTTCTGACTCCAGTGCAGCCGCAGCGTGGCCCATAAAGGTTCCTTTTTGTCAGCAGCTTCTCGAGTGGTGCAGCTTTGCCCTGGCTCAGCAGCGGGGCGCGGGAGGTGCCGCAGGTAGAGCGGGATGGCTGCGGGAGCCCCGCCGGGATCCTGTGTCAGAGGACAAAGGGACGGCGCCGCCCGGCCTGCTCCGCGCCGGCCCCGGGCTCCGTTACAAACCAATCGAAGGCGCTGCGGCCGATTGGGGAGCTAATTGGTAATTTTAGCTGGACATCTATATGGAGTTATCTGCATGCCTGCAACGGCGCTTTCAGAGCCACTTTTGTTCTGCTCCATCCTGCTTGACAAAATGGCCCTCATAGCTTTAGGGAGAGAGATGTGCATCAGTGAGTATGGGGCCGCTCCAGCTGCTTGTCTTGTTTGTATTCCCTTGTTCATAAAACATGGCTCGGGTTACAGCTGCATGGCTCTGCTCTGATCATTTCTGATAATGTGGAGCTAAACATTCCTTAAAATAGGTTAAACCATTTATTGCCTTTTTTTCCTGTGCCAGCTAACTTCAGAAATATAACTCACATTCACATTAATTCTTTCCTTTTTTTTTTTTTTTTTTTCTTTTTTTTTCTTTTTTTTTTTTTTGATGAGTAATATGTCAGTGGCTGCCTTGAGAAGTAAATGATTCAGAATTAAATTTTGCTTTCTATGCTCTCATTGTTAGTAACAGTCAGCACAACTTAGTATGGGCTAACCTAAATGGACGTGAATTGGATTAGAAAGCTGAAATTTTATTAGTGGAACTGAAAAAAGAACTGGCTGAAACACTTCACTTGTTCATTTCTTGTAGCAGACTTTACTTAAGTAAAAAGTAAACCAACTGCATTGTAAGAAAGATTTCTTTTAGCGTTTTTGGGGAATATTTCAAAACAAAGAGCAACTTTTGTGTCAGCAGTGGGATTCTGTTTGATTTCCCTGGTGTCTGACTTTGTGGTGCCTTTGCTTTACAGCAACCTGCATATGCTCTGTTTGTGTCACAGAGAGTAGTTAAAAGGATACTTGCATCAAAACTGAAGCTGAATTTCAAAGTTAGGGTTAAACAAAATAAATATTAATCCATATGATTTTACATGAAAAAGCATTTTGCATGTGTTAGAGGTTCTTTTTTTGTTAAAGAGACAATTAAAAGTAAAGATGTATGGGATATGATGTTACAGAAATGTGTGTTAGTTACCTGGACTGTGGGAGAGTGTTCTAACTGGTTTTGGTTCAAAGGTTTTATTGTTAAAATTTGTAGTTATACACTTAAAAACCAATACCTTCTCATTTGAAATTGTTCCCAAAATTTCTGATAATTATTTGCTTTGAGTAGAAAATTTATCTTCTTACCAGCAGGAATGACTTTGGCATAGTAAAGAACTTGTAAAACAGCAGCATTTTGTCATTAGTGTTTTTTGTTATACCATAAAATTATATCTGTACTTTACATTCTACATGTGAAGCTCATTTTAGTTTCATAGAATTCAAGCTTCATTCGTGGATTTTGATTATTTTCAGCACATTGTCATGACAGAGTACAGGAGTCATTTTTCTTGTTTCAGAGTAGTTCTGAAAGCTGCTCTTTCTGACTGACACGAGCTCAAACTCTCTCCCTTTGAAAGTCATTCATGTGCTTTGTTGGTGATACTCAGTTTTGCTGAGGAGGTGCCTTAAGTCTGTGTGTGTTTTGTCACGTTCAGACAGTGATTTTTGAGTTTGTATGTGCAATACAAAGAATTGCTCTTTTCCCTGGCAGTAGATAACTGTGGTTTGCTCAGGGAACACAACTGAGAGTTCCATTATATTGTGTTTTGCTCTGCTTTACAATGAAAAACTGGTGCCTTTAACTGAGTAGAGGCAACTCACCTTGAATTTTTCATTCTTTCTGAATGTAATCTGACCATGCTGTAGGTACTACACTCATATGTTTGTGCCAGCTGGGCATCAGTAGTTACAGTCAATAATTTCTCAAAGTTAAGGATTTTTTAATCAGAAACATGTCTCCAGCCACTGCCATTTTGTCTGTGACTTTCTTCCTGGTGTGGTGTGAAGTTAATTTATATGTCCTTTTGTAACAGTTAATTTCATTTGTTAGAGACCAGCATGTGGTTCCAGATTCAAACTACTTCATTAAGATTTTGCATGTTCTGAGTAAATCTCCAGCAGGCCTGCATCGTTTCTGACAGTGTATCTTTAATCCCACCCAGGTTCTGATGCTGTTGCTTTTGTGGAGTTTTGTCTACTTTCACTTCACAAACGTTAATTGTGACATTTTTAGTCTTCCACAGACCTTTTAGGTTTTGTATAGTTTTGCCTTCTTGGTGATTTATGTCCAGCATATTTTAAAAGGTAACTCTGACCAAAAAAGGGGCATAAATAATGAAACAGGTATCCTTATGTGTGTTGAGGACTATTTTCTTGCAAATGTTGCCATTTTGTCCTTACACATTGATGCTGACAGGTCTTGAGGTATGTGCACCTTATTTTTTTTTTTTTTTTTTTGGGTAAATGTTTTAATGATTGTTCACATAAAAATCTTAATTATCTGAGCCTTCTCGTTTTCAGGAGTTTTCTCGGGTTTAATGAGAAAGCTAAATAGTAAATGTCCTTTTTCCTTTTCAGTTCCTTTTTTGGGGTGGGGGATTGTTTTTTAAATAGAAAGATTGATGTGATGTTTGCTTTTCAGGAAGTCCTGATGATGCTTGATAACTATGTAAGGGACTTCAAAGCATTGATTGATTGGATACAGCTACAGGAGAAGCTAGAAAAAGCTGATGCTCAAAGCAGGTAATTAGATTTATATTTTTTTAATCTACAGAGAGAGTAAAGTTCACAGTAAACTTCATTTTCTAGCAGAGATTCAGCAAATAGAACCAATTTTCCTTTTGGACAAAATGGGTGTGAGGACATTTAATGTGTGTTGTCACTGTCACTTAGAAGTAGGGGATATTTCCAGTCCTTCCCCCATCTTTTCCTTTTAAATGGTTGGTTTGATGCTTTGCCCTATACTGGAATTTGAAATAAACATTGCAGTCTTGCAAAGAGGCATTATTATTTATGATATGGGTCTGGCTAATAGGGTTTGGAGTTGGTGTAGAAACAATTGCTAAGATGAATGGTTAAATTCAGCAGGATTTGTTAATTCACTGAGTGTCGGTTCTAGTTTTGCTTTAAGGTGATAGAGGAAGAGATATTGTGAATTATGTTCTTAAACTTTTCCTTCCTGGGTTTGCAGACCTACTTCACTGGCTTGGGAAGTAAAGAAGATGTCTCCAGGACGCCACGTGATCCCAAGTCCATCCACAGACAGGATCAGTGTGACGTCAAATGCTCGAAGGAGTTTAAATTTTGGGTATGAAACCAGCTAAGAAGTTTATTGGAGCTAAAATAAAGGTTCATTTAAAGCAAAGCTCACAAATGCACTATTTTTCTCTAGTAGCCAATGTATTGTTTTGTTGCTTATTGAGTCTTATAAGCAGTTATTTGCATTCCTAAAAAAAAGCCCGTGATCTGTAAAAGAAAATGCTATCAAAGACTTTCCTAACTTTGTAATATATTTAATTACTGGTCATTACAAAGACCTGAAGATAAAATAATATTAATGTATTTCATGTGATCTGTTTAGTACTCTCTTCTCTCTACAAAACAAAGGTCAGAATGTCTGTAATTGGCATTTTAAAATTGCCAGTGTATGCACTGTGAGTGGCCAGCTGAGTGAGCAGAAGTACATCCAGTTCAGAAAGCGTGAGTGTAAAGTGAGATCATGATGATTCTGATGTGTGGTGAAACTGATCCTGGTTCAAATGTAGAGCATCTTATATGCTACAGTAAAGCATCTTTTACTTGTTGGAATGAAAATGTCTGAAAGCCATGTGCATAGATTTAGAGCAGCACTGTCTGGTGCTGTCTCAGTCTGGAGAGCTGGATGTGTCCAGCTGAAGTTTTTCTCTGTGTGTGTGCTGTAGTCCCTTCAGGTTTGTTGGGATCTAGGGAATGCACTGCCCAGTTTCCTCAGTGCTTACAGTGCCCTCAGCAGAGGTGTGCTACTGGACTGTTTGGTCAGCTCTCTGAGGAGTCAGCTCTCTGAAATTGTGCATATCTAATATTTCTGCCAAAATACTACAAAGTGCGTTTGGTGGAAAAACCAGTGTGTTTGGTGTAGGCCCTGTGGAGGTGATTCTGTCGATACCTACCTGACAACATCTGAGAGGTATCTGCTGAAATGCCTGGTGGTGGGGAGAAAATATGCACAAGCATTCAAATGAAACACTTGAATCTGGTGGAGATCAATGCTCTTTTATTTTTACTAGAACATAACAGCTCAGCACAATTAGTCTTTCAGCTAAGCCTTATTTGGCTGTAATTACATGTTGCTATTGCTGCTGGAACTGTTTTATTCACAGTCACAGGGACATGATGAGCAACTCTGTGCGTTAGAGCAGGGAACAGCAAGATGAGCTTTCTATCCTTCACACTCACAAACTTTTTTCTTCTGTTTTAGTCCACTTGTGTGTCTCAAAACAAGGTAACCCCAGAGAGCTACAGTATTTTGTGTGTGTGAGAGAGAAAATAGGATGGAAAATAAGGGCTGAGACGTACTTGGTATTATAGAAATTTTTGGCAGAATGATAGGAGTTACTAGGAAAGGAGTAGGGGATAAAGGAGAAGCAGTATTGCTTTCTGCCTCTGTAGAAATTAATGATTCGTATCTGTAGGCACCTTCATATCTTCCCCAAAGCAGTGTAGAAAATGTAGGAAAAGTACAGAAGCTAGAAACAGGGATATTCAGAGCTATCCAAGAGCATTGATGCAAAAACAAAAGAATTTGGAGAAGAGATAGTGAGAAGGGTGT
Source organism: Rhadina sibilatrix (assembly GCA_013400275.1). Taxonomy (NCBI): domain Eukaryota; kingdom Metazoa; phylum Chordata; class Aves; order Passeriformes; family Phylloscopidae; genus Rhadina; species Rhadina sibilatrix. The sequence continues at coordinate 677,774 of VWYO01027898.1, forward strand.
GATACATAAGTTATGTGGATGATGAGGAGGAAAATGCTGTTTGTTATTTTTAATGGAAAGGAATTGGGAGTACTAAATGGTCAAACACCAGGCTTAAAACGACAGGAGTATTTCTCAAGACTTAGTATGTAGAATTTGTTATTATGCATTGCTTTGGTTGCCAAAAACATTTAATGCCTTCAGAAATTAGTATCACAAAGATTAAATTTCATCTTGTTTATTAAAAACAAAGATTTGTTGAGCAAATTACAGCAACTTTTCAGTGTAAACTGCTGCAACCTGGAGAGTTTGCCAAAGGAGAAGTAGTTCTGTACAGCACTGTTCTGATAGTCTCTGACAGACTGATAATGCTTTCTAACAAACCATTCTGTTACTTGATCAGACACTAAAAAGAGCTGTGACTTTCATTTAGGAACCCTGCAGTGACAATTTCTGCAACACGCCTGGCTCCTTCTGGTGTAAGTTGGGCTGATAAGGTAAAAGCCAACCATGGAACTAAAGCTGCCAATCCTGAGCTGGCAACAGCACAAGCCTGTCTGGTACCTCCGGCACAGAAGTCACTGCGGAAAAATGGCAAGTCCCCTTCAGTGGCTTCAGTTATTTGCACAAACTCTGTGGTATAAAGTGAATTCAGAATGTCATCACCTATGTCCTAAGCAAAATTAAACCTAGTTTTGCAAAATACAATGTTTAAATTCAATATAGAGGTAAAAGATTCATGCAGCCTTACATTGCAGTAGTTAAGTTTGAGACGAAAGTGTGCTTTCATGTGTAGGTAACATTCTGCTGTATTTTCACTGACTAGAATTTGATCTGTTAAAATACTAGTTTATAACATCCCAAGAAGCAAAAGGTCACAAACTGCTAGTCTAACTGACTGCAAGTTGGGATGGCTTAACAACATAAAGAATAATGCATGTACAAGAATCTGGGAAGAGCTCAAGGTGGTTTTATATGTCCTGGGAGAACATGCTATTAGGACTGTGCTGAAGTAACAATTGATGTTTTTCCCTTGGAAGACAAGAGTTACCACATTTAGTTATGAATTGTTTCTCTAAAGATGCTCCTTGGAGAATGCTTGATTCAGGATCCTTTGTTCTAGAAGAGATTGATCTAGTTGCAGACATAAAAGACTACCATTTGGTTTGTAAAATTAATTTCTTTGCACTGGATCCCTGAGATTGTCTTCAGAAATGCTTTTTTTTTCCCTTTATTTTCTTCATGTGTGGTCTGAGATGACTTTCTGCAAAACCATCAGGCAGGATGGATATTCTGAAAGAAAATAAAAGTAGTTTGATTTTTTTTTAAATAAAAAAAAAGAGGTCCAGGAAGTGAATGTATCAGTTTGAGATAGTTGTGTGTTCAACCTAGGAGTAGTAGAAGCCATGTGTGATGACTTGAGGATTTGTGGCATATTATGGAGGTAAAACATCTTGTCCAGGAGTCTTGCCCTGTAACATGAATGAGTTCAGGGGTGGATTCCTCTGCTCACAGCAGAACCATCAAAGCCATACTCCAAGGATGGTGGTTGGAAGGGGATGCATGGCTGCTGCCTGCTGTGCACAGTTGCAGTGAGCTGCTTAGAGAGGCACTGTTTGAGTTCTCAACCCTTTAGACACATGCCAGTAGTTGAAGTTACTTTAACAAAAGCTTTTTCTGGTGATTATCGCTTGTATTAGTGACAGCTCCAAGCTGTTAATGAAATACCTTTCTTAGGTGCTCTTGTGCATATGGAGAGTGTCATTAGCTACACAGGGAGTAAAAGGGATCTGTATTTCAGTATGGATAATGGATTTTAAGAGGCTAAGAGGCAAAACAAAAGATTTGATCCTATGTTACTTTCAGAGGCTATTAGAGGTCTGAAGAATTAGTGTTGTGCTTTTATTGAATGTTACTTGCAGCTGATGAGCTCCAAAAAGAGAGAAGCCCCTTAGATCCTGTAGTGCTTGCCTGCAAGTGTTCAGTAATCTTCAAATCAAATGTACAATGCAATCCAGACTTGAAACATTCCATTTTAAAAAATAACAGTCATGCCTCTGGACTTTGTTTATTCTTAGTAGTCTCTAATTTTTGACATTGAGCATTGGAGAATTTCAGTGATTTTCTCATGGCTGAATTGTTACGTTTTTAACAAATCAAGTTCTCTGTAGGAGCATGTTGTCCTTTGTGTGGGAGGTGGAATCACTTTGGTAAGATCCAGTTATTCTCACTTATGCAAGTGCATGAAAATGTGTGAAGTTTCTGTGAAGGGAGCCACAGAGTCTCTTCACATGCATTATTGAAGCAGCTCTAAGGCTCGTGTGTCATCTGCTCTGCCCCTTGCCCAGCTAATGCACTCCCAGCTGTTTGTATTCCCCCTGCCTCCTGTAATGCTCCCTTGCCCACCCAAAGCCCAGCTGGGGCTTACAGCACAGGATTTCCCCAGACACTTTTCTCCAGTGATTCCCAACAGCATTATCATTAGATCTCACAATGGTTTTGTAATGTGGATGAGTGGTATGATACTGTATCTGTTTCATGGTTGATGCAATTTCCAAATTTAACTAAGTAAGCCCTTAGGGAGAAAGAAAATGCATTATTTTTCCATATAGTTCTTTAATTTTCCTTTTCTGAATGCATAATTAAATGAGTTTAAATCATCTTATCTCATTTCCCTCATTAAACTTACTGTTACCCTCAATATTTTAATGAGCTTTAAAAAATCGTCTTTCATGCTTGAGTGTTATTTACAATATGAAACGTAGCCTGTTCTTACTGTCTGAGCAGTTTCTGGTCATGAATTCCCTGGTGCCTGTGCTAAAAACTGAGATGGGTTACAAGTTTAGAGTGTTTATTAGAAATGGAAGTAGTTGCTTAAAATTAAAATAATTGTTACAGAATTTAGGAGAAAGAGCAATCTAGAACATGTGAATTTCTCCAAAATACTAAATTTTTTTCTGTTGCCATACTTGAAATCTGGTTGTTTTTTATTGTTATTACTGTTACTGTCATTAAGATCTTGTATGAATTGCTCCTGTCCATACTGGGAATAGATGTTCTCTAATGTAGCTTAGACTGGAGACCTTGCAGGATGTCGAGCCCTCTCAGGTAGCTGTTCTGCTTTGGGTAGGATGTTACTGGCAAGTAAATTTTTTCAAAGGTAGAACCCCCAGGAGTTTGCACACAGGTGCCTGGATTTCTGTTCATGATGTTTCCAGTGGGCTCCTTGGCCAGTTCTTCCAGATGGAGCAACTTCCCAAGAGCCTGGTGGCTGGGAGGGCTGGAGATAACAGATGGCTTGTCACATCCATGTAACACAAGAGCAGGCAGGGACAGCCAAGTTCACATGGAACTAGAAATGAATTATTCATTCCCAAAGCTCTGGGAGTAATCAAACCCAGCATGTGATACAGCCTGTGGAGATGGCTACTGGGCTGTAAGAATTCCAGATGCAGGGAAAAGAATATGAAGGAAGATTGATGCCTTATTGAGTATGAACTTTGTCTCTCATTAGATGTGATCTAATGTCAATAAATGTATTAGCTTTGCAAACTCTTAGTTAAAAATCGTGCCTGGAAGGGGCTGAATGCTGACCTGCTTGGTGAATTAAAATGAACAGAATCTTCTGCACTGTAATTGTCAGGTGGCATCACACTGTTAAACTGGCTCCAGGTAGGTCAGGAGTAAATACATACATGCATTAAAAACTGCTTTGTGCTTGAAGAAGTCACCAAACAGTATTCGTTCAAATGCAAGTATTTCTGGGCTATTAAAATGCTTGGTTGAGTCTTGGGTAATAATTATGAATCTGACAGTGAACAAATGCAAATTAAAAATTGAACATGTATGGCTTTTATGGAAAGATTCATTCTTACTTTTGTAAGTGTGATTATGGTTTTCTATGCTCTGAATAATTTTATTCTGATTAATTCTGTCATTTTAGACTGCTAAGAAATATGCCACGAGACAAAGAACAACTAGGCAAGACAGGCAAGAATTTTTTTTTTTGGTAGAGTAAACTTTAGTAGATATTAGTACAATTAAGATACATGTATATGATTAATATACCTTATTATCTAGATGTTAGTAAAATTATGTTTAGGTAGTAGATACTACAGAAGGGTATCTTCTGATCCTTTTAATGTAGAAAAGACATTTTTATGTAAAAGGTGACTTCAATTTTCAGAACAAATAGAAGTGAAGGGTTTCAACAATCTTGTTTTGCAAAATAAAAAGCAAAAGGAAACCCAAAAGTTGCTGCAGTAAAGCAGTGGTGGTTTTTTGGTTGATTTTAGCAGTTCTCCTGAACAATCTCTGTTGTCTGTTACTTGCCAGGGAAATTTCTTGGCCAGATTTTGTCCTAAGCCAGATACAGTAGAGTCTTTGTGGTCCCATCAGTTTCTAAAGCCTGTGGGGTCCCTCAGGGGTCTGAGCAGTCCTTGTCCCACAGGGTGCAGAGGCAGATGCTGCACAGGCTGTGAGCTTTCTGCATTAAATCTGGTTGTGATTCCTGGGGAATGAAACCCTGTTCCCTGGAGAATTGCCCTGAGAGGGCAATCTATTCCCATCACTAGGTCCTGTAGGTAATGATATTTTTTCTAGATGAAGATGAAGAAATGAAAAGAAGGCCAAAGTTGCCTACAGGGGTCAAATGGGAGGTCTGTGGCAAAGGAAAATGTAATTGGTGTGGTTTTTCCTGCCATTCCCATGTCTGGTCAGTGGGACACCCTGAAATGTGTGCAAATGCACATGAGGGGAAGGAACACAGAAAAGCTTTTTGCAGACTCTGGTACCAGCAGTGGTCTGAAGAGATCAGCTATATTCATTCACTCAGTCTGGGAGTTTTGTTTACTTTGAAAGACACAGCAATTTTTCTAAAGTGAAACAGTGTCAGTAGTAAAATATCAGATTTTTTTTCTGCATCTGTCATTACCATTATCATTTCTGAACAGTTATATAGTTATATAAAAGCAGCTGTTGATTGAGCTGCTCAGCAAAGATAAATTCCAGTTCTGTCCTGTCAAATTCCCTGGTAACTCAGGAGTTACACCAGCTTTTGGGCCAGGTTGCTGTTTCCCCCTGAGATGTTAAAAGAACCCAACAGCTAAATGAGCAGTGTTTGTAAAATGCCAAGGGCAGCAAAGGATGACAGTGCCATTAGTTGTGGTTTTGGCTCCTTTCCAGTTCACTGGTTACTGCTGCTCTTGGACACCAGTTCAAGTCCACCTAAAGGCTCTTTAGTCCAGTTCATATGTTAAACCTTAATGTTTGAGCTCCAGCTCTGGTGTTTATGCCTGAGCTACGTGGCCATCTTTGTTAGTAAAGACTTTAAAAATACACAGAAAATCCATATTTTATACAAGTTATATTCTAGATTATTACCCCCTGCAAAACAGACAATTTAATGTGGGGTTCTTTTGCATCTCTACTTCTCCAGCTAAAAGTCATCTCCTACACCCTTCTCTTCCTTTCATGGGAATTATCTTAAAAGCAGCTTTTGCCAAAATATGTTGGACAATATATACATAGTTCTTGAGTTTTTTGCAAGAATTTTTGTTCAGCAAATAGGCAAGCCTGAGCTCACCTTTCACACTTGTGAGTTGTACTGTCAGGCTTCAAAGAATCACTTACAGTTGTGAGAATATGTGGGAAATTATGTGTTGCTATTAATTGCTGGCCACAAAAATGTTACACATGGAGAAGGGGTTCACCTTGAAATCTAGAAATCTGGTCACACCTACGACCTGATGCTTCAGGCAGACAAATGTAACTTTAAATAGTTTTCAAGTATGTACCAATATCAGATATATTGATCAGAAAGTTATACATAACAGCTATATAGAAATCAAAGTAAATTGAAGAAAACTGCTTTTCTATTTTCTCCTTCAGTTTGCAGTCCCATTGTAGCATTATTTTGCTATTTCCTGGAATCCAGGAAAAGCAGTTTTCTAAAAGCTGACACCAATTTGTGTGTTTTTGTTATCAGAGTGAAACAAATAGAAAATGAAGTAAAGAAAGTACTGGCAGAATAGTAAGGATAGTAAACCCCATTTCTGCTTTCTGTGCTAAGTCATGCAATTATGTCTGTACTTTCACAAAAGGCCTCTGATGTTACTGTTGCTGCAAAGAGCAGATGTTGTTGCTTTGTTGCACTTTAGCATCTCATGAAGTAGCAGAGAAAAAGATGGCAAGTTTAAGTGCAGGTTGCCATTTCCCACACCTTTTTGTGTCTGAGTACCTTCCCTCTGCACTAACAGAACGTGTCCCATGAATGGAGCTCTCCAGTGTCCGTAATACCAAGAGCAGTCCTTGAAGTAAAAAGCTTTGCTGAAGACTTCATTGATTTTTTTTTTTTGTATTGATTTTTAAAGACAAAACTTTTCTCCCACAACTTGTGTAATACTGTGATAAAAGAGCTGTTTCTAATGCTTGTATTTGGAAGTGTTCTTGTCTGAGAGTGGGTTTTTCCTGCCGTAGATCGGAAGGATGCAGAGGGCTGGGAGACAGTCCAGCGTGGCAGGCCCGTTCGAGCTCGATCCACGGCTTTGGCTACAAAAGCTCCTGCAGCTGCAGAGTCACTGAAGTCCAGAGGTGACAGTGACAAGGAAAATGTGATTTCACCACCAGCGGAAAACAAGCATGGGAGTTCGGCCATTGGCAGTGCTGCACCCAAAAGCACGGAGCTGGTACAGAAGGATGCTTTACATCACTGTGAGGGTCCCCTGACTGAAAGGACTCAGGTCAGTGCATCATTATCAACCATTTTCTGATCTAAATCTTGCAGCTTTTCTTCAGGGCATTTTCTAAAGGTGGCGTTGGCTAGAGCTTTTATGAACTAACCAGATTGGAAAAGGCTTTTAAAATAATGGTTATTTCATTTACATTTGTGGAAATGCAGTAAGATGTCAGCACAAATAGGCTAATTAAAATTATGATGTTATGGACAGCTTTTCTATGTTTTCCAAGAAGTCAGCATTTAGCACATCTCATGCAGAGATTTCAGGTAGAAAGATCCAATTTTTGCAAGGCAAAAGCACCTGAAATAAGTGAAGTTATTTGCATCACTAGCTGTTGTTGCCGGGTATTTCCTTAAAATTTGACTCTGACTTTAAAAATTAGTATGTTCTATTTTGTTAATTTTGCAAATGCCTCATTAGTTCACAGCCTTGGAAGCCAATGGTAGCACTGGCACAGCATTGCAAGGGGATTCCTTAGAGCCAGCTCCTGAGATGCCTCCAGTTCTCACCAGTACTGACTGCAGTTCAGAAACTCTGCAGGTGAATGAAGCCTCTCCCCAGAGCACTGATGCTACGGACTGGTATCAAACAGAAAAAGCTAAATCTGAAACTGAAATGGATCCCTCAGATATTTCAAATGTGAGTGCTGCCAGATTGGTAAGAAATCTCGTAAGATTAGTGAGTGAATAATAAATCTAAGCCTTATTTTCTCAGTATGTGTTGCACAGTGTTTACTGTTAGCCTTATGTAAAAGCTGTAGAAAGATCTATGAGGTACTTACTGTAGGAAAAATAAATTGTTGCAGAGATACTTTCCATTATAGAATTTCATTCCGGTAAAGTTTCAGAACTTAAACTAGAAAGATACAAATGTGTTATTTGGAATAAAGAGATCTGTGCTCTCATCACTTCTTTTAATAATGTTTGTGCTAATTTTTCATTTCCTTCCACTAGCAGTCATTTTAAGTCAGACTCTCATTAAAGTCTTCCTTCAGTTTTGCTCATTATTCAAACTGGAAGCACATGGGATATCAAAATTCTGATAGAAACAAAGTCAGACCTCTGCCTTTTGCTGAGCTGCTCTGCTGGGTCTTCCTTTACAACAAGCAATTTGGAGGAATGCCATTCTTAAAGCAAAAAACTTGAAGTCAGTTTTCTGTTTTTATCTGGCTTCCCAAAAATGTGTCCTTTCCTGTCTGGAGAATTCTGCAGGTCCCAGGGTGTGTGCTTCACTGGGATTCTCTGAGTGGAGAGTTGCAGTAATGTTACATAAAATCCAGGTTATACTTTCAGACTTTGATTTGTTTTGGGTTTTTAGGGGTTTGTGTTTGTTTAGGTTTTGGTTTAGTTTTGTTTTGTCAGAAACTAGATTGAAATTCTGATTTGCAGAAGTGTTCCTGTAAATCACTTTCCCTTTAACTTTTGCAAACTGGAGTCCTGCTAGGTAATTTCCAAGCCAAGTACCTGTTTGCTTTTAGAGCAGATTTCAAGCATCTCCCACTAACATTGTTTCAGATGCTCAGTTATTAACAGTTCAGGATGCTGCCAGGTTGGTGGGATGTGTCTCTTGGAGGCATTTTACTGCTCCAGATTAGTCTGCTTTAAAAATCACTTTGTGTTTTATGGCACAGGGTTTGGTACTGGAGTGGAAGTGCTCTGGTTAATGCTGGACACTAGAGAGGGAATAGACAATCAGCACATCCAGGCTTACATTTTTGCTCCACTCTTGTCATTCATGTTGAAAAAGAAGTACAGCCTGAGATTCCATTGTATTAACTGTGGTAAAGTTTTCAGATACAGTTCATGCACATAATCACTACCTTTAAATAATACTTTGGAGCTTGGTTCCTTTTGTAGAGGTAACAGCATGGTACGTGCTCGTGTCTCAGAGTGTGCCTTGCTTAGTCCCTAAGAGTAAGTATTTAGAACAGTAATTACTGGGAGACTGTCTTTGTGCTTTTAATGACAGTGTTTGTAGAATAAGTTTTTGAATTATGTGAATAATCAATTTCCTAAGTGTTTCATGTAGGTATTAAATGAGTTAATAGTTGCTAACACTTTTAGTGGGGCTTCTATTTTCAGCTACCTTCACGAAACTAGTAAAAAAAACTATAAGTGAAGAGAAGTTGAACAAAATATCATATAATTCATGTTAACTATGTGGAATCCTCCTTTTTGTGCCTGCTGCTTACTCAGGTTTTTTTCTGGTGTCATGTTTCCTCCAGTCCATGGCAGAAGTCCTTGCTAAGAAAGAAGAGTTAGCAGATCGGCTGGAGAAAGCAAACGAGGAAGCCATAGCCAGTGCTATTGCAGAGGAAGAGCAGTTAACCAGAGAGATTGAGGCAGAGGAAAACAATGACATTAACATCGAGACTGACAATGACAGTGACTTCTCTGTGAGTGTCCAGTTCCTTTTACTGTGCCCAGACTCAAGCCCTGTTGGCAGTGGAGAATAAATACAGGATTTGTTGGTGTTTGTTTTGGCGTTGACGTAACCTGTTTGGTATGTGCAATAGTGCCATGTAATAATTATCCCATAAGGGATATTTAGTCTTACTGAACTCAGCAGCACAGTGCTGCTGGGTGGTACTGAGCCCTCAGAGCTTGCAGTCAGTGTTCTGCTGCCTATTTCTGAGTGCAAAACAGGGGGAGCTGGGATTTGTTACATTCATTGCTACTGTGGAAGAGTGGGTGAAGCAAGTCTTCATTTTTACTGTCAGAGCAGGAACAGCATCTGCCTCTGGGGTGGCCAGTTCTGTTTGGAAGCATTGCTGAATATTGCTGAGCTGGCACTGTTTAATGTGTGTGTGCACCTGCGAGCTGAGGTTTATGTTTTTACTGTCTGGTTCATATTCCATTTCAGGCTAATATGGGCAATGGAAGCATATCCTTCTGTGGTTTGTCTATGGACTGGAATGATGTTCTGGCAGATTATGAAGGTAAATTCTGATATATTGCTGTGCTTACATGGAAATGACAGCGAAAATTTAGAACAATTCCCATTTTATTCTTGGCCAGTTAAGTTTGGCCAACACATTGTAGGTTATGTTATTTTCTCTGTTATTTCCTGAAGAAAGATAGACTGTGTTCAAACTGTGTCTCTTTGTTCTTCAGTTCTCTTTCTGCATGTTTCTATTAGAATTTTACAGGTTTTAATCCAGTTTGCTATTAACATCTGGATGAAAGTGTAATAAAAACTAACATCTGGATAAAAGCGTAATAAAATCACATTAAGAAAGGACAGATATTAAAGATGCTTCAGTCTGTATTTGCACCTAGGCTCAAGGAAACCCATCTGAGAGAGAACTAGAGAAACCAATCCTTACTCATGGCATTTCTTGTGGGAAAGTGTGTTTAAATTATCCCCACCTTGGTTTTTATCTGTGCAGCTCGTGAGTCGTGGCGCCAGAGCAACTCCTGGGGAGACCGAGTGGAGGAGGAGCCGGCGCGTCCCCCTGGCCACGGCATCCACATGCACGAGAAGCTCTCGTCACCCTCTCGCAAAAGGTGCTGCAGCTCTTACCTGCCTGGGCAGCCAGGGACAGCAAGCAACCAAACTCGTGGCTGCTGGAAACCCTTTGTAAATCTACTCTCTTGAAGCCTCTGGGTGGAAAGTGCTACAGAAATCTCTCTGTATTTCTCCATGAGTAGGCTCGTGTGCTACATTGTCCACCAAATACAGTAGTCTAGAAGAACAGTATTCACATTTACAGGAAGTAATTGCCCTCCAGTGGCCTATTTGTTTTCTCTTAGTGAAATGGCATAGAAATGTTTGCTACGCTGTCAGTTAATATTGTCTAAGTTGTTTTTGTTCTGCTTTGGTTTTTAATTAAAGAACAATAGCGGAATCCAAAAAGAAGCATGAGGAGAAACAAATGAAGGCTCAACAGCTGAGGGAAAAGTTACGTGAAGAAAAGACACTGAAGCTTCAGAAATTAATGGAGAGGGTAAGCTTTCTGTGATATAAAGGGCTGCTCTGCTGCCTTTCAGAAAAGGATTTTTTTTCCACATCATAGACATATTAGAGATTCAAACTGATGCTAAGATGAAGTTGTCATCGGAGTAGTTTTCACAGCTGACTTGTGCATCACAGCAATTAAAGAAAGTGTTATTTCAAATCATGAACTTCTTGACTGTTCGAAGGAGGCAATCTCAGATTCAGGGAAGCCATGACAACGTGTGTAGAAATGTGTTGCATGTATCCAACAGAAATGGTGAAACTCACCAAACTGAAGCAGTGTACTTCGGGTTAAACTTAAGGCAGGCTTTGTGTAGGGCATGAAAATATTTTGTTACCATGAGGAATGCTTCAAGTATTAGAAAATGCTGAGGAAAATTCAGGCCCTGTTGTCAGATGCTGTGTTAGTAATGAATGGACTCCTTGTGTGTAGGAGAAAGATGTGAGGAAATGGAAAGAGGAATTGTTAGATCAAAGGCGCAGGATGATGGAGGAGAAGTTACTCCACGCAGAATTCAAACGTGAAGTGCAGCTACAAGCAATTGTGAAAAAAGCACAAGAGGAAGAAGCCAAAGTAAGTGACTTTACTTTCAAAGGAACTATTTAATAGCTATGCTTTTATATATGTTGTACCTCAGAGTGCTCCTGAGTAGTTTGTGAAGGACAGGGCAGGTTAGATACGAGCACATGTGAGCCATGAAGCAGATAAATGCTGATGTCTAAATGGTGCATTTTTTTCTAATGTGACTTAAAATTAATTAGCAGTTATTAGGCATTATGGTGGGTTGGTGTGGAAGAAAAGAGCTGATCATTATCTTGCTGCTTTTGTTCCTCACAGTGTGGCAGCATTTCTGATGATACCTAGTCCTCTTGGAAGGACTAGAGGATCTGATGGTCAGCTCTGCTTTTCCAGCTCCATGGGGGAGCGCATTTTTCTTCTCCTTTGTTAAAAAGCCATTCCAGATACAGCATACTGTGTCCTTAAGCTGTGGTTGTGCTGCTGTGTTTTGTACCACTGATGTTGTTGAGCAGCTGGGAATAGACAGAGACCTGCAGTTAGCATGTGGCAGTTATTCTAACTTAAGTATGTTTAGTGCTCTTCTGACTCAAGACATAATTCCATAAGGCAGTCACTGGATGGATGTTTTTTGATTTGCTTCATTCATACTATTTTGATAAAATTTTTAATGATTTAACCCCAGCCAGCAACTAAGCACCACACAACCACACAATTATTCTGCCTTCTGTCCCATGGGATGGGGGGAGAGAATGAGAAGTGTAGAGGTAAGAAATCTGCTGGGTTGATACAGAAACAACTGGGTGGGGAAAAATCAGAAAAATCAGATAAATGATAAAGACAAGTGATGCAAAAGGAAACAATTGTCAGTGGCCCCACACCCACCTGCCCCCAGTTTTGTTGCTGCACATGATGTCCTGTGGTTTTAGACATCCCTTTGGGCCCTTGGCCTTATTGCTGTGCAAGTCCTGCTCCACAGTAACTAAAATACCCCTGTGTTGTCAGCATAGTTTCCAGCACAAATCCTAAACATAGTCCCATACTAGTTACTACAATGAGAGTTAACTCTATCCCAGCCAAAACCAGCATAAAATTAATGCAGTATTTTCTTTTAAAGGCTGTTTTCCCCAAATGAAGATACATGTGTCTCCTCAAAACTGTTTCATTATATGATGAGCATGTATCCCAGCTGTGATTGATGCAGCTGTTCATTTGTGTTTCAAGATAAGCACAACAAACCTGATTGCACTTTTTAACTTAGTTGCTGTTTCTCTCTTGGATTAAAAGGATTTCTAGACTGAATTAGTCTGCCATACATTGATTACTATTCCATTACACCAGTGTGACTTCTGTAATTATATTAGCTAAATCACACTTGCCATAGTTCCCCAGATAAGCAGATGTTCCAAATATTGTGTGTGCTTAGTGTGTGGGATCTGCTGCCTCATGAGGTTCTTATGTTCTGGAAATCAAGGTTAATTGGGCCAGAAGGCTTTAGAGAAATAGCTGATGGGTAGGATAGCTGCTGACCATGGTAACTGTTGCTGCCCAGTTGGTTATCTAAATTCCCACTGCTTGCTTGTTTACTGACCTGTAAAATCCATTCTGTAAATGGATTCTAGTCAGTAAACAAAGTTACAAACATGATCCTACCGCCCTTTTTCATGATCTGCTTTTTGTCTTTCCCTGTGTGTTCTCTTTACCTGTTGTATTTAGTGTACACATTGAAGTTCTTTTAAGCTAACCTTTTCTTATTCTTTTTTTGTACTTATGTATTGCACTGGTTGAAAAAGATAGCACATGTTCATGAGACAGGATAAGAAATACTAGACCATAAGCTTGTTTGGCTTTTTTCTTATTCATGCTATGTATGCTTTCACTTTTTTGATCAGTAAGTACACACGTATTTAAAGTTAGCTCAAAAGCCCTGTTGGATTCTACTAGCACTTGTGTATTTTACTGATTCATGTATCTGGGTTTTAACATTGCACACGTTGTGACTGAGAGAATGGACCAATGAAGTGCTGATAGAATTGAGAGAATTCTTCTGTATATTCCCCAAAGTTTCTTGTTTCTCTGATACAATGAAGATTTTCTTTTGATATTCCATAGGCTGTTTTGTTCAAAACAAATAAAACAATAAAAAAGCTTTTTATAGTTTAGCCTTTGTAGAAGGCTAAGGCCTTCTACAGTTATATATTTGCAGAACCTGAAGACTTATTCTCAAGTTGGCGGTTTTCCAACCCGTCTGGAGAAATGTCCCACCCGTTTAATTATCAAGTGGATAATGAACAAATGGATGAAAATTCCCTAAGATGAAAGCTGTTTCAACTTCTTGGGTCTTCTCTTACCCTTTCTGGTTGTTCTCAGGTCAACGAAATAGCTTTCATAAACACCTTGGAGGCTCAGAACAAGCGGCACGACGTGCTGAACAAGCTGAAGGAGTATGAGCAGCGCTTGAACGAGCTGCAGGAGGAGCGGCAGCGGCGGCAGGAGGAGAAGCAAGCGCGGGACGAGGCGGTTCAGGTACGGTGGCTCTGCAGCTGCAGGGGCCCTGGGAGATACAGCTTTGTGTTTCATTTGGCTCTGCAGACATTGAAATGCAGTTTCTCTCAATTGCTGTGTATTTCCTGCCTAAAAGAGCAGTGAGAGTTTGCCTTTCCCTGGGTAGGAGCGCAAGAGAGCCCTGGAAGCGGAGCGGCAGGCCCGGGTGGAGGAGCTGCTGATGAAGAGGAAGGAGCAGGAGGCACGGATTGAACAGCAGAGGCAAGAGAAGGAAAAAGCACGAGAGGATGCAGCACGGGAGAGGGCCAGGTAACTTTGCAGTCCTTGCTTTGGTTCCCAGCACCATTACCCTTCCCAGCAAACTGCACCTTCTCTACAACAGCAGTACCTTCCTGGCTTGTCAGGCTTAGGATTTTAAAAAGTAGCATTAAGAAGGATTCCTTATGAGTGACTTGAAAGAAGAAATCAGGTGAGTTATCATAAATTCTGTAGTACGTTTTTGTATTCCTTACCTATGTACAATGTAAGCTGTAAGGCTGTATTTTGTTATATTCATCTTAGTTTTGTTGCTGACAAGACCTTGTAATAATTTGCCTTTTTCATATTTCACCTTAGTTTTCAAAGGAAGCAAGAGTAATGTACCCATGTTCTCCATTTCCTCCACTCTCCAGAAACTTTTGGACTACTGGCATCAGTTTGATTTCATGTTGTTGTAGATACCAAAGATTATATTTGTGAAGCACACAGCCAGGAAGTCAGGCTTCATTAATTCTGCAGCCTGTGAACTACTTGGTTTATAGTTCTGTCCATAATTAAAAGTTCATAAAGGGTTCTTCACACGGACTCTCATCTCTCTTCCTTTCGAGCCAAGCATGAGGTGCAGAGAATGAATGTTGGTGTATGAGACAGGTTAGCTTTCCAGTCTGATGCAGTCTGATACATTCTGCTTGTTTAATTTACCAAATTCTCTTTGTATTCACCTCCTATTTCTCCCTCTTTTCCTTCAGTTCCCCTGCCATAAGCATTTCTCAAAACCTTGGTAAAAGTTTGGGTTTTTTCTGTGATGGGTGTTCAGTAATGGTTCTTGATACATTTTTGTTGTCATGGCTCGTTTTCTTCAAAATTGTCATGAAGAGGATTTTTTTTCCCTAAGTAAAATATTCAGAAATTATTGATCACCTTTCATATTCTGAAGTCCTGAGTGATATCATAAAGAGATTCAGCTTTCCATTAGATGGGTAATGAATTCTGGGCAGGATCTGTAGCCTTTGCTGGGGCTTCATGGACCTTTCCTCAGTGTATTGAGCCAAAATCACAATGAGATAAAGTGAGTTGGAAGGGATCCTTCAGTATCTCGTTCTCATTTGCAAGTACTCGAGGAAGATTAGGACTAATGGAGAATTTGGTTATGCTGTTTTGGGAAGGTAGTCCCTGCATGTGTAAGGCTTCTACATCTCTCTGAAATCTGAGGAAACCCTCAAAGTAACCAAATGGCCAATAATTGCCCTACTAACATCTTTGTCTTCTAAGGCCTTCTACAGCTAGATCCTGTGGAAAATCTCCAAGCATTTAATTCCTTGCTCTTTGAGTTTAATCAGTGTTAAACCAGCCCCATCCCTTTGTTGCACCCCATTCATTTCCTTATGACTTGTGAGGAGAAGCAGTTTCCATTTGCCTTCTGTTCCTGTTGTGTGTCAGCAAATCTCCTCTGTGTTTGTTGCTCTAACTCTCAGTTTTCAAACTCCTTTTGTACTTGATATTGCAGTACCGTGCTTGCACTTGTTTTTCTTCTCTTTTCTTTGCCAGATGTTGATTACATAAGAGATTTTTTTTTCTTTTTTTTCTTTTTGATAATTTTGGGAAAGAGCAGGAAAGAATGCCTGTGGTGCCTTACACTGTGATGATTCTGTTCTGTCAGAGTCATTACATCTCCCTAGTAACTGCTCTGAGGTTTCTCTAACATAGCAGAGTGTAGGGAGGTCTCAGTGCCCTGGGTTTGAAGCTCAGGAGGGGATGAGCTTGCCAGGAATCTGGCTGTCCTGTCCCTTCCACCCTGGATTGCAGTGTGTTTTGGTGGAACCTTGGGGGTATCATTTGGTGCTTTGTTGGGTTTTTTTCCTGCTGCTAGGATTTGGCTTGTATCCTGAAGATTAAATACTGGGCTGGAATGAGCAATTTTTGCAGTATCTGCTCAAAGTTTCTTCAGTATAAGCTTTACTGTGTGCATCTGTTGGTGATTAGAACATCTGTATGAATGGAATAGTGTACTTAAAACTGACTTTAACAGCCCCTCTGCCCTTTACTTGTTTCCAGTTAAGTTTTACTTGTAATTTCAAAGTATTTTATATTCCAGAGAGTTGAAATCCACTATATAGAAAATGTTGTTCTTGTCAATGGAAATTATGAAACTTTATAAAGTGCCCTAACTATGGAAGAATAATGCTTTTCAGAAGGGCTTGTGCAGGAGTTGTGTTGATGCTCTGTAAAAGGAAACTTGGGAATTTTTTCAAAGACAAAACATTATTAACCCGAAGTATGAAATGGTAATCTGCTGTAGTTTGTAGCATTAAGCAAGTATGTAAAAATGCAGACTGAAAGAAACAGCTAAAATGAGCTTATAGTTAAGTTTTCCTTTCTGTACCTCACGGACAATAACACTTGAACTGCCCAATGCTTCTCATCTATAATCTCCTCCTCACCCCTCCTGTGCCCACAGTATTGGAAGAGTTCACCTTGTCTTTCTGAAAAAACAATTTTTAGTGTTTGTCATTTGATTTACTCCCTCTGCTGTCTTCTTTCCTAACTGCTTTTGTATTTTCTGTGGCTTTTTGTTTTAAAAATGTTACTTTATCTGAGGCTTCGATGTTTGTGGAGCTGATTTTGGTTTTTTCTATCAGATTTCTGTTTAAAAACCCAGACAGACAGAAATCCACACATAACAAAATCCATTGCAATTTGGGTAATAGTCCTTATGTCAGGCTCTCTAGTTTTGTCACTCAGGCTCCTTTAATTTTGGAATGCTTTTTGAAAAGATGACTGATGGCTTTGATTGACTCCTTCATAGCTTAGTTTTACCCAGAGCCTTCATTATGTCTTTGGCACTTCAGAGCTGCCACACTTCTCCCATCACACTGTACAAATTTTGTTTGTATAAACAGCATGAGGAGCTGACTTGCTTCCCCTTTAGGATTTAATTGCTCCCTTGGCTTACTGATCACTAGGAAGTTGTTCTTGGTGAAACTCTGACCTGTGGGTTTCTGCTTAATGGTCATGCTTACGAGTCAAGTTACACCCCTTGTTCTTTTCTCGGGAAAAAATCTAAATATCTCCAATACAGTGATACTGTTGGTCAGAGTTTAATCTGGAAGTTTCATTATTTCAATTTGTGGCAATGAACATTTTATAAGGCACTGCCCTCAGCGCTGCAAGGGGTTTTTTTGATTTGTCATCTGCTCTTCCCCATTGGTTCACTGACTGCAGCCCTTGGCTGAGGAATGCAAGTGGTGCCAGGGTTTCACATTCATCACTCTTTCCTGGCATCTTCTTGACTCTCACTGCTCTCATTGGGACTGAGGTGTGATCCAGGTTCTGCTACAAAGATTCAAGTGTCTGTCTTTGTCAAGTAATTCAGATGAAAACAACAGCCTTCTCTGGTACCTAAGTCACTTTTTGTTGTTTTTCTTTTCTACTGAACCATCTTCAACTTCATTTTTGGGTTTTCTTGTTCTGCATTCCAAACATAAATGTGTCAGTGTTGTTCATGCTTTACATTGATACAAATTCTCCCTATACTGATTTTCTTTTGATTAGAGATCGAGAAGAGAGGTTGGCAGCTCTTACTGCAGCTCAGCAAGAAGCCATGGAAGAACTGCAGAAGAAGATTCAACTGAAGGTATAAAAGGACACATTAGCTGAAAAATACCTCAATATTTCTTTGCACAGTTCAATTCCATTTGCTGTCATTCACTGTGGTTTCTCTTGGTTGCTTTGTTTGTTTCCCATTCAGCATGATGAAAGTATTAGAAGGCACATGGAGCAGATTGAGCAGAGGAAGGAGAAAGCAGCTGAGCTCAGTAGTGGAAGACATGCTAACACTGACTATGCCCCAAAGCTGACGCCCTACGAGCGGAAGAAGCAGTGCTCCTTGTGCAATGTCATGGTGAGTTGGCCAGAGGGGATACTGCTGCAATTGCAAGGCCAGCCCAAGCCATGAAGCTGCAAATTCTGCTTCACTCACTTGCACGTTTACTGTATCCCTGCTCTGCTTTTGGAAAAAGTGCATCTTATTCTTCTGCCCACAAACCAAGTGGCTTAGGGAAGATTTAAAAGAGCTGTAGAGTTGTGGGTGGAATGGAGACTGAGCAGTGCTCAGTTATTGTCTCTGCTGAGAGAAGCAAGAACTCAGGAGCATCAGATGGAAGAAGGTAGTTAAAAGATAGATTTAAAGCAAAGTAAAGAATGTGTTCCTTTACATAGCAGGCAGCTGAGCTGGGAACACCTTTCTGTAAGATTCTGTGGATATTTGAATTTAGTGAGTTCAGGGACTGATTGGCTAAGTGTCAGACTGAAATTCACAGAGAAACCACATCAAGTTCTCCGATTGAGTTTGGTTGGACCCTCAGAAGTGTTGGACAGGAAAAGGAGTGTTCTCTTTGTCTCCTCTCTTCCTTTGGTGTCTGATTTTTTGGTCGCTGTTGGAAGCCAAGGACATTGCTTGGCAGCATCCCAGCCTCAGCGGGGGCTCTCTGCCTGTGCCTGCCCTCCCTGTCCCAGGAATGGTGGGGGAGAGAAGCCACACAGCCCCTGGGCCAGAGCTGAGAGATCTCTTACTGATAACTGCTTTCCCTGCTTTGCAGAGACTCTGCATTATTGGAGCCACTGAGCATTATTTCTCTTTAATTGCTGCATTAAGCAAGATTGCATGGGATCACCTCAGGCAGTGCTGGAACAGAAACTCAGGCTCAGCAGGCTGGAGTCTTGTGCACTCACTGATCATGCATTTCAGAATGAAACTCCAATATATGAAATTAGATTAAAGTGAAAATGAGAGGAGAGCCTAATGTGTTTTTTAATCTGTTGTTACACTGCTGGCTAGCAAATCATTCTGTAATTTATTGTTAAGTCCTGCATAAAAGATGTTTATGTAAATTATGTTGAGGACTCCTCAGGTACTGTTCTTGAATTTCTGAACATACCCCTGACAAACTGGCATATTTTATATTATGTTTAAAGTACTGTTATTTATACATTACAGAATTTGAAAAGGAAAAATAACTCTTAGTTATTGTCATTACAGATTTCATCAGAAGTGTATCTTTTCAGCCACATTAAAGGGAAAAAACACCAACAAGCTGTGAGAGAAAACAGTAGTATACAAGGCCGAGAGCTTTCAGATGAAGAAGTGGTGAGTTTTGTACTGGCTTTCTGTATTACAACTGGTTTTAGATGCCATTCAGCTGAGTAGCCTCTGAAAATCTTGAAGAAGGAGTTGAACAAGGCTGTTGCTGTCAGCATGGGAGTCATAGCAGGTTACCAGTGAAAAGCAGTGAAAGAAACTGTGCATTCACATTCTGCAGGCAATTGCCATTTGAATGAGATGTGACTAATTGCTTCTCTATTAATCAAAGGCATTTTTCATGTCACTACATTTATCTTTTCATCCTAAAAATCTTACACATTACCATTGTCACCATCCTGCTGTTTTCTTTGTTCCTTCTTGTGGCCTAAAATCCCTTATTCCTCTTTCAGGTGAGCAGATGTGCTGTCCTGTGCATAATGCTGAAAACTGTAGTGCTAAATTACTTCAAAATGTAAGATTTGAAATGTTTTGGAAGTATTAATATTGCTAAGAAGAAAAATAGTTTTTCAGTAGCTTCTTTAGAAGAGGTGGCATTTGAGGTAGCACTGAGGATTTTAAGAGTCTACTCTTTTGTAGAAAAGACATCTGCATAGTTGTCTCATTTAATTTTTTGTTGCTGCTGCCAGAATTCAACTGTAGTATTAAGTCAATTCTTTTCTATGGGAATTTGGATTCTGCCACATCAAAAAAAAATTATGTGTGCCCCTGTATTATATCTGTCAGGTGTTAGGAGGAAATAGTGTGCAAGCCAGTTCTTCAGCACTGATTCAGCTTGAACTTAATTGTGTTTGGAAATCTGTTTCCAGCCAAGCTGATTCAGATGACACCGTCCAGTGGTCCTGATTTCTTCACGTCACAGTTTTTACTGAAATCTTCTTTTTGTTTTTAGCTTCTTACATCTGGTAGTAACATGTTTTCCTTTATAAAAAGCTTCAGAGAGTTAGGTCTGTGAAGTACTGAAATCCACAGAGGTGGTTATCACTGAAGAAGCAGAAAAAGATAACTGGAGAGGCACAGTAGAATGGAGGAATAAATGTTCATGGAGTTGCACTTTCCTGCCCCTTCCCAGCTGTAATGAAAGTACATAAACTGCTTTCTCAGTTTCTTTTTTTTCCTCCTGGACAGTGGTTAGTGGGAGTTGTGTGGTTTTGGATTTGGATTTTAGGTGCCAGGCTTACCTGGTGTACAGATGTGAGAAATCTCCATAGTGCACCTGTTTGCCTGGGAATAGCAGCTGTGAGATTTCCCAGAATCTGTCCTGTTGTGGGCACTCCCAGGTATTGGTTGACATTTTCTTGGATCTCTCTGGCCTTTACTGGTACCTGTCTGGCCATGGGTGACTGAAGTGTGGTTTTTGCTGGGCAGCTGGCTCAGAGGGATCTGCAGGAACACATCCAGTGAACTGGATTTCCTTGGGACTTGGCATTTCACACTCTCCACATCGAATTTGATAGCTGAACAATTCCAGGTTCTGGAGAATAGGATCAGGTCCTGCCAGCTGCCTTTGCAACCAGAGAAGTTCCACTAGAGGGCACAAAGGTCCTGAGTTTTGTGCCTAAATCCAGGGTTTCTCAGCAAAACATTTTGATGAGAACATGAGACCTAGATGAAGGTTCAATGTATGCATTTCTTGAAAGTGCTTATGTAGGAGAGAAAGGACAGAACAATTTTAACAGAATGAACAGCTTGAGAGTTACTATAGCAGATTCCAGTATCCTTTACCAAGATGCTGCTTAGTATTTGGCATCCTGGCAATGTATGGATGCTTCTGTTGTTAGGTATTTTATATATTATTTATGGCTATATTTCAGTTAGTCCAAGTATAAAATTCTTCACTATATTATCATAACCTGAAATTTCCTTGGCCTGAGGCCTTCTCTACTTTTTATTACTTATTATTTTTTTCAAAGAGCAGTACTAAGACACTTGTTATAGATCTGGGCAGTGTAAAGTAGGAAAGCAGTTTTACTAATCAGAGCAATCTACTTTGTGTATCCCTTTATTCAGCATGCACAGTTAATGCCAACCTCACCACTAAAGCAATCAGTAACTTCTCCAGTTTTGAAATACTTGGGGAAAAAATGGCAAAATATTATACAGAAGTGAACCCATATTCCAGAGAAGCTTTGTAATAGTCATAGTTACTTATTTATCACTGTTTTCAATTTTTCAGTCAGTGAAGGTAGCTCTAGTGAGAACACACTTGTGCTACTTAAAGTTATTACTTGTCATCTGTGATGTCTTTAGATTATATATGTCTTGTCTGTGACCCTTCTTCTTTGACATAAAAGATTTTATTTATATCACCTTTGACCTAATAAAATTTCACCTTTAACCTTATGCACTTGACACCTCAGATAACTTACTCTTGATCTTTGACTCATTTTGTCTTCAGCCTGTTCAGTATATTAGGTAGCTGCCTGGAAAGAAAGCTTTTATAAAATTCTAATCTGACCATAGAGTTTTTTTACTGTTACTTGAGGAATCACAGGATTTGAAATACTTGAGTTTTGTCCATATTGGTACCTCAGATTTAGGTATCTCCTCAAGATTTTGGGAACTGATTTAAGCAAATAATTATATAATTTCTCTTCACACAGTAGGGATTTTTCTTGGTTGGTTTGACTGTAAACAAAAAGTTAAAAACTTGTTAATGGTCATGGACACTGATTCCTCTGGGCCAGGTGGGTGGTAGGAGTTGATCTTGCCAGAAATAAAAAAAAAAAGCTGATGTATTCTAGGGGTTTTCTCTTTGCTGTAGTGTCTATAAATTCAGTCATTTTAGAGACATTTTCAGAGGTAAAGCAGACTTGGTGTTGGAGCAGTGTCCCACTGGTTTGGCATTAAGTGCTTATTGTGCTTAATTCCAGCATGTCTTGTGCAGGAGCTGACAGCTGGGGTTAGACCATCAGGAAAGTGAATTCTTTGTGGATGTGAAACACACAAAGAAAATAGTTTTGCTGTGAATGAAGATACAAAAATGAAAAAGCATGAAGTTCTTTCTCAGATTGTGGGGCAGCTTCCTTGCACATCAGCCTTTTGGGTTTTCTTCATTTGGAGATTAATTAGTCTTAGAGCAAACAGCTCTTGGTTTTCTAACAGTGGTTATCCTGTAAAAGCAAATTAAGTTCTGGTCACGTTGGTTACTTTCTTTGTAACTTTGCTTTTGTCTGGCCTCTTGATAGATACATTAATTCACTAGGTGGTAAAACTTGCAGCAGGCTAAAAGTCATCTTCAGTATATTTCTGAAGCTCTCAATGCTCCCTCTGCCCCACATCATTTCAGCATTATCTGCAGTGCAGTAAGAGCATCCTGCCTGCATTATCTCTCTGCTTAAGTGCCTGGCTGCTTCCATCAAACTCTCAGCTTGGCCTGCTTTTGCACTGCCTTTTTCTGTGCTATTGATTTCCCGTCCCCTCTCTCAACATCCACCTTGCTTTTAGTTCAGCAGAAGATGTAAACACTGTAAGCAATTTGCTTTCATTGACTTCACTGGAATCAATTAGTATGTTGGTAGTCCTGACTAATTGCTTTGCTGAATTAAAGCCTGTGTGACACAAAGGCCTCACTGAAAAGGTGCCTGCAAAAGCCACAGGACAACACCTGGTGATTTCATTAGGCTTGAGGAGTCCCTGCAAGGGCCTTGTGGACGTTTTCTCCCACTTGTAGCTCCTAGAGATTCACTTTTATGCCCCTCTGCTTTCCCTTTTGTCTTTGCCTTTTTTGTCTCTCCTGGTTTGTTTGGAGGAACACACCCAAGAACCACTGTCCCAGCTCGCTCTGTATCTCCTGACATTTAAATGCCATGGTTTAAAGGGACTTTCAGAACAGAAATTATGTAATTCCATGTGGGCTATGAATGTTTCTAATAAGTGAAAAGCTCTTCTAAAAACCAGATGCAATAGATAACTTGGCAGGGTTTGGTTAATTTATATAAGGTGCATGCTACAATTTTATGTATTCCAAAGACAGATGGAGGAATATTAATGAACTGTTGTTTGCATATGTGAAAGTGTGCTTTTTTAATAAAGAGAGAAAACCGATTCTATTATCATTATACAAAGGCAACAGAGAGCTTCTAAGAGGTGTATTTAGATCAAATGAAAGCATAATGCCATGATGGAGCAGAGGGGTGATTGTTGTCTGAGGACCGACAGCATGAAAATGTGAGGATTTCTGTCCAGGCCTGGTTGCTTGAGCCCACCCACGTTCCTTTAGAAAAAGGCTGCTGGGCAGTGACTAAAAGCTCCCTGTGCAGTGTGGCTGCCCAGCTGGCTGGGGCTGCAGGGGGAGCCTGTCCTGGCCCAGCTGTGATTTACAGAGTGCCTCCTGTGCTGGCAGGGTGTGCTGGTACCTGTGCTGTGCCAGCCAGGTGAGCCCTGCAGCCAGCACCACACACAGGCAGAGCTCGTGCTCACAGCACTTGGAAGTTCTAAAAGATTTTAGGAGGGAGGAGTTGTTTTTCTGAAAGAAGTCGAGCTATTTTCCTGGAGGTGTGTGCTGCTTCCATTATTCCTTGCAGAGGAAATTACTGAGGGAAAAAGATGGGGAATAGTTTAATGTCTGACCCTTGCTGCTCTTCATCTGTATTAACAAGGAGCTTTCTTGTCTAGACACATGGTGGTGCCAGGATTTTGCTAATTACTATTTTTTTTTGAATACACTGTTTTTATTACAATTAAATGATATGTAAGTATTGTTTTACTGCTTTAGCCTTTGCAGTATTGAAAAAAATGCTTTTGTTTTCCTTTCTTGAATCAGTGTTTTCAGGTTCTTGTATTTAAATGAATAGTAGAGTTTTATGGACTCCTTTGGTAGCCTGTCTAAAAGGTACAATTAAGCAAAATGGAAAATAATACAAAGCATGGTCACATTTTTAGTTTCATCTAATAGAAAAGTCTGAGGTGTTTATAACTGTGGGTATGGGGTTTTTAAAAATCATTATACACAATTAATAGTTTGGGGGTTTTTTTATTCTGGAACATTCATATGTATGTTACATGTCTAGCTGCATTCATAGAATCAGACTGCTTTGGGGTGGAAGGGATCTTAGAGCTCCTCCAGTGCCACCCCTGCCATGGGCAAGGACACCTCCCACTGTCCAGGCTGCTCCCAGCCCTGTCCAGCCTGGCCTGGGCACTGCCAGGGATCCAGGGGCAGCTCTGCTCAGTGCCCAGCCTTGCTCTTGCCCTGCTCTTTGCCCTTCATCTCTTCTGGCATTTGGCTGTTCCATTGTGACCATTACAGCACAAGACATGGCCCTGGCCCTGCTCTGGTGGTGCTGCAGCCCTTTTTGGGCAGTATGGTGATGTGTGTTTTGGTCATATGTAGAATAATATTCCTGTTTGCTTTATCCACAGACTATATAGTAAATTAATTTTTTTTTTCTTGGCATCTGATTATGGTTCTCCAACAGTAGCCCATTTTTCTTCTCTGTTGCTCAGGGGAAACAATCTGTAAATCACTTGCAAACAAGAACTCCCCATCCCAGTAAAGCCTCATGTTCTGGTTGAGTTGGCTTTACTCTTTTTTTTTTTTTTTTTTTTCCTGAGGAAGGAAGGATTTTTTTTTAGAGCAGAGTTTTGTGTTGCTAGAGGAGTGGAATTATGCCAGGCATGTGTGGTCCATTTTTATTTCTGGGTATTTCATACCCCATGGATACCTGTGCTCCTTCCAGCCCAGGGCTCTGGCCCTGTCATTCTGCTGTGAGTCCTTCTGTCCTAAAGGACATTGTCATGAGCAATTGCTTATAGAGTCTGATCCATGTTGCAGCTTCAAGAAGGTCTCCCAGTACCCCATACATCAATTCTAGTTTTTTGTACTTTGCATAGCAATAGCTTCTTACCTTTAATTTATTGTAAAGTGTTGTTTTTCTTGGCAAAAATGTCCGTGATTAATTGTTTATTGGCTGTGCCTTTAATTTTGATAGATCACTGCCAGCAGCTGCACCCTTCCTATTTTTGGCTTGGATATCTTGAATATTCACAGCCAGTAAAAAAATCTACTGCTGGCAGGCCCAAGTGCACCCTGATCCCCCTTTTCTCTCAGCTGTCCTTGCAGCCAGATGATAATGTCAGTGCCTTCCAGCTTTCCTCCCTCATCTGCAGGGATGCTTTCCATGGCCAGGATGCAGAATTCTCATCCTCACAGAGGAGACACCTTGACTTTGCCTTCTGTTCCCACCTTTTGGAGTAACAAGTGGGAATTATATTAAAAAGCTGAAGAAATACTTAAAGCTCCTAATAAGAATACTATTTTTTATTTATCTTAGTGGCAGACTGTTGTTTCATTGACTCTATGGGCAAGCAAGGTGACTGAAGGAACAGTCACTATTAGCAGCAAAAGTAGTTTTTAGTTTGGGCATGCTAAAAAGCAGGATTAGTCCCTCATGGATAAAAAACAAACCTAAATCCCAGATGTCAAGGACTACCTGGTTGTACAATGAAAGGTCACTCTTCAGTTTTGAATGAATAATAGAAGTTTTTTAATGCTCTCAAGTCATCTTCTAAAGTACAGTCTAGCATAGAAATGGGAATAATTAAAATCATGATTTTGAGAAAATAGTATTTGAATATTCATTACTTTATGACTTGTTTCTCAGACATGTAGCACCTCTAGTAACACTTATTAATTAATATTCATAAGGAATACCTTCCTTTTTATGACTCTTCATATTTTGGAGTGGATCACTTGTGATCCTATAATAGTATTTGATTTCTTTTTGATTGAGAGTTACTGATCATTTGTGTTTCAGGCTGTCATTGATTAAAATCAAAGTGTGCTTTTGATATAACTCATAGTCTACTTCAGCATCTGTTTTTCATATTAAATATTGTCCTAGGTTATGAGGAGAAAATAAAATAGTGAGGAGTTCTGTTGAAACATGTAGTAAAATCATGAACAGATATTCCTGTGGTAGTGTGGTTTAGAATTTAACCTTAAAAACCCTTCAAAATTTGGCAAATGTATCTCTTAAGTGATTATGTACACAAGTGAGAAACCATTATTCCTGACTTTGGTAATAAATAGTGAAAACACTTTTTAATGATTTTCTGCAGTTACAAGATACTGTTTATTTTGAAACAGGTAGAGATATAAATCCAAAAGATATATGTAGGCTTCAGAATAATTACCTATTGATTTGCTAGAATATATTCCTTATGTACCTTACCTTTATGGAAAATACTCAGTTTGATATATATATTTAATATTAAAATGATGAATGAATGACAGCTATTATTGTGTGATATAAGCTACTACAGGTATTTCTTTATAATCTTCCTCATGTTTATATTTTAATGCTGATGTGAGAGGGCAAGTAACAACAAGTGTTTGGAAGTTCTGAAGACTCAATTTAGATAAATAGCTGGAGACAGATGTTTTTCAAGTTGCCTTGGTCTGCAGAATTGGGTTAGAACACTTATGAAAATACCTCTTCTTTCAGAACTTGGGGATTCAAGGTTGGAAAGAATACAAAAATAACAGAATAACCAGCCTTATAGTATTCTGGCATTTCTTCTTCAGTTCTGGCCAGAATCCAGAAATACGGAAGGGAATGAAAATGAAAAAATAACAGAGGGGGAAAAAAGCCCTATAAACTCTTGAGATTCAGCAAGGTCATTTTGGCTTGGTTTTTTTGGGTGAAAGTCCAATAGCCAGGAAGGTTTTGCACATCTGCACTTGATTAGTTTCCAAATGCTGGAGCAGAGGTCAGGAGGCTGGGTGGCCCTGGCACTGCCAGGCCTTGCCCTGCTCCCTGCTGGGCAGAGGAGCCCCCTGCCTGCTGCTCCTGGCTTCTCCTGTCTGCTCCAAGGGTTCCAGAGCCTCCTGGCCCTGCCTGTGCCAGAGGGAGCACGGTGCTTAGGGAGGGCCAGGGATACACAGGGATAACTGCACCACCCCAGCCAGGCTCTGCTTCCCTTCTTGGCCTTGCTGCTGTACTGTCCTGCCTAGGCAGGCATGCCCCAGGCAGAATTCATCAAAAGGCAACACTTACTTAAAAGGAAAGGAACTGGAAAGAAGTGTTTGTGCTATGGTTACCTCTAATTTTAGAGGGAAGGACTTTGGTTAGGAGGAATTGTGTTTGGCACACTTCACAATTTAATAAAGTTCCTATTAATATTTTCTGAGTAGTGAAATGAATGGTAGCTTGTATGTAATACAGAAAGCCAAGAAGTGTCACAGTCAAAAAGATGGGGTAGGAACATAATTTTACAGTTGTGTTCTGGTTTGATAAATACATATCCAAGGTTTCGTCTGCCAAGGACAGATCCATGGATGCTCTTGCTGTAATTAGGACATTAAATGGGGAGAGCTGCTGAAGAGTATTGGTCTTGTGAATAACTATTGTATGAAGAGGATATCAACTGGGAAATTTCTTATCCAGCTGTTGTATTTTATAGAGATTACTGAGGTTCAGGATATGGTTTAAGGTATGGTTTTCCTCATCCAAGCAGAAGTGGACCCTGTCAGCTATATAGCATTTCAGCATTTTGTAGCATTTGCTGCACTGTCCATGGAAAACTTTGCAATTATGTTTGTTCTGGAGTCTGAAAAAAATTACTTTCATTTCAGGGGATATTGATTATAATGCTGTTATCCTTGTAGTGTAAACATGTCATATAAGAAACAGAGAAGACATTGGTTATAAGAAGTGCCTAGTCAACTGAAATGATCAACTTCAAGATATGAGATTAACAGGGTAGATTTTCTGGTTCAGGCAGTTGAAGGGGACTGGGCAATAACCAGCAAGAATGTGACTTTAGGAGTCACCTATTAGCTTTGGCTTTGATGGTTTTGGCAACTCGATTTCTCATGTAGTTTGTAGATGAGGCCCATCTGTTGCATTTGGAAAGTTTCAGGGTTTTCAATGACTTGACTACAAGTTACAACAGTTGAGAATGGAGGGAGGAGGAAGGAATGACAAAGACTTTTTTGTAAGTAACTTCTGTCTCCTTTGTGGTGACTGCATTTTACATGGCCATTTAATATTGTTTATAAATAAAGTATTGAAACTTCTACAGAAATTTATGTCAGTTGTTGTAAAAATTACTTCAGTGTTCTATAAAAATTTGGAGGTCCTATGGAGTTGTCCAATTGACACAACATGTGTCTGTACAAAATGCCTTAAATCTCACCTGGTGGATATTTACTACCTTACTTTATGGCTTTTCCAGCTGGAGAATGAGGGTCTCCCCCTGAGACAGGGACAGGATACCTTGGGATTTTTAACAGTAGTCCTTTAGCTTTGGAGAATGCATGGAAATAGCACTGGAGAGAAGGAGCAGGAGTATTTCTACTCTAGCAGGTCACTAAGCCATCACCACAGGAGCAGAGAGGAACATCCACAGGTGATCATGAGGAAATCCATGTCAGCATTCAGTTCTTGTTTCTTTATTCTGCAGCTGCACATCCCAGCACAGAGCAGTGCCTGCTCTTTGTGCACACATTCTGCTGCCTTCGTGAAAGCTGAGACCTTACTTTGTGATGTGTCTGATCTCAGCTGTGCAGCTCAGAGGATGAGTGTAGTGTATGAAAAATGATGGCAGAAACCTGATACAGAGTGACCATCGTGGATGGCTCTGGTTTAATCCTGAGATAAAAGGTATCCCAGAAGGACAGAACCAGCAAAATTAGTACATAAGCCTTTAAAACAGAGCTTCAGAGAAATCACAGCTAAAATTGATATGGCTGAAACTGAAACTGCACTGAACATTACTGGTAGGGCTGAATATAGATCTTAATGACAGAAGCTTCCATAAAAAAGCTCCTCTGTTTTAATAATGCTTTGCTTTTATAATGGCCTAAATTCTCCAAAGATCTGCTGGTTTACCAATATCTGGGGATTTGGGGCCAGAATGTGCTCAACATAGCACAGGACCAGAGCAGAGATGACCCTTCACGTTGCTGCGAGAAGAAACCCGGAAGGCTTTTAGGGAGAGGATAAATTAATTTAGTCTCAGAAATTCTGTCTGTATTTAGCAGTCACTTATATAAAAATAATAATTTTAAAAAGGGAAAGGCTTTCAGGAAGAAATGTGCAGATTACCCAGTTATCCTGCTTTACATTTTTTAGAAGTACATCCTCACCAAACCGATGAGTTTCATTCTTTTTTAAATGAAAGGATGACAAAAGTTTGCTTTAAAAACACTGCACTGGCCTCACTCCCTTTTATGCTCTGATGGTTATTTTTGTGGTGTGTTCCTGCCCAGCTATTGCTGTGCAGGTAAAATTACTCATGAATTTAATTATTTAAAGGATTGGACTTCCTGTACTTCTGTGTGACTTAGTGGATTCTAAAACCTTCATTTTTCCAGGTAACTGGGAGCTTAATAAAACATGGGGATAAATATTTTCCCCCTGCTCTGGAAGGTGATGCAGCAGCAGCT
This sequence comes from Rhadina sibilatrix, assembly GCA_013400275.1. Lineage (NCBI taxonomy): Eukaryota > Metazoa > Chordata > Aves > Passeriformes > Phylloscopidae > Rhadina > Rhadina sibilatrix. The sequence continues at coordinate 707,218 of VWYO01027898.1, forward strand.
CTCCTCAGGTGCCAGTTGTCACCCAATACCAAGCTATTTGTTATTCTTGTTTCACACCTGAGTGGTGTCGATCTGCCCGTGGTGCTAATCCCAGGCTTTGATCTGTACCTTCAGAAAGTGACTGTTTTTGTGACACAAGGTATTGTTACTCTGCTCTGACTTTAATGAGCTGTATGAAGTCTGATATTAATCCACACTGCCCCGTGTGAAAGCTGAGAATGCTGAGAACCACCGTGCACAGAGGTGCTCGAGTTCCTGTGAACAAATGTGTGCAGCCATCGTGGGTGCTCTCCTGGCCCCACAGCCTGGGGCATGAATGTGCCTGTTGAACCCTACAATTCTCTTCAAGTCAGCAGCTAATCACAGATAGGATGATGAAAAAAGAGATGAGTGTCTGTGCAGGGGGTGCAAAGCTTTGTCTCCTTGCTTTGAGCCCAGCACAAGTGTGACCCCACGGTCACAGCTGCCCTGCTGTGGCTGCCCCTGGTGTAGCATGGTGGCCATCCCAGAGGGCAGTGGGACCCTTATTCCAGTCTGCTCTGGCTTTGGAGCAATAACAGTGTGAAGATGTGATGAACCAGAATCCCAGGTGCCCTGCTAAACGAAGATGCAGAGGTACAGTAATAGGCCTGGTTAGTTTTGTGTGTTAGCAGTGCTGCATCTCACTGCAGAGACCTGGGCTCCTGGAGGTGCTGGGCTGTGTCCTCTGGAAAGCAGGGATGTTCATACCCCATGGAAATCATTCCTAGAGATCTTTCTCAGCAGATGTCACAGGATCAGTACCCTGAAGTGCTTGGTAGCAAAGCAGCAGTGCTTTGCTCTGAGAAAGCCCTTTTCATAGCATTGTCAAACTCCAGCCCACCTGTTCCATGTGCAGTTTGAACCTGAGGACTGCATTTCTGGCTTTAAAAGGAAAACTAATGGGAAAGGTATTTTTAAGTGGGTGTTGAGGGATACATCTCTCTGAGGAGACAAGATTGAGCTGGGGGTTCATAACCAGGATGGGGATTGTTTATTCTACACTGCAGCAGCTTGGTGGAGAGCTAACTCATTGCAATGCACTCCTGCTCCAAGGGCACAGCCTCTGGAGATACCCTGAGAAGGTTTCCTTTTAAGCATTTCTTGCTAAAACAAAATGGAGAATATGAAGGGCAGGGAAAATGCCTACAAGTGCTGTTAAAATTACCTTACAAGAGACTCTAGCAATCTGTAGCACTGTGCATGGTTTGAACAGCTTGGACAGTTCATTGAGGAAAACTGTCCAGGTGTGCTGGGGCTTACCCCAGGTAGGCAGAGGAGCAAAGGGAAAGTCAACTTTACCTTTAGAATCTGCTCAGAGGATAATGCTCAGAGGATTTCCTATGTCCAGTACTCACTCAGTAGAATTAGACCTCCTAATTCAGTATTCATTTTACATTCCTATGATTTAAAATAGATATTTCATTTACTGTTTCCACCAGATATATATTCCTAGGTTATACCATGCAGCAGTGCTTTCCAAAAACCAAATGGTCTTTTTCCAGGAAATTTCACAGAGATTTATTTTGTTTTCAACAGGCACAGCATTTTCCTGAATCAATGAAAGAAAATATAGGTTGTTTTCTGGAAAATACTGTCTATAAATGTTTTTAGCACTTCACCTTTTACTTTGGATTTTAAGGGTACTTACCAAAAGGGTAATAAGGAATAATCACATCTGATTGTGGCCATAATAATATTCAAGGATAAATGATCCTAATAAGCTGTGGTGGTGACCTGTACTTCATAGTAAGTTTGGTGTTTTGTAAGAAAACAGATACAAGCCTCAGTACATTGAAAATTGTGTAAATCCATTCTAATGACTGGCATTGAACTGGTTGTTTAGCATTTCTTCTCTGGGAAACTGAAATTTTACCAATATTTTGCCTAAATTCAGATTTTTTTAGTGTGAGAGGAAAAGTAATAGCCCTGTTAATAAACAGTAATGTTGTAAGTAGTGAATAGTAAAATAATAAAATACATTTCCTTATATTTTAATGAAAATTAAGACGCATTTAGATTTTGATGAAGAATTACTATAAAAACCAAAATTAGCTTATTTAATGTAATGAGTTAGGGCAGGTTTCCTGTAGCTGTAGAAGGCAGCTCAGAGGAGAGAGAGGATGTCAGCTCAGAGTCCATACTTGTTAGGTAACAATTTCTTGGAAAGAAGGCACAGTATTTATTGTTCTGCTTTTAATGATTTCTCTCCCTTTTTAAAAAATACACAGCTTGTTCTCTCCAGTGTGGAATAATCTCTTTCCCAAGATGTATTTTCAAATTTGGCTTCATTTTCATAACTTTCAGTTAAATATTTATCACTGTTTTTTTCCTGGGAAGATAATCTATGATCTCCATCACATACTGTAGCATTAAACATGATTTCAATATTTTCTGCAGGAGCACTTGTCATTAAAAAAGTACATTGTGGACATTGTGATTGAGAGTTCTGTTCCTGTGGAACCATTAAAAGATGGAGAGGAGAAACAGAAAATCAAAAAGAAAGCCAAAAAGCTAAAGGCACGGATGAACTCCAGGTAGTACATATTTCTTTTTGTTTTTTTTTTTTGTCTTAAGTTTTGTTCTAAACTTTACCTTCTGTCCTCTAGTATGAGTGCAGTGGGAGGCTGGAAAAAAAGTGAAATTATTTGCTTTGGGAGTGTCTTGAAAATAACACTGATGAGCCTAATTTATGGCCACTTTCTCTGATTGAGAAAGAAAACTGAATATCGATCTGGAGCCCTTGGTTTCACCTGTTAAGAGCTTTTCTCATAATTGGATGCCAGTGCCCTGCCAAAACTGTAGCCTCTTCTAGCATACAATAGCATGTTTAAATTTGTGTAAACCATGCCTATTTTTCTTTCTAGCTATTGATTTTTAAATGAAGTATCAAAGAAAATCAATAGTAATCAACAAATAGAAGTCAGCCTGCTGTAGTGTCAAATCCCATGACTAAATTTAATCATTTTTTGTTGCCTGTCACAACAAGAATAAAGTTAAAAATATCTTGAAGTGGAAAGTGAGTTGTCAGACGTGCAATTTGTTCTTAGTCTAAAAAGTGACATCTGCAAATCAGTGTGATGTGCAGGGCATCATTCTATCATGAGCTGGCAGTGTCACTCTTGATGGCTGAGTGGTCCCCAGCTCAGCTAATGCTCAGCTGAATGTTGCAGCATATTTTTGCATTTCTCTCTAAAAATACTTCTCCGCTAGGTCAGAGTCATTGTTACACATTTTCTCTGCCTTTTTAAGCAAGAAGGGTTTCAAATAAGAGAAAAAAGCTTGCACAGAGTTTTAGAGCTACGTTAGAAGTGAGATGTTTTATTAACTCCTGGCAGACACATCAGCCTTCAAACCCACAGCACTCTTAGAGTGTGTTACTGTTTCTGGCTGCTCTCCTCTTTGGATGAGCAGATCCACTAGCTGAATGTCACAATTGGAACTGTGTAAATGTTCTTCAGGTTTCTGGTTGCTCAGGATGCAGAGTTATTCATATGACCTGTTGATTTAATGCAGTTACTGGGTCCAGTTTTTAATTATTTCTCCAGGGCTGCTTCTGTTGAATTAAGTCAGAGATTTGTCAGACCTTGGAATGCAAGTTGAAATAATAATTTATTGTTGGCACAGATAGGAGAAAAACTTTTTCAGAACATTTTGAGTTCGTATGTGTCAGACTGCTGTGTGAGTCAGCATATTTGTCATCAAAAATTGTGATTAAAACAGTAATAAAGGGTCATCATTTTACAACAGTGATGTCCCATTGAAAAATGCAATGGAAGTTTGAAAATCTAAGTTATATTGAGGAGACACGAATATGGTGTTCATTGAGCTTGGTTTTACTTTTCAAGGGTGGCTAGAGTTTTCGATGGCTTTGCTGTCCTTGAAGAGAACTGAGAGTTAAATAGAAGATTTTCTGATGTTAAGACAAAAGGCTTACTGATAAAAATGTCCAGTAGCAACATAAAGCAGAGGTATTTTGATGTTGCTAATTCAGTTTCATAGGTGTTAGCAGATTATCTGCACATCATGTTTTAGAACATATTTGCAGCTTTTCTCTAGGAAAATAAATAGTTACAGTGAAGGATTCTACACCTCAGCACTTGAAATGTCACAATCATTTCAGTTTCTAGGAAGTTGCAATATTTTAAACTGGAAAAAAATAAGAAATGCAACCAAATAGGTTCCTATTACACTCCTGAGTTTCCAGCTCTTAAATCACTCTTGTAGTATCAAAGCAATGAAGGGCAGAGGTGAATGAGGGGACAAATGGTGATCAATGGGATATTAGATGTGTTGAGAAGTTTCGTTGGGCTTATTAATTATATTTCTAACCCTAAGCCATTTAACTGCTGCTCTCAGTAACAGGTGATATATAGGGAAGTACATTACCTCGGGTTATCATGTCTGTGCTGGTAGCAGGAGGGTGTTTGGACACTCCCAGGAGAAGCAGGGCTGGTGAAAGCTGAGGGAAGCATTAGAGGTGTGCTTAGCAGGTGGTTGGTAGAGGCTTTGCAGGGCATTCACTCCAGCCCTGTGCATTTACCAACAGGGCTTTGGGGTGATAATTCAGCTTTGACTGACTTGTCTGTCCAGAAGCTGAAATGTGTTGTTTCTGGCGAAGAAGGCAAAAGGTTAATAAAGGAATCTCACCTTCATGTTTAATACTAAATTCAGCTGTGATTAATGGCTTTATTAATGACCCACAAATCAGAGCTGGTGGTGATGTAACAATATTTGCGTGGAGCAGAAGTTGGGACGGTGAAGCAAACGAAAGGAAAATCTGAGCAGCTTTGGGAAACTTGAGCCATTTGAGTGAACAGAAAATATTAAGAAGGGTTTAATTTATGTATCTGAGAGAGATGTAACTGCATCACTGCAGTGCCTGGGTTAGTTTTGCTTCATGTGTGTGTTGTTAGGAATGGGGTACAGGATTGTCACTGTGGGTCCTGCCTTGCCCCAGGAGCCACTCACGGCTTTCACCTGTTGGCACAGGCTGGCTGGAGTGAAAACAGGCAGTGGAAGGAAGTCTCCCCTCCCTCTTGCTGCTTTTGGCATAGGACCAATGTAAACAATACTTTAAAGGGACTAAAGAGGTGGTGTTTCTGTTTCCAGCAGTAAAGGAGTCAGTCCTTGGTGGAGGTGTTTCAGTGCTGTTTGCCTAACATTCATTACCTTACACTACAGTCAGTAGTTACATAAAAAATGCTCCTGTGCCTGCAAATAGAACCAATTATTTGTTAATTGTAATCTCTCTGATGTACTAATCTGGTCTGCACTACATATCTAAGTCATTAATATTTTATGTAATAATATTGCTTACATATTTTTATTATAATATTATATAGCATTATATCACTAATCATTTTCTTATAGGCAGTAGATTACTACAGTTGTATATATCACTTGTGAAGTTTTCTACCATTTGAAAAGTGAACTTCAGTACACCTTTTGTGTACTGATGTTATTCTAAAGTAGTAATGTTAATCATAACTTGTAAATGGCCAGTGGCCAGTAGTTATGCACCAGTGGATTATGGATTATGACAGGGCAGCATTGACAGAAATGCTGTGCTTTACTGTGAAGCAGAAAAACCCAAAGGTTTGAACTCCCTTGCTGATCTTACATCCTGTACACTTTAGACAATAGTCAATAATAATGAATATTTTCTCCTCCAGGGCAAAGGAATATGAGAGCTTGATGGAAGCAAAAAATGCTGTGTCTGATTCCCCGTTTAAAGCCAAGTAAGCATTTATCTCTATATATTTGGGCATATGCTTTTTTTCCCCTGTCTGTCACAGAAGTGCCCCTGAAATTTCTGGTGGAGCAGGTGTGGAGGGTTTCCCCTCAGTATGGGGCATGTTGCCATCCTGAGTTATGGATCAGTCTCTGATACAAAAGGTCAGACTTCAATAAATGCAGTTTTTTTCTGGAGGCACTGTATATCTTAGCCTGTGTAAGTTGCAATAGGAAAGGGAACATATGCTTACCTTTTTCTTACCTGGAAACAAGAAGGTTCCAGTCTTGTCCTTAAGACTGATAGGTGAAAATTCAGCACTGGAATTCTGGGAGTGGAAATTATGTTGGACCTCCATTTGGTCAGAGCAAAGGCTCATACAGATGTTTTAATGCACAGATGTCTTAGGCTGACATTGAGCTTTTTAAAAAAATAGAACTTTTTATTGTCAAAGATAAGGCACAGGTGAAAACAGCTGGATGGAAAGATTAAAACAAGATCTGTGATCACTGACAAATTCCTTCTGCTTAGTTTGAAAGTGAAAATTGCTCAGCTTTTCTTTTCTGATTCCATTGAAACCAGTTGGGATAAATGCAAAATATTTGGATTTCCAAAGTTACTTTGATAAAGTCTATTACCTAAGATTTTAAAAGAAACTGTACAGCTGTAGTTTAAGTGGAAAAGAGTTAAGAAATTGAAAAGAAGTGGAGTTTCATCAGTCCTTGGCAGAACAGGGAGGTTACCAGTAGAGTTCTGCAGGTCTGTGATGGTGAACATGTTCTCAAATGACTTGGGAAAAGAGGGCCAGCAGTGAGGGGACAGTGTGATGTTCCTGCAGAGATTCAGGACAGTAGGGATGAGAAGAGGTGCTGAATGATAACTTTGAAGAGAGTGAGTGAGCAGGCAGTAAAATGGCAGGTGAAATCCTGTGTGTGTTGAGTGCCTCCCAATGGAGGGGAAAGACAGAACCTTATTGTATCTTCACATAAAAAGTGTGGGTCTTGAATTTGCAGATAGCATAGCTTGTTCCTGGAAAATACCAGCTCAGTACTCAGCAGCTCATAAAAATCCTTCATTAAAATCACTTAGAAACAAGTGAAAACAGAACACAGAATGCCATCAGGTACAAATACCTGGGTCATTTACATCTGTTGAATAGGATGTGAAGTTCTAGTTCTTTGTCTCTGAACAGAAAAGCTGCAATTGCTAAAGGTTCAGAGATAGCAGAAAGGGAAATACAATTTTTGGTGTATCTTATGTATTAGGAAATAAGCAAACTAGTACTGCTCCTGGAGGAAAATGTGATAATGGGAAGAAGTTCTATTGGGGTTTTGTTATAGAGATCTACAGTGTCAAAAATAGCATGGAAAAGATGGATGGTGATTGCTTGCTGCCCTTCTTGGCACCAGAACAGGGGAAAGCTGGAGCCAGGTTCTAGAGAAACCAAACCCAATGTTCTGAATGCAGCATGCAAGGAGATGTAGGGAACTCCCTGACAGGATTCACAAGGTTTTCACTGACAGGTTACCTGCATTCCTCAGCTCTAGGAAAGCACAGCCAGCCCAAGAGACTGCTAAGCCAAAAATGGGGAAACAAACAGATTAGTAAAGAGGATTATGCAGCCTGCCCTGCTCTTAGTGTTCCTGAGACATCCATTCCCAGTGGGCAGATGGTGTGTGTGCCTTACTGATAGCTGCCCTAGGGAGTCTGTAGCATCAGTCAAGGGGCTGTGGGGTCTCAAGAGCTGGAGTCAAAAACCCTCATCCTAAAATTGCAGCAACTTTCCAGACTGGGGATGTTTGTCTTCAGACTGAGGTAATAACCTCTACCAGATCCTGTGTATTGTGTGGTTGTTTCCGTCACTGATAAACTGCTGAGGAAGGTGGCATTTTTTACAAGTTCCTGGTTGTTAAACAGTTCAGGTCCTTGCAGTTAGACTGCCTTGATGTACGTACAACTAGCCTGGATGCAAGTATGTTTTACATAGGCTTTTCAAAAGCTTGAAAACTGCTGCTGAATCTTAGATGTATTTTAAAAAAATAAAAATCCATCACTGAGGTTTGGCACAAGAAAATGACCCATCTCCAGCAGATGGCACACCTGCATAAACACATGGGAAGGAGCTGGCTTCATTTCTTGTTCATCAGCACTTCCGTTTGCGAGATTAATTTCATGGTATATTGAGACTTCTAGATTTGTAGCTTTTGTGTTTTGATCTTCTTTGCTGCTGGAAAAAAAAATTAGATTCTGGTCATCAGAAAGTAGAGATGTGTGCATTTGACTCTGAAGATATTAATAGTTCTAGTGTCTCAGTGTTAAATTCTGAGATTATCAGTGATGTAACTTGGTCAGTTCTGTCTCAGTTGTAGCATGAGAGAAACTCAGATTTTAAATTTCTTAAAAATGTTTTCAGATCTTTTGACTGATCCTGAATTTACAGTTTTCATTTCTCTTTATGTAATTAATTGCTCATTTGATTTCAGGCAGAATCTTCTGCTCCATCTGCTTTTTTAGTTTCTTTTATTGCCTCTGTTCGAGCCGTACCCTTTTAGGTGTGAAGCAGTGTTGGCCACTGTGTAGCTCACTTCCATCACAGATCTGGGAGGTCTCTTGGCACTCTTCATGTAGAAACCTAGAGATCCATCAGCTGCTTACATCTAAGTTTTTTAAATATAGTTTCAGGTACCATGGTTATTGTTATTTCTAAAATTACACAACTTTTTTTACCTGCTATGGGGGCTTAAATATTTGTGAGCTTCTTTGAAATTGAGGGGGTAAAAATGAGAGCTTAAGTCTGAACTGACTTTTTAAGTAGTGTCTGTGGGTCAACCAGAAGCTCATTTATTTCTATTAAAATGTGTTTACTTAGCACAACACATACTACAAAAAGGAAGAAGAATAGGGGAAGAAGAATAGGGAAATATTATCAGTTTCTGTAAGAGAAAGGATGAGAGGGCAAGAAATTTTATGAGGCAAGAGTTTTAGCCCAGGCTGTATCTGCTTATATGGCATAACCTAGTCTTAATGTAGAGAAAAATAATGGGAAAATTCCAAACTAAGTGCAGGATCCTACTTAACCAAGGCCAGCAGGAAGAGGAGTCAGCACAGAGAAACAAACAGTAGCAGGTCTGCAGCCTGACTGCCTTGAGAAGCTGAGAGGCAGTCAGAGCGTGGGCTCTTCAGCCCCAGCACCGAGTGCTGCACAGGGGTTCTGGGATGAGCTGCCCCTGTACCTGCCTGGGAGAGCAAGCTGCTGCCTGCTGGGACTCTGCACAGCTCTCAGGAGAGCTGCACACTTACTGAGGAGTGTCCCATCACAGAATGAAGGGGGCAAAAACCCAGAGTGCTAAATGCAGTCTTTGGGTCAAAATAAATGTGAAGACTTTCTGTCTTTCCCAAGGGAGGTTTGAGGTGGGAGTGGAAGTATAACAATGAACAGAAAATATCTTCTGACTTGGTGGGCTGTGGAGCTTAAAAATGGAGAAGCTCCTTTTTAAATTCTGTTTAAAGTGGGACACAATTGGTAGGTTTATTTATTTGCTTAACAGAAGCAATGAGTTTTAGAATTAAGTAAAGAGGTCTTTCTTTTATGCTTCCTTGCTTATGCCACATTTCTTTATCCACTCCTCGACCCCCAAACTGAGAGTGTCTTCACAAACAACCAGAACCATTTATGGAATGCAACTTCTTATCTGATTTTAGTTCTTAGTCGTGTTGGCAGTTGTTAAAGAAGAAAGACAGAAACCAGAGTTAGTCTTTGGCAGGTAAAAAGCCTTTTTAGATCACCTTTAAGATTAGGCCGCTTTAATATTATGAGACCACTGATTTCCTGATGCAACTGATAGACTGTTTCAGTGGTTCTTATTAGTTGAAGGTTTGCAGATTTATAAAACCCTTTGCACTAAGGAAGCACTGACCCAAGTGCTTTCTAAGCTGTACACTGGTACTACACTAATAGCAATAAGCAGACAGGTTTATCCTGCTGTGATAGACAGTGTGTATCCCTTTTTCAGTGGTACAGCACTGATTCATGGCTGGGATTGGCTCTGAGGTGTTCTTTCTTAGAAATGACACTTCTAAAAGATGGCTGGGACAGTTTTTTAGTAGCTGTTAAAAAAAATGGTGCTCATTAGGGAGAGGGATGGGATAAATCCAAATATTGCTTTGTTTGGTAGGTGTTTTGTCTCTGAATTGTTTCCTGTGCTGAGAGGGACTTTCAAGGAAAGGAGTTGTGGCCATTGTCACCTGGAGCAGCCAGGCGTTGCTCTCTGCCTTTCTCAAGTACATTTGCTGGTTGGTTCCTGGTGGCATGTAGGTAATTTTTTAAGTGCTGGTGGACTCTTGTTGTGTTTGTAGTATTAATTCATATTCTCTGGGAGCTGATCTGAGTAATTATTTAGTGTCCAGTGTACTAGGATAACGTGGCAAAAGGTGTGTCAGGTGTCCATTGGAGCATTCTCAGGTGTCTCTCAGAGCACATTTTGAAAAGGAAAGGAAAACATTTTCACAGAGTTAGAGGGTTATTTACATCTATGTAGTGTCTTCTAATGCAGAGGCCAGGCCATGTATTTCAGTTTTGGATATCCAGGTAGCAAAGTATAATTGTCATCCTTCAATACCACAGGGAAACTAAAGTACTGAAGGATTGCCTTGTGGCTGAAGGGAATTAGCAGGTTTGCAGGGGAAGAGTTAACCCCTTGGTCTAAAATTTTATCTAGTCTCTCCTCACATAACAAGGAATTGTTTTAATGTTGTGGTTTGTTTTTTTGGGTTTTGTTTGTGTTTTTTTGTTTGTTTTGTTTTGTTTTGTTTTGTAACTGTAAAGGGATTCTTCAGATAGTATGGAAATTGGAACCACTATTATCCTGGAAACAGACTGCAGCACAAAAAAAAAAGAGGTAGAAAAAGAAATATTTCCTGTGAAAGTCTGCTGCAGAGGAGATGGGAATGTAGTGTGAAGTTTGTTCTTTCAGAAGCCCAGAGCTAAATGTTTGTACTAATATAGTTCTTTCTTTCATTATGATATATCAGTGTATTCACAGGATAAACTCACCTTGTAGGTTTTCCTGCTGTAGTAGGTGTAGAGTCCAGTTAGGCCAGCTATAAGATATTACACCAAAATACTGATTACTGAGGAAAAAAGGTAGACAATCTCTGAAACTGGAAGTACTTGTACAGAGGTTAATTTCCAAAATGTTGTGAAAACTGTAGAAGAGCCAGATTGTAAATAGAATAAAATTCAGGCAAACTTCAAAACCAGATAAATACCCGGGGTTTGATTTGGCACATGGTGGATTTGCTCTTTCGAGAATGGCTACAACATTCTCATGGGAATGCAAATAAATGCATTCAGAAAAGAGTATGTCTAGGAATTTTTCATCATGTTTCAGATTTCCATTTCAAGGTGTGTGAAGCTGCAGCTGGTTTGTGTGTGGCGGTGGTGGCCAAAGGGTGCCCCGTGGCAGGACACGGACTGTACTGCAGGGCTGGCACTGGGCACGGGGGCTGACCGGGGCTGCTTTGGGGCATCCATCCCCTGCGGCTCCGTCTGGGGCGGGCAGGAGCTGCCGCGGCCGCCCTCGGCTCCCTCGGGCACCGCCTGCCCCGGGGAGAACCGGGGCTCTGTGGAACCGGGCCTCTGTGGAACCGGGCCTCTGTGGAACCGGAACCGGGGCTCTGTGGAACCGGAACCGGGCCTCTGTGGAACCGGGCCTCTGTGGAACCGGGCCTCTGTGGAACCGGG
>VWYO01027898.1:719467-783250 GCA_013400275.1 Rhadina sibilatrix
CGGGGCTCCGTGTCCCGCAGTCGGGGCTCCGTGTCCCGGACCCGGGGCTCTGTGTCCCGCAGTCGGGGCTCTGTGTCCCGGACCCGGGGCTCCGTGTCCCGCAGTCGGGGCTCTGTGTCCCGGACCCGGGGCTCTGTGTCCCGGACCCGGGGCTCTGTGTCCCGCAGTCGGGGCTCTGTGTCCCGCAGTCGGGGCTCCGTGTCCCGGACCCGGGGCTCTGTGTCCGGCTGGCCCCGGCGCTGCTCTGGCAGTAGCGGCGGGAGCAGGATCCACTCCTTCCACGGGAGCTGCCCAGCAGGCAGCGCCCTGCCCAGCCGCACCCCTCCTTCCCTGGCCATCAGCGTGCAGCCAAGACATCGGGTTAAACCTGCAAGTGCTGGATACATTGATGCTGTTGTTTCAAGGCTTTTTGGCTTTTTCTGCAGATGCAATGTGACCTAGAAATATTGACAGATCTTTTTCCTTTGGCCTATAAAATATATTAAACCTGCTAAAAATATTTAGCCGATGTTAAAAACCTTTGATATGAATATCCCTTATTTTCCCGTTTGCAGTGCAAAAAGATCAGATACTGTGTTTGTATTTGCTGAACGTACAATTTATTAGTTTACATTATGGTAATGTTCCAAGACAAATCAGGGCCTTTTACATCCTTCTGATATTTCTTCTGCGTTCTGAATTATCCGTTTGTGAGGCGTACTAAAACCTTAATAAGTGAGATGTAAATAATTTAAGGGAAAAAAAACCATTAACTTTCTCTTTTATCCTGCATAGTAAAGTTTCAATTATTTATCGTTCCCTGTATGGCTTAGTAAGCATTGGAGGAGTGAAAATTGGGGGACAGAAGGAAGACTAATGAATTGTCTTGGAAGGTTTGGATTTGGATTCAATGGTATTTCCAGAGCCACTGGATCAGGTGTGGATGCCATGTCCCAGTAATCCCCCACGCATACCAGTGCCAGGAGTCCAGTGTGTACAAAGAGTTCTCTCTTTCCAAATCCATTCATAGCAATGGCAAATTCTGCATCCAAGCACAAGTCCTCTTGCTTAGATTTCTAGTCCTTTGAAACGGTCCAAGAGTTATTCTTATTTCTCTGACACGGCCAAGAAGTCAGTGTGGAGGATATTGAAATAATTTCTCCAAGGTTCACTGGGTGGGAGGAGGCAGTTTTAATTTCCCCTCTCTTCTCCGTGTGATCACACAGCATCCCTTGACTGGTTTTGGCAGAAGACTCTCCCTGCAGTAGGATATGGGATGTAAGAGGTAATTCTTCAGTGTGGCAGAACTGGAAATTCATTCTTCCAGTTTTGTACTCTGTGGTGCTGAACACACCCTTAGAAAGTTTGAATTTTGGTAAGAGTGTCCAGAAAGACTTTTAGAAGAAATGGAAAGCTGGAAGCTTTCCCTGGGGGGTTAATACAGGTTGTTTTTAAGAGAGGACAGAAACTGAGCATGGAGCATCTTAACAGACAAGAAAAAGACACTTGTGTTAGTTGTGCCAGCTGAAGGCTCAGTGTAAGATGATTATGTTCTCTTGGAGTCCTTGTGAGTAGTGCTTTGATAAACCTTACGCATTTTGTGTGCTGATGCCTGATGGAGATTAAGGAAGTGCCTTTCTTCAGCCTCTGTGGTTAATCCTACTGGAATTCCATTCCTGTGATGTTCAATGGAAACCTGTCTTGCTATCTTTCGTCAGATGAAGTTACAGTGTAGGGTGGTGGGCTTTATATATGCTTTAATCATGGAGTTTGGGTAGATATACCAAAGAAAGAAAGTATTTTTTGCTTAATGTGCTAGGATATTGCCAAGGCAATAGCCATTCTAAATCCCACTCTGTGAGAATACTCTGCTTGTGGACTGCAGCAGTTCCATTTCTCATTGGTGCTGTGGTCTTTTGATTTACTGCCCAAGTCCTGCAGTTATTTGGGCTTTGGCTTTTAATTTTGTTTCCCATTTTAGCTTGTGGCTTATGGAGATAGACAGAGGTTTCCTCCAACCTCATTTTCCACAGAGGAAATAGCAGTGCAAAAAAATCTCATCAGGATATAATCTACTTTTATTTTTCTTGTCATAGAAAAATCCTGGTTGTATATTAGTGGGCTCAGCTGACGAGATGATAAGAAGTCCAAGACTCAAAATTCTACAAATCATTTTTATTTGTACGTCAAGAACATATATGTATCTTCAGCATGTCTTGAAAGCTATTAACGAAGCTCCTAATTTTTGTAAAGAGAAGACACAGAGTACCTGTTGTCTCCTGATTAAATGGAAACTCTGTTCTTCCTCAAATTAATATTCTGATATTGGGGAATTCTTTTTTAATACAGTGTGACTATTGTGATGCAGTCTCCAGCCATTCCATCTCCTGTCTCATTTCTGGGAGACTGCTTCATGTAATCTTTTTCTTTTCCAATACTCTGTGGCCACTTTGTGAATGCCTTCTGGCCCTTTTACACTGCTGTCTCCCATTTGATGGCAAGCATTGTTACTCTTGCCCTCTTTTTCCTTCCTGCAGACTTCTATGTGTAGGCTTCCAGTCCCAGCAGAGTCTGCCACTCCTCCTGCTCAGCTACCAGCTTTGTCCCACTTCAGTGCAAATTGCCCAGTAGGTGAAGCCAAAGGTCCAGCAAGCCCTGAGCCTTGTCACTCAGAGCAGCCAGGAGGGGACACTGAGGCAGTGACATCAAATCCATGGAAAGCACAGAGTGCCACTTCCTCCTGACTGCTCTCAGCCTCCAGCTGAGGGACTCTGGCAGCCTGGTCTCCTCTGCCTTGGAGGAGATAGAGAAGTCTCCACCTTCAGTCAAGGCACAGAAGGATAAACTCTGAGTGTGTTTTGACTGCTGTATTTTGGACCCTAAAGTGAGAGAACTGTGCCGTGGCGCTGTGTATTTCCCCTCAGTGCTGAGTGAATGGCCCAGGTGTGGATATGTAAAACTGAAGTGAAACCTAACCCATGTGAGTGTCTACATCACTCCCACCTCTGCATTTTGGCTCCATCACTGACCCTTGTTAATTTAATGCCCTTTCTGAGGTAGGCTGCAAAGCCATGGCTTTTCTCTTATTCAAATAACCCTGAAGAGCCATTTCTTTTATGATGCCTGTAAGAAATCAGCCACGTGGTCGTGCTGTTCCATTTCCCTTACTCATCTTAAATAGGGTGAAACCATTTGAAAATGAGGATGGCAAAATCTAGCAGGATAAGCTGTGGAAGGGGAAATAGGGAAACAGAAACAAAGGTAGCTAATTAAGCACCTTTATGGCTTTACTGTTCACTCCATGTCTGTGCTGTTTCCTTGAAAGAGTAGAAATAGTGAAATGTCACTCCAAGCTGACTGTATGTCCTTGGATGTTCAGCATCCTGTCCAGAATAGATGGTAATAATATTTAACACAGATTTGCATGATTCCTTCATTGCTACCAGAGGTTCACTACAGAGATGCAAGTTAATAAGGGAGTTTTTGCTTTAACTGCTCTTTGTTTTCTGTCTTCTGTTGAAGGTTACAGCGATTAGCAAAAGACCTTCTGAAGCACCTCCAAATGCAGGAGAGCTGTTCCTTGGGGAACAACAAAGTTCCTGGTCTGGACAGGACTTTAGGAGAGATCTCTCGGATTCTGGAAAAAGAGGTATTGTGACTTATGATTGACCTATAAATTGTTTTGCCCTCAAGTCTCATCAGTTTGGATTTGTGAATGTTTAATGTGAGATATTGAAGGATAAATGACCTCTGTGTAACAGGCAGTGTCTGCTATTATACTTTGCACATTTTCCCCCTGTATTTTCATGAGGATTGTTTTTAACCTGGGTCATTTCAGTCATCTAGTTTACAGTGCTTACCCACAAATAGCTTTTACAGTGAGGGCCAAACCAATCAGCAGAAAACAGAGGAAGGAATTGGATCCAGGTTTGCTGGAGCACCAATCTGTTGAGTTTTGACAGAGTTCAACAAAGTCAGTGGGTCTTTTCTGGAGGAGGAAGGTATGATGTGCATGTATGTGGTATATTTCTAGGTTTTTAACTTTTTCAAAGTGATATGGTTGTGGAACATGTTTTGCTGGATGGTAAATGTTGGAATTTTTTTTTTTACTGATAGCACTGCATTTGCATCTTTCCTCTAATTTCCTCATGGTCAGTCTACTGCCACAGTGCTTTGTGACTTGTGTTTTTTTGCTCCATTAGGACCACAGTATTTGAGTTTTCAGCTGGAACATTATGTTCTGTTCTCTCTTCAACCACTAGAAAATACCTCTCTTTCTTATCTGTAATCAAAACATAATGAAAATGAGTTCTGGAAGAAACCAAATTAATGAAATGTGAGGAGGGGGTTGCATCATTGTGGTTCAGAGTTGATATTTGTGAAAAGGAGAGCTCTGCTTGATGCTTTTCACAGCTCAGTCAGTATGAAGAACACAATTGTTAATGGCACAGGCTTTTAAATACTGGAGGCTGCCAGGGATGCACGGGCTCCTTGTGTGTTCTGGTGGTTCCTTGGAGCTGCTCATCAAGCTCAAGAGTGCGTTTGAAAGAGTTGTGCCATTCTCAAATTTTGCAGTGTTTCCATTAATTATTGAAAAATTCATTTTTTATTCATTTCAAAATACAGAAATCATGTTGCTGCATGACTACTATGAAAAGATGAACCTCTTTGAAAGTTGTCTAAATAATCCTTGGAAACTCTTTGGAATGTGGAGTTGTGTCCAGCCTTTTTCTAGGAGTCATCTGCTGAGATTTTTTTAACATGAGATGTGAATTGCAGCTAAGTGTTACTCATTAATTGTTGACATGGTTTTGCTAGTTGTTGAGTCTGCAGTGGGGAATTAAAACCTAAATTTGATAGTATTAGTAGACATGGGTTATTTTGTTGTTGATTTGGGCGTTTACCTCCAAAACATTACTGAAGCACTGGAGAAGTATTTTTCTATCTGAGTGTCCTGATCAATAAGGTCAAGAGGGATTGATTTCAGTAGCTGTTGCTGTGTTTATAGCACAGATCATACATGGTCATTTGCAGGAGGGGATGGGAATTCTCTTGTTAACCTGGGAGTCAGAAATCAGCAGACACATCTTACATGTCAGTGGGCACTGAAAAGAGCCCTGCTGGTGTCAGTCATGGACTGAGAGGAGGAGACTGACACTGTTAATTGAATTTCCCTGGAGAGCATAAAAATATAACCTAATGTGGGGGGAGGAAGGGGGGAGTGGGAACCACACAAGCTGTCAGTGTGTGTGAGCTGATAACATTGATTTACCCTTGCTAATGGCCTGGCTTGAATAAAGAATTGCCCTGAGGGAGGACAGGGTTCACTACAATAGATCCTTGCCACTTAACTAGAAATTCTTCTTACTCACAAGAAGTCCTGCAAAACTATTACAAAATACAATTGATCCAAAACCTCTCTTTTCATTCATACTGTGAAACATTGGATTTTTCTTTTGTTAATAGTTTACACTGCCTGAAAAATTTATGTATTCAGGCTTCCCAGTGAAAGAAAAGATTGGTTTTACAGATCATGAAATAAATTGCTGAGCTGGTGTTGGTGACATTAAATAGGAAAAATATATACCATTAAATTTCTCAACAGAGGGAAGGGTTATTCAGCTCATTAGAAATTCCATGACTGTGCTAAAACAGCCTGAAAGGGTGGGGTGTAATATTTATGCAAACTTGAATCACCAAAAAAGCCACACACAAAAGATTTGCAGCCCTGTCTCAATGGGATTTGCCTCCAGGTACAAGCAGATCACACTAACAATTTCTGTTTGGATTTGGCTTTCATCTGATGTGTTCCACTGTACTGAAGAAGGCTTTTTCTCACTTCTGAAGCTCTTTCATAGTGTGAGAACATTCTAGGGTGCAGCATGCCTGCATGGTTATTGTGGGCACACTCGCTCTTGGTTCTGCCCTCCTGCTCTGCTGGACACAGCACATTCTGCACCTGGGCCAACTGATTCCACTAACACAGCAAGAAGGGCTTGTTTAATGCAAACTGAGAGCTTTATATTTCCTCTAGATACTCAGATTTGGGAAATCTCTCTCAGGCAAGGATGCATCTTAACCACTGTGCATTTTGGAGTTCTGGCTGTTTATTGCAGCACCTTACCTGCTCCTCCCTCGCTGCTGCTGGATTCCTGTGCAGCACAGCATATTTTGGGTGCTAACAAATGAAAGAGATGTGCTTTGTTTTGCTTCAAGTAGTTGTTACATCTCCAAACACCACTTCTTCACAGGCAGATGAAACTCTACAAAAAGTAGGAGCTTGGTGTCCAGTGCAGGAAAAGGATTTTCCTTTTGTGTCCAGTGGAGGAAAAGGAAGAATAATCAAATTGAAGTGCAGGTTTTGAGGATCTGATTTGGAGCGTGGCCATTAGCTGTATGAGACATGTGGCTCACGTGTCTTTAAATTAAATATGTTTAAGAGGCACTCTAAAGTCAGAAAGCACCATGTGGCTCCAGTTTTAAATGGGCTTGTGCCTCTCAGGTCTTGTGTTGGTAGGAGGCAAGGAGCACAAATCCCAGCGTTGTGTATGCCTGGTGTGCTGTCCCCCAGGTGTGTCCAGCAGGTACTGCTGCTGCTTTGGGTGTGCTCTGCATCACTGGAAGGCAGTCCTTGGGTTTGTCTCACTCTTTCTGGCAGAAATCCTGGAAGGAAGCTGTATTCACTTTCACCTCTACTTCGTTGAAAAGTACATGAAGGAAACAAACACACGCAGAGTCACAACAGCAGAATGCATACAAATGTTACCAGAAAGGCCTGGCCTGAGCTTGGCAGGTGTCATATGGGACTCACCAAATTGTTAGTAAGATCTGCTAACCCTCAGTTTAAGATCTCCTATGAATGGGCCTTTGATGCTCTTACAGGAGGCAGAGCTGATGTTTGAGGTGGCAGGGCTAGAGCACTTGTCCTGCCACGATTCTTTTGACTTGAGGCATGTTCATTCCTTGATGGACTAATTGTACACATCCATCACTGAGGGCAGCTGTGCTGTTCAGGTGTGCAAGGAATCCCAAAGTAACTGCTCTCGTCTGCCTTGAGCACCCCCACAGAAACGTCCTGTAATAGGCAACTCTTAGGAGGCAGGATATTGAGAGCAGTATATCCTGTTAGTGTGACTGCAGCTACAGTTTTAACTTGCTTATGCTTATATCATCTGTTTCCCCATTGTGTGAAGAGGTGAGATTTACTGGTTAAAAACTTGCTGATTAAAAAAATCTACTGATTACAAAATGCCTACTGCACAGACATTAGGCCCTAAGCTGACTGAAGTACATACATTTCTAAGGTTGTGACCCTGACCTGGGTCAGAGGTTACTGCCTCTCAGATGGTCATCCTTATATTTGCTGACAGAAAATCCCTCCCCTAAAGTTCTTCCTAAAATTTGTTTGGAGAGGGTTGGGTTTGCCTTCAGGTTTTAAAACTCCTGCTTTTGAACCTTAGGGATGTCCTGTGTGGTTTTGGATAGGTCTGTGCTGGGCAGGGTTTGCAGGCACTTACTCAGAGGGACATGCAGGGTGTTGGCATTTTAAGGATGGTGACAGCAGCTGAGGGCAGTGGCCTTTTCACCTGGCTCAGCTGCAGCCAGCACACTGCAGTTAAATTTGTACAACACTTATATGTGACATTTAGACAAGCCCTTGATGTGTCTCTTGTCCATCTGACGGGGAACATGGCACGAAGATTCAGTAGGATTCTGAGGGAACCTCATGGTTTTTGGAATTCAAGGACAACAATTAATCTGCTTAACTGGAATTGCATTTATATGATGCTTCTTACTGATCACTAATAAAGATCACCAGCACAACATAAGGTTCCTTCAGCTGAGTGGTTTGGCTGCAGCTCTCCCAGCTCTGCTGCTGAGGAGAGGGCAGCAGCAGCAGGATCCAGGTTTGAGCCGTGGCCCAGCACTGACAGTACAGCTGAGGCTCCCATGTATCACAAGCAAGATTTCTTCTGTTCAGAAAACTTACTGTGATTTTGGATGGGTTTGAGAGTAGCTTTGTCCCTGATCTCCTTCAGGCTCTCCAGGTGCTGTAAAAAATCTCAGTGAATAACAATGAGTGCAAAATCAATTGTTAAAAGCATGGAATTAAAATGGAATCAAAATAAAACAGGAGGCTTTTAATAAATTGGGCCACAGTGCTTACAGTTACTTCCCAGCTCTCTTCATGCAAATCTAGGAGCAGCTGTCTTTCAATAGGCTAAGTTTAAGTATGGTTATTTACATTACTAATTCAGAATAATATTCTTACTGGAAACAGATTTCAGAGGGAAAATATACTTCCTTAGAGAAGGGTATCCTTTTGTAACTGAAAAATGTGTGAATATGAGCTAGTAATTGACTGCAGTGGTTTAATCCTTTTTCTAAAAAGAGGGTCTCAATGCTCCTGATCTCTAAAACATGCTCTCTCAGTTACCATTAATGGTTTGTTTTGTGCCAGGCAATGTTTTTGGGTTTGGGATTTTTAGAGAGATTTTTCAGCCTCCTGTTTGAGCAGTGGTGATGTCAGTTATTTACATTTCAGTAAAATGTTTGTCGTAGCTTTCAAATACATGGGGACTGTAGACAGACAGTGTTTATCCCATTGTAAAGACTGTCAGAAATGGCTGGCTCTAACAACACACTCTGGCCCTGTATTTATGTTTTATTCTCTAAACTGTTGGGCCCATTGGGGATGGTGACCATAGCCAGGGTGAAGAGGGACAATCCCCCCAATAATACAAACTCTTCATCATCAGAAACAGAAACAATAAAATTAAAAACTCTTGGAGAACTAATGTATGGAACAAATGCTGTGTTAAATGGAACATGTGATAAGTTTCTTCAGATATCTCTGCAGAGATTTAAAATTGCTCTGTGTGTGTATATGTGTGAGTATGTGTATATAAATATATATATGACATATATATACAGACAAAATAGATTTTAGAAGCAAATACTCTGTTATAAAGACTCTGTATTGTTACCTAAAGTATATTTAAGAATATAGTGAGAATTGTGATTCCCAAACTCTTGCACATTTAATTTTGGTGCTGCAGATATTTGCACCCAAGGAACTGTGTGTTCCTGGTGTAGCAGAGTGGTGTGGCCTTGAAGGGGAGAATTGCCAGCCTATCTGTCACCATCTTACATGAGTCAAAAAAAGCATTCTATATGAAACAGAGTGAACATTACCTAAATCATGAAGCAGTGGCTTGGCCCACGTTGTCTGTATGTTGTGATCTGATGTGTATCCATGCATGTACACCCAGGCACAGTGTCTGTGTATCATTTAACATACATTATTCTCTATACCAGGAGTCATTTCCTAGGCTGACTGGAGCTTTCCAAAGTTCACCTGTAAGCATTATTCTAGCAGTGAAAAGCTTGGGCAGGATTGCAGGCTGTGTTTGGCAGGTTTGTGAGTGGGAGGTGTTCCTGGCAGGGTGGTTCCTTTCCCTGTTTACTCAGCATCTGCTGCCTCTCCAGTAGAGGACACCACTGGCAGAAACAGCAGCAGCAGTCCTTTGAATCCTTACAAGGCCTAAGTCTATTTAGAAGTAGAATTTCTCTCTGACTCAGGTTCAGACACCTTTGTGCTTGGAAATCACACAGCTCTTTCTCCTGCTAAGCTGTTTACAGCAGCTGTCTCCTGGTGTGGGTGCACAGGGGACTTACCTGGATAATCCCTGTGTATCCTGACAAAACTGAAACCTGCAATCATACAGAGAATTCTGCAGAAGAAATAGAAGTGCACATGTGCACAGTACTAGTTTCAAAAGGAAACAGCTACATGCCCAAAGTCCAAGAGGCACACTGATGAGCCAGGGCATTGCAGAGGTCTGTGAGCATGTCAGGGTGTCCATCTGTCTGTCTGCAGCACTGCCAGGGCAGCAGGCTGAGCTGTGCCACAGCTGAAGGCACATCCATAGCTGGGGGTGTGATGCCTTGGGAAGACTGACCTGGGACTGGGACTGGGCAGAGCTAGAGAATAAAGCAGGGATTTATTGGGAGACCTTTAAGGAGGGTGCACCTTGGGCAGGACAGGAGCCTGACCAGGGCTACAGCCAAGGTGGACTTAAAATGGTCACAAAAATGGACAACTGGTCATGAGGTCTTACACTTTATAAGTTTTGGTCTATTTGCATATTGGGGTTTAATTGTCTAATTACAGCTTTGGGTCGTGAAGTCCCATCTTTTCTTGTTTTGCTTCTTCAGTCCACTGTTGTTTGTGCTTTTGGGCCTGCATCTTGTACTCATTGTCCTTGGTCTTCAGCAGAAAAGGGATTTATTTTGTCTACCTACTCTGTGAAGAGAGGCTCAGAGCTACATCCCTAGGCAGCACAGAATCTGAAAAACATGGAAGCTAAAACTTAAGGCATCAGGTGGGAGCAGCTGGAGAGGCCCTGAGGCTGCTCCTTTCCACCTCCCCCTGCAAGGCCTCAGTGGTGCCCCGTGGAGCCCCTGGTGCTGTCAACCTCTGCCTTTCTCTCATGTGTCTTTTGGCTCTTGGCCAGGGGAAGATTCTCATGCACAGTGCACTGGTTTACACCAAAAAGCCTTTTTTTATATCAGGCAGTGGGCATTTCCTAGCCAAAGTTTTAAAAAACAAAATAAACACCCACGTGCCACCTTAACTGTGCTTTCATCCTTATGGTTTTGTTCTCTGTAAAAGTAATTGCTACTCTTATTTGTTACAATGAGAATGTTACAATTTGTTAAAACGTTAGGGTTCATTTTAGCTAAACATATGATGTATTTCTGTGCAAATAGTGGATTAATATTTTAATCCATCTATTAATTTTTCAACTCGGGATACTCCTGCAGTAAGTAACCAGTTCCAAAGCTACAGTGATGCCACATGAAGGGAAGTAATTAATCAAATGTGAAACTGAATAATAACTGTTTAAAAACAACTTAAAGTTCAAAATCCAAACTTTAGTGAGGGTATTGAACTACAAAACATAAAAGTAAGCTTTAAAACTTAATTTTTTTCTTTTTTGAAGTAAAAAACTGATAAGTTTAAACTAAAAAGTTTTACCAGCTATAACTAGAATTTAGGCCCTTGAAACTTTGTATATTGCCACTGAAAATCTAATAATTTTGCCAACATTGAAAGTAACATATGAAATTCTGTATTTATACATCCTTTTTTGCAAGTGTTAAGTACAGAACCTGAGTCAGAGCATGAGCTCCAGAAAGGATAAAGCAGATACAATTGTTGGAAAAGACAAGACAGAAGTAACCCTCCTCAAAATTAATTCCCTTCTTTAAAGCCTCTAACAGTGAGAATTAGAGGATGTTAATGTCCAGCTGATCAGCACTGAGTGCCAGTGATGGGCAGTGCCACTCAAACACAGCTTGAAGAAGTTCAGCAGTGTTCAAAGCCTGGACTGTCAGCACTGTCCTGGAACTACCAGTTTATCTGCAGATGGTCCAAGCTGCTGTTGGAGTAGGGACATCCCCTTCTCTAGCAACTGCAGCAGCAGATTTGATAGTCCCAGCACAGGGGCTGTGGGCAAACACAGCAGGAGCTCCTTGGGCAGCATTTCCCACCCAAACAGCCTTTTCCTGTCAGCCTCCTGCCTGGAGGAAGTCAACAGGTCAGGTGTGTGTTGTGTGCTGCAGGTTGGGCAAGGCAGCTTTATCTCAGCAGTAATTCCTTTGCCCAGAGTTTCTGTAATCTGTGGATTAACCTTTTCCCCAAGATGAACATATAAATAGGAACTTGTTACTAGGGGTCAGTCACAGAATATTTTTTAACTTGCTTGCTGGAAATGGTATTAAAAGGCAAGTTGAGTTCACAGATAAGCTCTGCAGTGTTCTTATTCCAAGATTATTGAGAGGTTAATTTCTCTGCTCGGTGGGTGTAGTTGAGAACTGCTGCAGGATGTAATTAAATGCTGTCAGCTTCCAGTGTTGTACTAATTGTGGCTTTTGCTGTCAGATCAGGCTTCTACGTCAGTTTAGAACTAATACATCATAGTGGAATGGATATAATGGATATTTATACATTCCAGGGTATGCAAACTTTCTTCACTACAAGACAAGAGATATGTTTTAGTGTCATTAAAGCCCAGGCACTGATTTCTCAGTGAGAACTCCCTACCCAGGTACATTTCTGCCAGTAGCAGAGGCCAGTTTAGAAATCTCAAGAAAGTAATGATTAGTATGGTTTCTAAAGAAGTTTTTGTTTAATTTGGTCTGATGGTATATATACATGTATTTTCTTCAAAGTATTTTAAGTTCAACAGTAATTTGAGGCCATCAGTTCTGACTTGAGAACATGTCACCCAGAGGCCTTCATGGTCAGTTCTGATCTTTGCACCTCACAAACCCACCCTGTTCCTGTGCCCCACAGTCCTTTGTGGCTGTCCTGTAGATGGACTCATGGGCAGGTCTGAGAGGCTGGTTACAAGAGGGCACCCAAGGCAATCGGGGTGAAAGCTGTGGTCAGAGTTCAGGTGCCCTTGACTTCATCACAGGTTTTAAACAGCCACTGCTCCCTTTCCATGTGTCCTCTCCCACATCATTTTAGTATCTTCACTTTGGCTGGATTGCACTGGTTTTCACAGTCTGAGTTTGGCAGAAAGCAGCTGCTTCCTAGTGGCTGACAGCTCTCAGTAGTGACCTGTTGTCACAGCATAGCTGTTGGACAGACAAATCTGGCCATGACAGAAATCCAACCCTGCCAAGCCTAGTTCATTCTAGAACAAGCCCCTGGGCATGCAATGATAGGGTGACCTTGAACTCCAACAGGGACCCCAGGCAATCCCTTTCAGTCCTGAATGCAGACATTCACTGGCCAGGGAGCTGGGTGGTGCTGTGACCCCGAGCAATCAGTTGTCCAAGGCTGGGAGTTCTGAACCCCCTGTAAAAGGGGGTGCTGGATATAACAAAATGAACAATCCCTGCTGTTTGTCTCATGGTCCTCGGTGACTCCAGTCGTCAGTCTGCCTCCAGCCTAGGACCTGGAACATAATAACCTGTCAGATCCAGTCTGCAGAGAGACCTGACTTTCCCACTCACTGGGAAATATGTTGTCCACTAAATGTTGAGTGAGAACGGGACAAGATTGCCTAATTTTGCTTTCTATTTACCTGTTTGGGAACTTTAATTTGTATCATTAATCAGAAAAAGTCAAATTGGCCTCGGTTAATGGAGCCATCTATGGAGATGCAGGAGCAGTTGTTCCTCTTATTAAAGCTCTGTTGTTGCTTTCCTCCTTTAATTGATGCACCTACTAGATGCCCTGTTATTTATAAATAGACCAAACATTTATTTTTAATAAGCACCAGTGCTGCAATGCTCAGTGCCGTCTCTCAGGATATCTATGAGGATAATTCTTGTTTTCCCAAGCAGTATTTTCTGTTTCCTGTAATGCTGCTTGGCATGGCTGAAAGCAGCTGAACAGAGAGTGTGGAATTCACTCGTTTGCCTTTACCTGTCTTGCCTCTGTGGCTTTCACTGACTCTTGTGGCTTCACAATTAGGATTGTGATTATGTTGTCCTTGTCAACAGAAGTACAACAGGCTGCCTCTCTGGGACTTTACTGTTGAACTGAAAAGCCACTGCAGAACTCAGGAGGAGATTGTGTAAATAAAGCTGAGCCTGTTCAATTAGATCATACAGGGAGTCAGTAAGGAGTCCTATTGAATTTGGTTTGACCTGACAATGTGGGCAGATGTTTGCAAGCAGAAAAATGAATTAACTATATGATGGCATAGACAGAAATTAGGTTTATGTGCACAGGATGTTTAGTGTTTTCAGGACAGGCCTAAGAATCAATTTTTTAGTATTGGTATTGTCCCTAGGCCTGAATAGATTTTAGGTTGCTTGTCAATAGTAGACTTTCAGAGAGGATAGTCAAAAATGCCTCTTCTGTTTTTGATACAGTTAAAAAGTAAGGTGAGCCTCATTTTTATGTTGAATTGAACGCCGTATCAAGTGCTTGATTTTCCAGCCCTTTTGTTCCTAGATAGTTGTGTTCCTCTGTGCTCAGTCCAGGCTGTGAAGTTGCAGTTGGCCTCCCTGAGTGTGGAGGTGAAAAGCCAGTGCTCCCCAGCTGGCTCAGGAGCCAGAGGCACCTTTCCATGGGCGTGAGCAGGTGCTGGGCTCGTGCAGGGAGTGGAACACCTTCCTCAGCCCCTGTGCCAGCAGGTGCCAGAGAGCCTCCACTCCTGCCTGAGGAAACACAGAGCAGCTGTTTCCTCCAAGGCTTCACAGCCTGCACTTTGCTGAGCAGGACAGGGTGGGATGGAGCATTTCTCAAGGCCTCCCTTCTGGAGCTTTAACCCATGAGCAGTGCAGGAGGGAGAAATGGATACAAAGAAATGAGAGGGGTTCCTTGATGTGAATGAACACCTCCCTCCAATTCAAAGGACACTTAGCCAGTTCTGGCTCGTGTTTTAATCCTACACCACCTTACCATTGATACTCAGGGGTTGAAATTTCATTTATTTATGGGTGAATTCACTCAGGTTTGAAAACAGCTTTGAGGTTTTCACGTGGAGTGAGGGATTATTATAACACTAATTTCACTGAAGAGAAGTGTTCTGGGGAGCAAAATCACCTATTCTAATAGAAAATACTACTTTAGTGCACTCTCCAGGGATTTTCACTGTATGAAGTCTGGAGAACTACTCAAAGAATGTGGATTTTCTGCAGTCACAAATGTGTCCATGGGTTTGTATGTGCATGTAAATATACTTGAGTGTTTATTTAAAGAGGGAGGAGAGGTTAAAAAAAAAAAAAAAAAAAAAAGGAGAAGCCAGCCCAATATTCAGTTGTCTGGTTTGTTTTACTAAGCAAGCTTTGAACTGCATTTCTTAGCCCCTGGCATTTTAGATAGAATCTTCAAACACTAGATAAAAGGAGAGCAAAAAATTCTTAAGATGGATTTCAGCTATATTTTACTAATTAGTTGTTATTTCTTCCATCAATGAACAGTCTAGAATAGAGTTGCACAAGTGTGTTCTTTCAGAAATAGAACTCAGCATGTTCTGAAGTATTTGGGTTCCATTCAGATACAATTTCTTCTGAAATATTTAGCTCCTGAGGTCTGTTCAAATGGGCTTTCCAGATCAGTTTCTGATTTGGACATTCTGCAGGACCAGCAGAAAACATTCTTTAGGTTAATGAAGGAAAAATATTTTTTCTAAATTTCCTTTTTAGTCTACATGAAAATATTTATTTTGGAGGTTTGTTTTTGAGGGAGGGACTACACCAGAGTATTTCAGTTCGTTTAAAAATATTTCAAATAGTCAAAATGGGCTAAAGTCACATAGAGCAGAGATAGCAAAGCTGGCATTAAATCATTTCAGCTGTTAAAGCTCAGCATTATTCCTGATTCTACTCTACTTATTAACTAATAATAATACTTTAACAGGAGAAATGCATGGAAGTGAGTACTTTGGTCCAGGACATTGGATTTCACCCAATATCTCTTGCATCAAATTAATAACTTATGATTTAACTAGGATCATATTTTTCTAGGAGATAATCAGGTTTGATTTAAAAACTTTAAATGATTGAGAGTCCACTGTATATGCTAAGTATATTATGCTCTTCATTAATTACTCTTGGCATTAAAAAAACCCCATTTTATTCTCACCAGAATTCATTTGGTTTCAACTTCCAAATACGAGCAGTTCCTGTGCATTATCAGACATTTCCCATTCAGGGCCTGCCACACTGTCACCCCAGCCTGTTTTTACTTTCCCCAGCATAAACTCCGTGACACTTCTGTCCTGCCTCCTGGTGAGAGAGATTTCTCTGACCTCTTCTGCCCTCCAAGTGCTGCAGTTTGCCAGTGCCCTGTGCAGAGAGAGGGGAGCAGCACTGCAGGACAGGGTTTGGTCTCCTTCTCCCCTGGAATACTGAGCACACTACCCAAAAGCTGTTGCAAAGCAGTGCTGGCCTTATTTCCCTCTGTGTTCCTTTGTGTTACCCACTGAGTTGTATAAATTCAGCAGCATTTTCCCCCAGCTGGGTTTTGTTTCTGAAGCACACAGTTCACATTGTGAGACTGCTTTAACGAGTGCAACAAAAGCCAGCCAAGTACCAGCACAGGCCAGTTGCCTTCTCGTGTGTTTCTTTGTTGGCTGGGACAGGGCATATGTGTAAATCACTCTTTTTGAGCTGTGTGTATTTTTCTGTACCCAATGCCAGATAATGAGATGAAAACATTATATTGAACTTTCTATTTAGTCTGCTCATTTTCGAATTTGCCAAACATACTTGTGTCCTCGGGTAAGTGGTGCTTCCAAGGGTGCCACAGATGCCAAACCCTGATAAAATCTACCCTATCTTGTTAATGAACACACAAACAGTTGTTCCCCATCTGCTGCCTCTGTCTGAAAGGTTAGGAAGCCCTTCCTTCTTGATCACAAAGGACATAATTATTGTCTGTAGAGGAGTCAAGTACAAAGACAGTCCATCCAGCCTGACCGCTACTACACTGCAGGCCACCAAAGATTAACAGCTGCTTCTCCTTTGATTAGGTTAGGTAATAACAGTTACTTTAGTTAATAATTGGATGGATTCCCAGGCCGTGTAATTCAGGTTTAGGCTGTCATTTTTTGCTGGCATGTAGCTGAGCTGTATTATTGGAACAGAGCCTGTAATCCTATTAGTCAGTTGTCACTCAAGCCCTAAGAGAGAAGGGAAATTCAAATCCATTAAGGTGTTGTAACAGGTAGGTAAATAAGCCAGCCCTGCCTGCCCGCTGTGCAGGGAGCTGTCTTGATTGTTTGTCCTTTTTTTAAGGATTCATTGAAAGTTTTTAAATATGTTTAATTCATAATTAATCCATAAAATGGTTACGTGGTTTGTCTCATTTATCACTCTTTCTGTTTACTGTGCCACATGCATTAGTGTACACGCACTTCCCACTAAGTTACTTGATTCATGCAGTGTTCTGCCTGAGTTAGAGGCTGTGTGCTTCAAATGGCAAGTTTATAATGGTCCAGAGATTAAATACATGCTCCTTGTCACATCAGCTGGGTTGGCTTTCCTCCTGTGCAAACATGACCACTGTAGCTCCCAACGACGGGCTTGGGAGGGATGAGGAAAACAGCTGCATCTGCTGCTCTCAGGAACTGCATCTCTGCTTTTGTTTTTCTGATGTTTAAGACACATCTAGGTAGCATCCCCAAGGTTTTTGTGCCCCCTCATCTCTGTTAAAAAATGCAGAGATGACAGTGATAATAATTTTTGCTTACTCGTTCATTTGTCTCTGCTCTCCTGTGTCACCAGGGAACTTCAGAGCTTAGAAGTCCTCTTGTGTTTAAAAGTCAGATTGTTTAAAAATGTTAGTTGAGTAGTTGGGAATTTCTGGAAATACATATTAGCAAATCGAATTTTTACACACTTTAAAAACAATGTATAAAATCACGTTTATATATTTTCTGTTGTTCAAGGAACATGAATCCCATGGTATTGATTGCAGAATAACCCTCCAAATCTGAATGCACAGCTACTCAAAGAACAGTTCCTACAGTGAAGTTATGAAACAGCTTTCATAAACAGGAGAGCTAATTAATTTGAGGACCCAAGTTAGAAGTCTGGAGGCTCCTTTCAAGCAGCAAAAACATGCAATGCTGGTTTATGCTCTTTTCAAATAGGGATTTAATATGTATTGCTTGTAGGATCTATCATTTTTCATACTCACATGATGCCTAATCTGCTCAGAGCTTTAGGTGCCTCCAGAGTAAAAGTTGCAGGTACCTGAAAGGGTCTTTGGTTCTGACACAGGTTCAGGCAGGGATCAATTTAAATAAGAAAAGTATGTGAACAAGGGCTCTGAGTAACTGAGATGCCTCAATCCACTTCTTTTGAATTCCTGTTACAATATGTATCAGCGAATGTAAAGCTTTAGCACTAGAGCACATCACATTTTCAAGGATATTGGTTCATTTTTGAGAGAAAGACAAATTGGATAAGGTGTCCCGCTCACCTAGTTTTATGATCCAAGAAAGATTTCTTTAGATGAATATAAAAATACTTAAAATTTGAAAAATGCCTCAAGTAGGAATTAATTCAGACATATTTAACAATAATTTGGTGTGATTTGGTTGCTTCAGAGATAGAATGACAATATGTTTCAGCACTGGGGAGATTTCATTATAACAGCTCAGCAGTACAAGGTCTTGGCGTGGGTGGCCGAGGGACAATTTCTCTTTCCAGTGTTTCCTCCAGTCCCATGGTGTTCACCCTGCAAATGTCAGCAGTGCAATATTCAGGTGACTCTTCTGCTCCTTTGTGGTCAGGGCATGTTTTCCTTTCAGCTCCCATGGCCAAGCTCCAGGAGCTGTGCATGATCCTGGGATTCCTGGGAGCTGGACACTGGTGGGGACCAAGGTCATTCCCACGTGCCAGAGACCAGCAGCTACTTCAGCATCACCACTGCATTCCAGGAGATGGATCAGAAACCCTGAGAGTTTTCCATTTTAAAAGAATCACTGGAGAGAAAGATATTAAATGTGTTAAAAGCCATGTGTCCATCCCAGTGTGGCAGTTTTACAGACCTCTGTGAGCACAGGTAACAAATTCTGTGCTCATGGATCTTCCCCAGCTTTGCTGCTGGTTGTATCTTCCTTTTATGGAAGCTTTCTCTCTCTTCCATGCACATTGTCAGGGATTTATTTTTGTTCATAAGCATCAAAATGAATTTTTATGAGTAATCTCAGAAGAGGAGTGATAGGACATGCAGCTAAGTCGTATAAAATCAGAAGAAATTACAGACTCCCTTCTGCTTGGTAGAAAACTATAGCAGTAGCAGAAGTTTCTAGAATGTAAGTTTGTATTTCGACAAGTAGACCTGTATTTTGGTAAAGTATTAGACAAAAGTGAGCCAGGCTCTCTGAAAAAGGTCTGTCTATAAAGCAGATGATGCTCCAGATTGAAATGAAAGGGGAGAGCACATAGGAAATGAAACAGCTTCCAAAAATTTATATATTTTTAAAATAGGTTTGTGAAATCCTCCCCTCAGAACAGGGAGATGTTGCTTCTTTCAGTGTGGCTCTAGTGACTGCTTTGAGATAGGGGGAGGTTCCTTTCTGGGCACTTCAGTGCCAGGTGTTTTTGGAGAAAAGAGGAGTTCTGGGAAAAAAGTCACAGATTAAGAAAAGTTCACAGGAAAAAAATATAAAAGGTGGAGTTTAGCATTAAAGAGAACAGAGTTGAGAAACAAGGCAAGGAGGAGAAGGAAGCAGTGTACGAGTTCAAGAATGGAGCAATTGCTGAGCAGACAAACAAAATGAATGCAATAAATGGGATATAACTCAGAGTAATGGGATGAAATAGAGAAAGGGCATATTTGGCCTGAATGACAGAAAAGACTTCTTGCCACAAGAGCTAATAGGTTGTGGCATAATCTCCCATGAGAAACAGGGCAAGTGAGAAGTGGCAAGTGCTGGGCAGGTTTGGAGCTGGAGGAGCACTGGCAGATAAATCAGCAGTGTCCCAGCCATGGTGCTGTGCTGTGCTGTGCTGTGCTGTGCTGTGCTGGCAGCCCTGGTGCTGTGCTGTGCTGCCAGCCCTGGTGCTGTGCTGTGCTGTGCTGTGCTGTGCTGTGCTGTGCTGTGCTGGCAGCCCTGGTGCTGTGCTGTGCTGTGCTGCCAGCCCTGGTGCTGTGCTGTGCTGTGCTGGCAGCCCTGGTGCTGTGCTGTGCTGTGCTGTGCTGTGCTGTGCTGCCAGCTCTGGGTGCTGTGCTGCCAGCTCTGGGTGCTGTGCTGCCAGCTCTGGGTGCTGTGCTGCCAGCCCTGGTGCTGTGCTGTGCTGGCAGCCCTGGTGCTGTGCTGTGCTGTGCTGTGCTGTGCTGTGCTGTGCTGGCAGCCCTGGTGCTGTGCTGTGCTGTGCTGGCAGCCCTGGTGCTGTGCTGTGCTGTGCTGTGCTGGCAGCCCTGGTGCTGTGCTGTGCTGTGCTGTGCTGTGCTGTGCTGCCAGCTCTGGGTGCTGTGCTGGCAGCCCTGGTACTGTGCTGTGCTGGCAGCCCTGGTGCTGTGCTGTGCTGGCAGCCCTGGTACTGTGAGCTCCCTGTGTGCTCCTGCTCTGCAGTGCCAGGGTGTGCCTGTTCCCCAGGAGTGGCACTCTGCAGAGAGCAGCATCTCTGTGCCCCTGGGAGCTTGGCAGCTGAAGTGAGCAGGGAAAGGTTAGAAAGGCTCTGAGCTCTGTCTGGGGCTGCTGCAGCCCTGGGGGAGCAGGGCAGGAGGTTTGGGAGCTGTGGCTGTGAGCCAGGGTGCTCAAACAAAGTCAATAATGATGATTTATGGCAGGACTGTTTCCTTGCTGTTTGGGTCTTTTCTTTATGGCTCTAGCAGGAGCTGGTGGAAAGTGTTATTGGGAGCCAAGGGAGCTTAAGGAAGCAGGGTTTTGAGATTTTTTTTTTTTTAGACTGGAGGAAGAGGAAGCAGGGGAAGAATATATGAGTGAAACTCAAAAATAACTGCAGTTAAGGCACACTTACTGGGCTCAAATGAACTGCTAGAAATTATACTTATCAACTAACCTGCAGGAAATCACTGGCTGATTTTCTTAACTGCTTGGTGAGTTGGCACACAGATTTCCACTCATTTGAGGCAAGTTATTCCTTGGAAGATACATCTTCTGCTTGGCTCAAAATCTAAATGCAGTTCATAATAATTGTGGGAAATGCTTCCTTTTTGAATATCTGACTTCTGTGAATAGGTTTTCTGTAGCTTGTAAATTAAATACAATACAGCTATTTGCTTGACTGAAACTTCACGGAGAGAGAGTTGCATGATTTAAATAAAAAGTAAGGTACATACTTCTGTGTGTAATGTCTGATGTCATTGGGAAAAATGTTGCCCTGTAAATAGTATTACAGCTGCTTAATTATTTTTGTAGTTGTTCAAATAACTATTTTATTGTCAAAGTCATTTAGGAGTTTTTTTCTGTTATGCAGTCTGTTACAGTAGCATACCTTCTTTACAGACTAATAATAATTGTGTTTATAGAGGACTTCCCATTTTTTTTCCCCTGTATGTGAGGTGCTTGCAACACTGAGGGGAAAAAAGAAATTATTAGCTAGAATGTCATCATCATTGACAAAATCAAGATGATCAAATACAAACTGCCAATAAAACTATACAAAATCAGCAGCTTAGAAGTAGAGAATAAGAAGATCTTTCTTGCTTTGTTGTAAAAAGAGGAGATTAAACCAATTTTACAGGAAAGGAGAGGAGTGTAAGTTCTAAAATGCTCTATCTGCTGCAGCAAAACCCCAGTCATTTGCAAACTGTAAGAATAATAACAGGATGGTATTTAAGTGTCAAGTTTTGCTTTCTGTATGCCAGTTCCATGCAGACACCCAGGATAAAGGGATCTGCCTAGGCTCTTTTATGCATATGTATAAACCAAGCCTGAAGGATGTCTCCTGTTGGAGAGGTTTGTAAAAAGGAGGAATTACCTATCTAGGGATTGTCTGTATTTTTAAAATCATACAAAGCAGTATAGCTACAAAGATAATAGCAACAGGTAAAGATGAACTTTATTAAAATCCTTCTAATTTTATGTCCTTACAGAAAATATGGCATTCAAGTGTATTAATTGTGTAGTACTGGATATGTATTGAATGTAATGATAATTGAAAAAAACTCCTGAGACACTCAACTGCTCTAGAAAGCCTCTTCCTTGTGCATGAGCAGTGAAAGGCTCTTTTGAAAAAGTTTCCAACATGATAAATAAATAAATGCTTTAAGGACTTTCTGTGTTGACAGAATCCACAACTGTCAGAGGTACCCTTTATGTAGGGTAGACATTTTATGGAGACATCTCTTTAATTTCTGTTGCTCCTCTCCTTTGTTTGTGTTTCTTCAGAACACAGCAGATAAAATTGCATTTCGTGCAGCAGGAGGGCTGAGTGCCCTGGAGAATGTTCTTCAGATGGTGACTTCTCCCCCCAACCTGAACGCAGCTGCCCGGGTTCCCTTCAGGTGAGTATGATGGCTCCTTCACCTGGGAGTGCCCCTGCAACATTCATTTCATACCTGCTGCTTCTTCCTCTCCTGGCCCTGTGTTGGACCTCAGAGCAAAAACCTGTGCTGTTCTCTGTGCCATGGAAGGGGAAAGATGTTTCCACTCGCTCTCTGGTTTCCTAATGTGGTGGCTTGATTTTGAGCTATGAGATGTCTGAGCAGCAGCTAACTGGGTAAAAAGAGGAAAGACAAAACTGTGTTTAACAGAGGAGGAGATATATATCTTTTGAAGTTGGTCTGCAGAGATCTCTAGTGGGAAGCAGGGGAATTTTTTAAAGGGTTGTAATTCACTGGAATTTGTCTGCTTTTAAAACTAAATAGTTGTAAGGTACTGCTAACTGAAAGGACTCCTCCAAAGAGGTAAATCAAAATTCTTGTGGATTAGAGAAGTTCCTCTTTACAGAATGGAATAGTGGAAGGGTTTAAATGGCTAATCCCTAAAAAAAAGGTGGTGACTAAGCAGAATTTCCTGCAAAAACTGGTAATTCAAAAGCATGCTCTTTTCCCTAGTCTCTAACTATGTTTTATACAGTCAGGAGCACATAGGTGCTCCCAGAGCACAGCTAGGCATGGTTTTAGTACAAACCCAAGATATCCTGGTGTGTATCATTGTCATCGTTTGTAGATATTTTGTAATATTAGTATAATTGTAATTTAGGCACTACAGGGTGACAGCTTGGATTAAAACTGGCTGATAATATGTTATGGGACATAAATGTGAACTGCTAGGAAAGAGCACTAAGGAAAAAGCATTTTTAAATATCTTGACTTACATCTAAGAGAATAAATGAAGTTCCTGCCTTTGCAGTGCAATGCCAAATGCACTTGCTGCACGTCCAGCCAGCTCCACTGGTGAGCAGTCCTGAGTTGGGCCTCTGCTGAGCAGCTCAGGGACAGCCTTGGGCCTTCTTCATTGTAGAGTGTCTAATTTTGAGTTATCTCATCAGTGTGGGATGAACTTCACAGGGGACAGGATTGCACTGTGTGCCCCCATAAAGCCTAGTTTAAAGCCAGCTTTCAATTCTTAGCTTGTGCACCTTCTGTACATCTTCGGGTTTTGTTCTTTCCTTTTAAGAATAGTCTTGCTCTGGTAACCAAAGATTTGAGAACATTGTGTCTACACTACTGAAAGCATTGGGTTTGAAGCTTGTGAGGCAGTTTGAGGATATATTAGGTCTTGAGGGAGTTTGTGTAACAGAAATCACATCCAAAGAGATGATCAGAGGTTCTCCTCTCTCTGACAGTCACTGTCTGTCTCACACGCCTTTCAGACCAGTGGTCACGCAGATTCCTGTTCATGACTGAACTATAAAAAGAGTTTTTGCATCTTTGAAATATTCTCTAAACACTGCTTTATTAACACAAATCTCCCACTAGCTGTATTTCCAAAAGAAATATGGGGGCAGAAGGGAGATTACTATAAACAGTTCTGACAGCATTGTATGTCAAAAACATCTTCTGAAGAACTTTGCTCCCCTCCTGAAAAACAGCATTTCATTCAGCTTCACAGCAAAGTGCAGTCTCCAGTCTGTGGGTACCTGAAGGTATGGAAGTTGGGAAGTTATCCATCAGCTTGCACATAATTTGACACAGGATGCTGCTCTCTAAAGCAAACTGCTCTTGCAGGGTTGGTCTGAGAGAGTCTGACTTAGAGAATCTGGAGTCTGCTGGAAGTGGCCCAAGGGCTTCGTGTTGCTGCATGGGATGCAGAGCCTCCTCTGCTGGTATTTCTGTGTGGCCTTTTTGGTGGAGAAGAATGTTCTGTGCAGAATCTGCACCTCAGCTGTCAGGAGCAGGCAATAGTTCCAGAGGTGGGACTTTCTGGGAGCAGCTTGAACCAGGCACAAACCATATTCATGGGTATTGCTGTGGTGTCACTGAAAGGATTGAAGAAATTTTTCACATAAAGGGTGTTTGAGGGAGGTTCAAAACCAAGGGCAATCATAGAATATGTTTAATTCTTTAAATGTGGAAGAAAATTCAGACTACATTTCTCATTTAACATTGAAACAAGTTTGAAGTTACTTTTCTTTCTTTTGTGCAAATGTAATTTACACCCTGATTTTTTGAGTTTTGAATCTAGTGGAGCAGCAGTTTCCTCTGTTTAAAGACAAAGCAAAGCCCTATGGAAAGAAGTTGAATGAAGACCTTTCATGAATTGCCCTCCAGTCTTCCCCCAGCCAAATATGCTTTGCTAAAGGACACTACTGTACTTCAGACTGTTTGTGGGTTCTTGGAATGTTTAAGCATTTGTACTCAAATTGGGAGTTTGTCTGTTGCTCTGTGATGAGGATAAGCTATTTACAAGTAGGTGAGGAGATTACATGGGCTATTATCTACATCTCTGTTTCCCCAAAATCCTGGCTGTATGGTGCAGCTCAGAACTTTAATCCCATGTCTACAAGATAAAGCTTTATTATCAGAAGATTTAACAATATGCCTGTTGTTTTGTACCACTGGCCAGCTCAGTAGCCAGCAGGATGGGAAATGCTGTGAGGAAGATGTGACATTTATGAGACAGATGATACATTTGGTGTTGGGGCAATTTTTCTCCCCTTCAAATACATCACTGGAAAAGGGAAAGAGAAAGCAGTGAGTTATAGTAAGTTTTATCTTTGGTGTTAACATAAAAATTAATGTCTGGCTGTATTATTTCTCAAAGCAGCATTTTGTAGTTTCCCCAGATTCATCCAATTCTCCACAAAACAAGACACAGTCAGCAGAATTTGTAAAGGTTTCAGAGCCCTATGATATTATTCTTACACTTCTACAGAAAAGCAAATGGGAGCTGCAGAGCAAAACTATTTAATGCCTTCAGATGAAGAGCAGGAGATGAGTCTCATCCCCTGGGTTGCAATGTGCAGCTCATTTACCATGACATGTTGGTAACAAACCTGCTAACAAATGAGGCTTGTAGGGTTTGTTTCATTAACATTTGGGAATGCTTTGACTTCCTTGAGTGACAAGTATTTTAAAAGAGAAATTGGCAGTAGTTTTGTAAGGGACAAAGTTGGACTTTGGCTACAAGTTCAGATGGGATTGGAGTCAAGTTTAATGTATCTTCTACTTTGTATAGAGTTTCTTGCATCATCTATTTAAATCAAATATTATCAGGGTAAAAAAGCTCAAACCGTAATTACATGTATAAAAAGAAGAAATTAATGGCCCCATAATATTTTGGATAGCATTGATACAAATGATATTTTTTGCTAAGAACTGTTTTGAGCTAAGAGCTGGTTTTATATCTTGTTCTCTGTAATTTTTACTTGGGTTTAGGAGCATACATTTCCTAAGCTGCAGTGTTGTTGTTCATGCAGTTTTATTGTTGTTTCAATCCATATTCTCACCTTGATGGTTCCATACCCATTCCACTCTCCAGCCCTTCTGTGCACTGTTTTTCAGTAATATTTCACCTCCCACTTCATTGCAGCTCAGCAGGTAATTGCCAATACTGATCCCTTTCCCCTTCAGAGTGCTGCATAATATTCAAACTGGTTAAAAGTGAGCCATTTTCTGCTGAATTAACACATCCTAAATTCGATAATGTTTAGTTTTGTACTATTGCACTGCCAAACTGAGCTTTTAGGGTTACTCATTGGTAACCAAAGTATTTGATTTGTAACGTCAGGGGTTGTAGGAACAGGGAAAATCTTTACATGTGAAACAGGTGAATTGTTGTATGTTGATGATGCCCTGTTTTTGGTAAAGAAAAACTGAGTTCTTTCCTCTGTATCCTGGTGCACTATCAAGGATTAGTTCTGCATGGTTGCACAGTGTTAATGCCTCAGTATTTTTAATAAAAGTTAAAGTTTGTCAACTTGTTTATATCAGGCAAATTGAGGAAATAAAGACGAGCTAACATTAAAAAAAATCACGTGCAGACATGTAAACTGTTGAGATCTAGCTTGGTTAAAATGAATCCTCCTCTCCTCCTTCATACTCATGTAAAATAAACATAACGTACAGATGCATATTTTTGTCTAGTTTAAAGGCAGATTTCTTTTTTGGCTCCAAGCTTGTGTACCATAAGGAGGTTTTTATAATTGGATTTACTCTGGAGGAAAGCCTTGCATCCAAGGGCAGCAGCCTGGTGCTGGGGTGGGGTGAACGTGCTGGGGCCAGAGCTGGAAAGCTGATTTGTGGGTGTGATACAAAGTTTACAGCAACAGCCCTAATCAATAACCACCTGCTTTGCAGAGCCTCCTGCTTCAGGCCTTCAGCTGGCTCTGGGGTCTCTGGAGATTACACCTTTGGAATTCAGAGCAGTTCTTTTCTTCCAGAAGGGAAGAAAATGGTGGGAAATGCCTTGGGTTTTTCATCCCAGAGAGTTTCAGGTGTGATTAAATAAAGTTGTGGCTCTGCTGTTTGCAGCCCCATGCTTGTCTCCGTGGCCTCGTGCAGAAATGATGGCAGTTGACAGCTGTTGTTCTCTTAATAAGATTAAAGTAAAGAAATTAGTTGTGCTGTCTCTAATCTGCCATTTAACACTGCCAACCACCTGGGGACACTTGTGTGCTGCCAGTGCTGGTGCTGAGCTGCAGGGAGCTGTGGAGCCGGGCAGAGCTGAGCGCCTGCCGTCAGCAGAATGTGTTCAGACGAGCTGCTGTGGGCAAGCTTATGGTATCAATTAAATGAACCCTCTTTATTGTTGTGAAAAATTCATTTGACATCCATTTGCTTCCAGCACCTTTTCAAATGCATTATCAGAGGCTCTGGAAATGCCAGTACTCTTTGTGACGTGAGGCTCACTTGGGGAATACGGAAGCGTGATGCGTTCTTACAGTGGAATTTGGTCTTGATGTAAAGTGGGAAGTTTTTGTGTTTTCAAGTGTAAAATAAATGATCCTCTTAGGAATTAGGAATCCCATATATCAAAAAGCATTCATTGCAGTGAATTAACTAAATCACCTCAGAACTCTGAAATGCTGTCAGAATTAACCTACAAGTTCATATTTGACACACTGGATGAATTATAATGTTTGTATTTAAATAGAATTGATCTTTATTTTAGAATAGCTGGTAAAATGACAGAAGCTGATTTAAAGCATCTTCTTAACAGAAAATAGAGACTACCAATATGGTTTCTTCTCTCTCCCCCTCTAAACATAACTACACAAGGGAATAACCTTCATGAAAGGTAGAAGGAAGTGCCTAATGAAAATATTTTTCAGCATTACTGAGAGAAGGGAACTAAATCCCCTTACATAGTCAGGAGAGGAGGAGAGAATTGTGTTGCAAGACAGATTTGTAAAAATGCTCGTGAAGTTATCTCTAGGTGTTATCCTTGTAGGATAGAAATTAAGTGAAATAGATGAAAATTAACCTTTGGCCAATAAGTAATTATTTAATATTGTTTTCACGTCATGAAAGCTGCAGATCGACATTGATTTAATCAGGAAGTAGAGTAAAATTAATTACCAGTACAGTTAAATTGATATAACTGGTAATATGGTGATATTCAGAAGAGAAGTAGAAACTTTCATTCACTTCTTTTCTAAATTCTCCAGCTGAAGAGAAGACTATCCAGCCATACAAATGAAAACGTTTTACTCCACTTTTTCTGGCTTCTGAGCATTTCCAGCTTTCCTTTGCTTGAGAAATACAGTGTATGTATGTGAGAGGCTTCCATTTCAGCTCTGGGGAGCCAGGCTAAGTGACCAGATGCCTCAGCAATGAGCCCAGCATCAGTAAAGCCCCAGTCCTTACTGTGTAAATAATTTTGTTGTTTCAAAAAGCATTCTAGGAGAAAGATAAAGCATAAACCTCAGCTCCAGAAGTGTGTTGAATAGTCTGCAGCTTGCTCTGTTAAATACCAGCTTTGATGATTTTGGTGCAATGACTTGGTGTTTGTTGCAGTCCCACTTTTGTATGACCTTTCAACAGTGCTCAGAATTTATTTTCTTCTTTGGAGCTTCTTTGAACTTAGTCACATTTTTTTTCACATGTTGAGAAAAATTCAACCAAGTAAAAGTTCTTCTTATTTTGGTTTACTTTAGAGAAACAACTTGAATGTCTAACCATCTGTATTTATTATTGGGTGTATTTATGATGCATTTGTGTCGCGGGTCTGTGCGTGTGAAGTAACAGTGATGGCTTTTGTAGTAAGCAAAGCTCAAGAAACACACTTTTTGTTTATTCTGAAATGGAGTTCTCTTTGGTAAGATTAATCTTTGTGAGAATATTCTCTAGGACTGGTCCCAGCTTCACTGCAAGGCCTGTTTTGAGAAGAACACTTCAGCTGGCAGAGATGGAAATCGCTGCCTGTGGTGCAGAGAGCAGTTGTGCTTGTGTTTTGTGTTTTGTGTTGTTCCCATTGCCAGGCTGTCCCCTGTCCCCCAGCCACAGGGAGGGCTCTGGTGCTGCTGGAGCTGCACATCAGCACTGCAGGCTCTGGGAGCAGTGGGTGCCAGTGTGGCACCAGAACCTCTGGGACAGGCCTTTCACCTGCTGGCCTTTGGTGCCTTGCTCATCCCTGCTCCTTGTGCTGAGCACAGACACTGCTGCAGCTCCTCCCCAAAGCTGGCCCTGCTGTCCTGGCAGTTGTGTCAAATACTTCCCACAGGGCCTGAGGGTCCTGCCAGGAAAGGGTTCAGTGTGTGCTAGAGCTCTAAGCTACACAAAGAGATATTACCTGTCCAAGTGAGGAAAATGCCTGATACTCTCTATCAGTTTTGCTCAGGGTTTTGAAGACAGGAGAGTCCAGTACCCATAGAGTGTGTGGCTTCTGATGAGTATGGCGTTACTTTTTTGAAGTCATTTAATTAATTTCATTTAAGGTATTAGTTCTGTTTGGAATACCAAGTTGAAGAAAATGAATGTGAATTCCTACAGAGTTGCTTTTTGATGTGCTGCCGTTTATTTGCTTTTAATTTACTGAAGAAAGTAAAATTCTAATTTTTCTTCCCTTCTGATTTTTTAGGTCACTGTGCAGTACAGTAAATGTTTACAGCCTCACCTGCAGCAACTGCATAGAAAACTGCACCTATGTTCTCTTTAGTAATAAGATCACTTTTCTGATGGACCTGTTGATACACCAGTTTACGGTAAGCAAAATAGCTTTTATAGTTTAGAAATTTTTGCATGCTTCACAGACATGTTCAAGTATTTAGAGTATGAGAATGCCAGGAGGCAAATAGGAATAAAGGCTTGAAAGAGTAAAATTCATTTGTTGTTTGTATTTGGTGGCTGTATCTACACTGTATTTCAATACAGAAATTGATGTATTTGCTTCTACTAATAACTTCTGCCGAAGCATGTGCACCAGGAGGTCAGTGAGTGGATATTTTTCTATCTTTGCATTTTCTGAGGTCGTTTCCTTTAATTCACCCTATAGGAATATTCAAAGTATAGGCTGTAATGAGTTGTCTCTGTATGGTTGATTCTTACTTGTTTCAGTGTCAGGAATCTAAGTCAGGTCAATACATTGCCAGAGTCTGATTTGCTGAAGTGCTTAAATAGGACTCTTTAGCAATGAAAGTTCTAATTTTCCAATGTTTCATTTAATTTGAAATGTCATTAAATATTTTATTTGAAAACTCATTCCTAATTCATAGCGACCTGCTCATCATAAGATATTTAGTCCCGGTTTTCTACTTCTAAATTGTGTGTACGTATTTCCATGAGCCAAGCAGTTTGTTAATTGAAAAGTTATGTACATACTTTTAATAATTTAAGCAACGCTGTTCGAATCAACAAGCCATCGGGCTGCTGATGAACACTTCACAGAGCTAGCCCGAGCTCTTTGACACAAAGAGAGCCGGGACGCAACCTGTGCGAGCAGCTGCCGGCTCCTTGCTGCGGGCAGATCTCTCCAAGAGGATTGCAGGTATCAGCTTTCGGCTCAGTGAAAGGTGCGCGGGCAGCGCTGCCTCTGCAGCAGCCTCGGGGGAAGGGAATGACCCTGCCCGGGGAAATCCTGCTGCACCTCCCCGGGCCAGCTCGGGGCCTTTGCTGCAGGAGCACACAGGGCACAGCTTGGGCACAGCTGGCCACCCAGAGCTCCGAGATACTGCAGAAGGAAAATCCACTGAGCTCAGAGCTCCTTTCAGCCTGTTGCCAAATAACTGCCCTTGAACTGCAGCAGAAGTGTAATTAAAGCTTAATGTTTCCCATGATCCACAGTGGACTTTTCTTTCCTCTACAGAAAGTCTCTTATGTTCTCTTCATGCAGAATTGGCCCTTAAACTGGGATATCTTCGTAGTTCCATGAAGTGCATATTTGAGGACAAAACCCAAAAACACTGCTGCTTTTCTAACCCAGATTTTTCTCTCTTGAAAATATAATAAATCAGATCAAGTTTGAATTTTTCTTTTTTTTTTTTTCTTTTTTTTACAAAAAAGAAATGTACAAACTGAGAGCAGCTCCAAATACCAAAATAGTAAAATTTACCCCCAGAGACTTTTAACTGCCTCCACGTTTCCTGGTTGGATGAGCTGTGTGATGCAGCCTTTGCCCATGTCATGTGTATTTCCACTTACTGTTGGAAAATAAAGCCCAAAGTAATACCAGGAGTAATAAATGAGAATATATATATTTGCGAGGTCTTAACAAATTATTGAACAAGTACACCAATATTTTCTGAACACAGAAACAGTACTGTTTTGAGAAGCATTTCAATGTAATCTTGAATACATCCAGTATGAACTCTATTTCCAACCAGTTTCATGTGGATTTAGTTTTGGGTTTGGGTTTTTTTTGTGTGTGACAGTCCAGCCTGTCCAGGTTAATAGTTTGAGGTGTCCTGTTTAAGACGTTTCTTTACCTCCTGCTTAAAGGGACTGGTAGGAAACCTTCTGTAGCCTGAATGACCCTGTTACCTTCCTCAGCCTCCTTAGCTCAGGTAATGCCTAAATCAGTGTCTGTTGAGGGCAGCAGGGATGTTTCCTGATTTCCATGATTAATGGATCAACCCTTCCCACCTGCATTCAAACACTCCTGTGCTGGAGTTGGAGCTTCATTTATTTCCTGCTGTCTCTGCTTTTCTTTGGCTACTGTAGCCAGAAGATAGCTGCAGAATAATTGCAGCTTTCCTAGCTGTCTGTTTTGGAAGCTTTCATACCAACAAACCCAAGTCATTAATGAAGCTCTAAGCACGTAAGGCTCGTTTCATATTTTGGGGGTTTTATTTCCAGTCGAGTGACAGCTGTTATGTGCTTTCCCCAAAGATATCTGAGAAGCTAAACACCACACCATCCCTGTCTGTGTGATATCATGACAGATCACTGATCATTTCTAAGGCATTCTTTCAATGCATAGGATCTGAAAATTCTACGTAAGACATCATTAGTGAATGGGCAATGAACATTAGGTGAAGTAGCCATCAAACAAATGCAGAGGTCCAAACCCAGTTGTTGGTTACTTTTTTCTTCTCCAAAATACAGTGCTTAAATTTGGACCCTATTTTAGGTAAGTGGCCTATGAAATTTTACTGGGTTGAAGTTCATCTGGCTATCTAGCCAGAGGAAAGTAATTTTTCACCTCTGCTTCTTGCCTGGAATGTGCTGCCATTTAATTTGGGTTCTTCAGAATGACAGTATACATCCTATTGCAGTTTCTTCACCATTTGCAGTCAGTTTTTTACTCTTCTGTGCTGCATCAAACAAGGCAGCTCCATGTTAGTGCTGATGATGGCAAGAACTATGAAATCCAAGGCACATCTGTGCTCCTTCTAGTCACTGCCAGTTCCCTCAGTCCCTAATAACAAGCCCATGTGGAGAGCAGGAACTCCTGAAAACAGGGCTGGAGTAGAAGAGGGATGACAGGCTGAAGTGTTTATGGGTAGGGAATTTAAAATTGACACCTTCACCATCTCAAGCCCATGCACTTCCTGAGCCATTTCCATTCTTTGGTTCACTAGTTCCTACCTAGAAAGTCTGACATCCTGCTGAGACTTTGGAGATGTGTTTTTCAGAGTGTTTTTGAGGCAAGCCCAATGACTAAACATGTAAAAAGCACAGAATCACCATTGGTAATGGGAGAACGGTGTGAAATGATTGACCAAATGAAGAAAAATTGTGTGCTTCTAAAGGTCTGAAGTCTTTCTGTTTAGGTTTATCAACTCTATATTTGAAATTCTTCATGGCTGTGGAGGATTATGTCTTTCATGAAATGAAAATATGAATGGGTTGTCAGTGCTGGACCTCTATGTTGCTAACTGGAGATTGTTTGGTGTTTTGTGTTAGCACAGGAGGAGAACGTGCTCTGATCTGCAGAGGTATTTTGGTGGCATGAGTCAGAACAGAGGAGCATTTTCAGCTATATTAAATGTGTGCCTAAGTGCTTTACTGGATTGGGGCCATATTGGGCAGCATCTTACAGGATTAAGCCCAGGATGCTGGGCAGAGCTGAAGAGCTTATGGCAGCTCTGCACAAGCATGGGAACTCCTGCACAGGGGGAATTCTCTGAGGAATAGCTTCTCACTTGTATGGAGACTGTACCAGAGCTGAGAGTCAGGTCACCAGAGTGTTCCAATTCAAAAACCACCTTAAAGAAAGTAGGAGTC
Source organism: Rhadina sibilatrix (assembly GCA_013400275.1). NCBI lineage: Eukaryota > Metazoa > Chordata > Aves > Passeriformes > Phylloscopidae > Rhadina > Rhadina sibilatrix. The sequence continues at coordinate 751,947 of VWYO01027898.1, forward strand.
TTGATCAGGCCCAGCAAAGTCAGCCATCAGAAAAGATAAAATAGCATTGAGATGCTGGATTTGTCAGATATTTGTACAGTAGTTACATATTTCCTGATTTTCCATTGTGATTTAAAAATGTTTTATACCAGTTAGTCAACAAATCAGTTTAAGTGTGCAATCACACCTGTAGATTTGTGTCCTATAAACTGTTAAACCTCAGGAATGTGGAATGTTGTTACATTCACCCAGCCAAAGCCTATGTTCAACACAGTTTCTCTGAATATCATTAACTCCTTGTGTAATTAACATAAAGAAACCAGAGCTTGAAAGCTTTCATAATTACACTATTAAATCTTAAAGATTTCCTACCCCCTTGCTTGATATAATAATCAACAAGCAAGCACCCCAATTAATTTTGCTTCTGCAAGCACACCAATTAATTTTGAACATAAATCTCAACACACTTTCACAGTATCCCATCCATCACTCCTTTGGTAAAAGAGGTGATCTGTTGTCACTCATTTGAGTTAGTATAAAAAGAAACTCTTCAAGGAATCAAGTTCAAATTTACCCATTTTCTGTCAAGCAGTATTTCTTTCTGTCTCTTGTTTGACATAACACTGTGTAAAAAACCACGTTTGTTCTCACTTTATATTAATTAACACACGCACATTTTCCCACAAAATTGAACATGAAAAAGAAGCTCTGCAATAAATGACTCCAGTAAGTGCCAGATCTATTTATTTTACAAATTAGGAAGAGCAGTTTATTTTAAAGCATGAACTTTCATAGCTAAGGACTATATACTTAGAATATGTATTTCTCCTATGTACATTGAACTGGAAGACAAAAACAGACATTATCCATTCGTGGTGCTGTTCATTACAGCAAAGCAAAGGCTCTGCTGCAAGATATTATTCAATCTTTTAAGAAATAGCACGTTGAATTTTTTATCTAAGGCAAAAAAAGCAGTAAGCAGCATTTGTTAGTAATTTTTAAAACCGAATGTTCCCAGCACAAAGTCGCCACATTTGAGTTGATTTACACATTGCAAAGCTCAATCCATCTGTTTCAGTGAGCAATTGGTATCATTAGGCATGAATTATTTTAGTCAACAAACGTTACTGGAGCAACGTAGTATTGTTGTTCCTATTGAACTTGAGTAAGCAGCTAAAGACTTCTCACTTGCTCTCTTGGCTCAGCACCAGAAACAGACCATTACAATGAGTTTTAAGTACCAGCACAAGGCTCAGAGCTAATGAATAATAAAGAAATGTGCATGTTGTTCTTTGTCACCAAGTGTTACCAAATCCCTCCTGATACTTATAGAGGAGGAATGCTTTTCTCTGGCATGCACTGAGTGCCAGTGATTTTAACCTGGAAGGAAAATGCCATGTTCAGCCAGTATTGATCCCTAATGGCTGTGTCAGCCCAGCCCATGGCAGAGGGGTGCACAGAGGGATGTGGGGCTTGGCCCAGCAGCATCAGCCGTGGGGATGTTCCAGGAGCCCTGAGTGCTGCCAGAGTCTGCCTCCAACCCTGCAGGACTTCACACACACTCCACTTACTGTCTGATTGTAATAGGGCAGGATTTCAGCTGGAGAAATTACCTTGGACTGCAGAAATGGAAAAATGAAATGAATTTTTAAAAAATTATACTCTCCACATGAGGCTTTTCTTCCAGATCTGTATCCTGCACATAGATTTGTCTTCAGATTTACATGTTGTACAGCTCAGCCTCACCTTTTTAGGAGTGGGCTCTAGTTAAATGATTTAGGAAAATGAAATTCCTCTGAGGTCTGCTCAGAGAGAGCTGGGTGTTGTGCTTCTGCCAGGTGGGTGACCTCTGATGGACAAGTGCAGTGGCCACTGGTGATGTTTTATGCATAAGAACACAATCATACTAATGACATGCTCTACTGCTATCAGACTACTTGGCTCTCAGACTCTGCATTCTTTTGCCTTGATTTCTTCTGGTCCAGCTTGGATTATGTGCTTTACCTCACCTTGTACCTGAAATGGTTTAATGCCCATCAGCACTGCTAGAATGTTATTTCATTATTACTTTTGATGTAGGCCTATGCAAATTTGTAAGTGTTTCTCTACGAACTTTGGTTAGTTTTACTGAATTCAGGTTGTGTTGTTTTTGTTTTTTTCTCTTTACTTAGGTTAGTGTTCCAGATGACCATAATGCTACTGCAGGCAGAAGTGTAAATAAGCAGGTATTTGAAGGTTTAACAACAGGACTTCTGAGGGTAACTGCTGTGATTTTCAGATGTCTCATCTCCAGCTTCCCAGATGGAAACAACCACTCTGCTGTGCTGAAGATATTACAGGAAGTGAAGAGTAAATCCTCACAAGTGGAGGCCTTCAGCAGCAGAGTCCAAGATCTCATCAGGTTTAAAAAAAGATAATGAAACTTTTCTAAGCATTCTTTAGGAGAGAGAAAGCAAATTGCATTGATTTAAGAGAGGAACAAACTGCTTTAACCTTAATGCAGTGAGAGTAGTTTGTGTTGAAATACTATATTCTCAATCAAAAATGTTCTTCAGAAAAACTGCAGACAAAGAAATACAGGCGCCCAAGATTCTTTTATTTTTGGGCTTGTTTTTTGTGTCCTTTGCATTAGTTTTCTCTCCTGATTACCTGGGAGCCAGCTTCCATATATTTTTCTCTCAGCTCTCTATGCCAGTCATGTGTGCCCATTGCCTGTGGTCTCTCATGTCATACATGCATTCATATAAGCTTGTCATAAAATACACATTTCCTATTATAAAAATCACCCAGTCATTCCTGAATCTGATCTTACCATGTAGCTGCACTTTAATAGCTGAACCTGAATATACTAATGCATACATAATTAATACATACTTAAAATCTATAACTCTAATATATATCCAGCAGTATATTAGACTTGCTAAAAGTATATCATTTCACTGGTATAAATAGTTATGAATCATTTTTCATATAAATAGTTAGCAGTGTGTCCTCAGCCCTCTGAAGAAATGAAATTCTTTGTATGCTACTGAAAACATGTCACAGTGAGCCTTCAGCCATTTCCAACTCTGGTATGATGCCGATGGAGACAAAGAGGACATCTGGAGGAGGAAAGCAAAACAAGTAGTTGTCATAGATACCAGTGACCTCTAAAACTTCCATGTTCTCATGTAACTCTCCTTCTCCCCAAACAGGTTTTGATAGAGTGTGAAATTTCAGGATGTTGTATTCTGCCCATTTATGAATGGGAGGGTGGGAGGTCTGTGCAGAACAGACACCTGACACTGGGCTCAGCACAGGCAGACCCTCAAGATAAGGAGAGACATGAGAATCCAAGCAGGTCCCTCACCTGAGGCACTTTAGGGGATCTGGTTATAAATGGGGAATGAAAGGCATGATGACAAGGTAATGGTGCAATTAGGAAAAAAAGAGAGAGGGCATTTTAAACCAGTCAAAAACAGACAAATTCTGTCATTAATGAGAATCTTTCACCTCCAGGTCATTGTATCGTATGTCATGGGGAGTTGATTAAGTGAGAGTTTTTTAGGAAGATGGGGGAAGAGGGAGGAACACTGAAATTATTTTTTTTTTTTTCTATTTGGGACTGTTAGACCTGATGCATGAACACCAATTATCTGTGTGCTGTCTGGTATCAAAAGGGTAGCCAGGTTATTTCAGCTGTGCTCCTGTGGGTAAAAAGAGATGGAGGCAGTAGATTAGAGAGCTTTGACATCCCAGTTGTCTGTGTGCTCAATTCCTCAAGGAGAGGAGTGCTCCATGCATCTTCCTGTTGTCTCTGGATGCCAGTGAAGAATAGTCCCAGCAGACTGAAAGCTCTCATCCATTTCCTCTCTGCCAGAGGAGCAGCTGCTTTGTGCCCAGGTGTGGGTGGAAAGGAGGGGGACAGTGGACACAGTTTGCAGCTGTCATGCTGTGGGGATGCTGCTAGGGAGGAGAATGTTGATGAGAGAGGCTGTGCCTTTTTGTGAGCCACCATCTATCAGTATTAGCTCTATCTTATTTAGTTCTTCCTCTCCTCTCCTATTTCTCAGAGCTGTTTCCAGCACTCAGCATTTCTCTGTGACTGTGATGTATCTAACACCCAGCTATGTTCCTGGAATTATTCCACTAATGTAGGAGAACTTGTTTATCACCTGTGTGATCAGGTGGATTGCTTAGATCAAAATCTGCAAGAAACTTAATGCTAGTAACCTTTCACGTGGCTAAATTGAACAGACACATTTACCTGCACAATGAGTGTGCAATTAATAACCTTTGTGCATCTTGAAGTGTTTTGAACTGCTGTACTTCAGCAGCTTTAAAAATCTTCCATGCTGCAGTTTGACTTCCTGCTTTATATCCAGTGTATTTTTATTCTTAATTCCTTCAGTTCTTCCAAAAGCTTTGTTTCAGTAGGGTGGACATTGGCAGAGGGTCTGGCTTCTAAGCCTGAGGAGAAATCTGTCTTTGAGCTACAACAGTGTCTGAAAAGGATGAGGTTTTCTTCCCTAAGTCAAAACTCCTGTTCTTTCAAAATCACACTGTGGGACATGTTGTGAGGGAATAGTTGTTTTTAATAAACAGTTGTGCTTTTGTGAGAAGCGTTATCTAATCAATAGTCTTTATTTACTACAATTAGCATTATTTAATAATGTTCCCTGGTTAGGGTGGTCTGGTCAGGGTGTAAACTTAAAGCCAGTGGTGTTCCCTTCTCGAGGTCCCTCTGTGCCAAGAGCCATCTCTGCCAAGTGGAGGAGCAGCTGTGGGACAGAGATCTCAGCAACAGGGGACAGTCAGGGTAGGAGCAGTGAATTGTTTGTTGGTGACTGAAGGCAATTGCTTCCCCATGTCTTTTAAGTGAGGTGGAGGCACAGGATAAAGCAGCAGTTCTTCTGATTTTGACAAGAAGTCTCTCCCAATTCATAAGAGTGGAGGAAAATACGAAGAAAATTAGAGGGGGAAGAAAAGGGAGGTGGTTGCAGTGGGACCTTGGTGTCCACCAAGAGAGCTGATCTCACCTAAGGCAGCAGAATGTGGTGATTGAGATGGGCTGAAGTCTGAGAAGCTGGATGGTGGTGGTAGAAAAGGCAAGTAGGTGAAGTGAGGTGATACCAGCAAAGTGACATGGAAAAATACATCTGTGCAGGGTTTAAGTGGAGTTGATAATGATCAAATATGGGAGAACCTGCTGAGGACAGAGAGATCTTGGTACAAGGCTGCAGAGCAGATTTTTTTTGACATATGTTTCCAAGCTATCAGAAATTCAAAGAAGGAACTTCAGCAGTTGTGATCTGAGGATCAGCAATGATGATCTGGTCAACCCTAATTAAAAAGGAAGGAGTTTTCAGTTAAAAAAAAAAAAGTCACCACATGTTTTTTTATATATTGATTTTGAGTCCTGAAGAGGTTTTTTTGGTCCTGATCCTTCTGTACTGATGATAGAAGGTTGTTAGTATTTTATTGGTCTCTGAGATGTTGCATATGTATTTATAAGAGGAGAACAAAGCCCAACAATTGGGCAGTGGTTGCTATGATGTGTGTATTGCTATAAAACATTATCTGGGTAACATCATTGTCTTCTTGAATTAGTGTGTTCTACAGAGTTTACCTCTTCTTGCTAAAAAGAAATTGTGCTGTTGCAGAGCTATCAAGATTATTATAAATCATCTAACTATGGCAAAATTCCATTGTCTTTCTAGCAGTAGGCTAAAATAAACATTTACACTCATCTTTCTTGTACAGTATAATACAAATTATCCTGGAACTGACAGATCTCGCAACAAAAACTACTGATAGTCACAGAGAGCCAGATCTGAAGTTATTGGAATTGTTCTGTTGAACCCTTTCAGAAGGTGTATTTAAGTAATCACAACCTGCTTCTTGAGTGGTTTGATAGCAGAGAAGCAAAAATGACTTCTTTTGCAACAACTTTGGTAACTGTTGTGGAACTATTTTTTGTAATACAGTTTTCCCTCTGTTTGCAGTTACGTGGTGAACATAGGATTGGTGGACAAGCTGTGTTGCTGTTTCCTGTCTGTCCAAGGCCCTGTTGATGAGAACCCCAAAACAGCAAGTTTTCTCCAGAATGCCACGGCTGTGTTGCACGGGGTTTGCCAGCTGTGTTTCGCTGTCAGTGGAAGGTGGGTGCCCTGGCTCTGTCAGCTCTGAACACTTTGGTCAGGCAGTGGCTTCTGCTGAGGCTGCCAGCCAGAGGTGGCCCCCTGTGGGACACACAGTGCTGGAGATTGTCTCTGCTCAGCCTCTCACCAGCAAACTGGAACGAGTTACCTGCACCGAGCTTGGCTCTTGTAAGTCATTTATCAGAACTGCAAACTTCACCTCCTGTACTCATCACTCCACACAGGCTTTTGTCACTGATAATTTTAAGTGTCCAGTCTCAAGGACTTCAAGAGGTATTTTATTATCAGCTAAAACCAACTCCTAATTGGTTTGTCTCAATGATTTGTCTCTAGAGCAGCCTAATTCAACTCTTGTTCTTTAAAATACCACTGTCAGTAAGGGAATTCTATTTTCCCTCAAGAAAGCTATTACTGGATTTATCAGGGAATTTTCTAATGCAAAATGCTTGTTGTAGTAACCTACCCAGGGCTGTGGGAAGTGTGCATGAGGTATGTGCCTGCCAACAAATCTGGACTTCTGTGGTCTGCAGTGTAGAACAGCCTGACACTCATGTGAGAGGCGAAATTTCAGAGCTCTGGGCTGCACTTAGTAGAACCTACCACACTGTTACTGTTACACACTTCAGGAAAAATCAAGGCTGGCAGAACTTTACAATGCATTCCTGAAGGGTAAAACGATGCTAGGGTTGAAAAACTAGAGCTAATAAAACATAGGATAAGAAACAAAGCTGTAGGTAAGAGCTATTGCTAGTAGCCAAGGACACAGACACATGGAAAAAGAACTGCCAGAAATATGAGCCCAAAGAGACCATCCCAACTTACTGAAATTTCCCTTTCTGAAAGCTGCCAACTTGACATTTTAAATTCCAGCAGAGCGCTGCCAGAAGTCAAATACTCACTGAATAAAATAATAAAAAATCACCCTTCTGTTAGTGGAATAATAGTTGTAGCTCAGAGTGAGTAATACAATATTTGCAATTTCTGTCGCAGGCACACACTTCACCAAAATATTAGAGATCTTTGCACCCCAAAATAGTACAGCACTGCACAAGTACATCCATCAAGAACATCTGTTCTTTGTAGCACCAGAATAATTTGGGGGGATGAGTGTTTTTCTTCCCAGTTACACCAAGCAGTGTCTGATCCTACCCCCTCCATAAACAGCAGCGCTCTGGGTTTTATCCAGGGGTGCTGGTTGTTGGTGTATGCCAGCTTAGATTGTTCATTTGAGCAGGAAAAGAAATGAGAGCAATGAACTTGGAGATTTCAAAACTGTCGTGCTTCAGATCAAAAGCTTTGATGTAACTGATTAGAAGGGCAGTTTAAATCACATCTTTCATCACCTGAGCCCACTCTCATTGAAGCAGTGAATGCAGAGTGTAATTCTGTCGTGTTACAGAAGTCCTCAGTGTTGGAGGTGATTTAAATGGAAAAAGGTACTGCCAAACACAGATTAAGGTGGCAGAAACAGAGCTCAAATTTATTGAATTCTTAAATGTGTCACACTGCAGTAATACATGATGTGTGATACCTGATCTGCAGCACAAAAGGCAGCCCCTCTGTGAGAAATACAGATGCCTCTTTCATTCCTGGTGAATGGTGGTGGAGGCAATGCAGCCTTCCCAGTCAGCTTTTCTCATTCTGCAGCTCAGTTGATACAGCCTTGAGCACCAAAGCAGCCTGCCTGTTGCACCCCTCTGTCCATCCCAGTCACCAGCCACTCTGATCAGCCAAGCTCTGAGGTTGTGACTGAGATTTGAGAGGCCCAGGAAGCATTTCAGGTGCTCTGACACTGTAGCATGAAAAGGGGTTTTGCCAAATTAATGGCAGGCTTTAACCATTGTTGCAAGAGGGGTTTTGAAATGTTCTTTGCACATATCCTCCTAGGTAAGGTGGTTCCAGGCTGGAAACTTCTTTATGCTCCTCGGTGGTAATCAGGGGATGGGAATATAAAATTAATCTGGTTTTAGTAGAACTTTTTCAGGCTGTTACCTGTCATAGAGGAAGTTGTCATTCCATGCTGAATTCGTGAGAGTGCTTCCATAGAGTGCTGTCTGGTGTGTGTGCAGATCTCCCACACAGCACTGGGTGGCAGAGTGGGAGGCTGCCCCAGGACAGTAAATACTGGGTGGGGTACCAGGGCCACCTCAGGGCTCAAAGCAGCCCAGCCCAGCAGGGAAATCCTGGATGAGCTGTGGGATCTTTCTCCTGTGCCTTCAGACCCCTCCAGGTTGTTGGGAACTGTACTGCAACTCTAATCTGCCTTTCTCCAGAGGGCCAGAAGTTCTTGTTTAAAACTCAGGTTTTAAACACTTAAAAGATCCTGTCCTGTGGGTACAAAGTACGTTGAGCCATTCTGGAGCTCTGAGGTAGGAGGAGCTGTCAATTCAACTTTCCTGCCTTCCTCAAAAGTACATCTCATAAAACTCCAAAGTCAGCAGAATATTTCTAGACCAAGCTCAGAATTGATACCCAGTGTGTATTTGGACAGTTATTTCATGGAAATAATTCTGGAGGCAGTGAAGAGATCTCAGTCAAGTCCCTCTCTGCACGAACCTCTACGTCAGGCAAGGTGTCACAACAATAATGATTATTACAGAATAGCCTCAAATGATCATATATATATATAAAAATCAAAATCATCTATCAAATGAGGCCTATGATTGATATAATGTAGCTGGTAAAATTTTAAGACATGAATGAAGAAAAGACTTCTTTTATTACTGTGGTAGACTTGTAGAAAAAAAAAGGCCAGAATCATGGAGTCAGATACAGTAAAGTCTTACTAATGTAGAAACATAAATTGGAGGATTTTCAATTTTAAAATCATAAAATGTAATTGAAATAAAGGAATCTGTTCTGAATACATGTTGTAAACATACCCTATTATAAGAGGGATTTTCTTTCCATTAATGATCCAGGTCTTTAAAAAAGATTTAACTTTGATATTGATCTTACTTTTCAAATTATCATTTTTGATACTGGCTAATAAATGCTAGATTGATTCTTTTAATTGAAATTTTGCTGTGGATGGAATAGCACATTTTCCAAACACTGTGGAATACATATAAAAGATCAATTGTTGAAAACCTTAATAATTTGTTACCCTGTTTCAAGCTTGTTGTGATACTTTTTGTCCTCTTATGTATACAGTGAGAATCATTGAGGCTGATTTGAGACCTCCAGCTGGAAGTCCCATTTTTCTGATGCTGTATTGCATCTATAGCTAACAGTGGAGGTGAGAGCTCCTTCCTCCCTAATGAGTTAAAAAAAAAAGGTGTATGAGAGCTGAAAACAGGGCATTGTCCCTTTTTGTTTGCAGGGGGAAATCAGAAAATGCAGCACATCTGAATATTGAGCTCTCTCTGCTGAGCAGATGAACCTGGCATTTGATACTTAGGCTTGGAAAGTGTGGCCTTGGTAATGCTTAACTGGCTTTTGCTCACCATTAGGAGTAACAGTAGCCAGAATTGAAAACAGAGACTTTTTTAGTCATGAAACAAAAATACTAAATACACTTTATATGGAATAACAATGGGTTGTGTGGCCATGCAGATCTCCTGAAATCTGTGTGGAACTGCAGATGTCCAGTAGCAATGTTGAGGGTGACAGCCCTGTTTCCCAGAGTGTATCACTGTAAATGGGAGAGATGCAAGGCCTGTTCTGGGCCCTCAGGTCCTGACTGCACATCTGGAATGTGCTGGCTTTGTACCCACAGAGCAGAAGGCAATGAGCAGGCTGGGAAGGCAAGGAGCATTGATGAAGGCAGGGCTGTGCTGCCTCAGCTCAGCTCCCCAAAAGCAGGAGGGAGCACTAAGTGAGAAGCTCCCTGGCAGGTCCTTTGTCAGCATAGCAAAGGTTTGGCTTGTGTTCCTGTCTTCTGCTGCCCACTGTTCATCAAGCCTAGATCCCTTTTTCCCTGTTTCTCTGGAGCCAAGGTTGCTGTCCCAGAGGTTCAGTTGTTGCTCTGTGGAGGGCTAGAGTTAATGCCTTGTTTCACTTTTGTGAATAAATTCACAGTAGCACAGAGGTAATGCAAAGAGCAGGAGGAGGCCAAGAGCAGTACTGCAGTGTAAGAGTCCATCACTGAGGCAGAATGTTCTCCCCAGGAGCAGTAGAGTAGAGAGCAATCACACAGATCCAAGGAGAATACTGCAAGGGGAATACTGTAAGTGGTAGTCCCTCAAATTATGTAGGTGCATGGGAGCACCAGCTGTTTAGAAATGTTGCTGTTTTCTCAGTTGAAGGAATGCCTTCGAAGCTTTCTCGCTCCCCCAGGAAAATGCAGTGTCAGAGCAGTGCAGTAATCCAATTGTGGCTGTCCCAAGTTAGCTGAGAGCAGTGGTGGGATGCATAAATGTGTGCCAGCAGCTGCTGGGGCTGGGGGTGACAAGCTGCAGTGGCAGAGAGCTGCAGAGGCAGGGTGTGACCCAGGGAAAGGGGATCTGTCGTGTCACACATCCCCAGGGAAGTGGGCCGGGCTGGGCTCAGCTTTATTACAGTAATTAAGATAATGTCTGTTTTGGCTGCTGGATGGTGAATCAGATGCGAGGCTGTCGGAACCCTGCTTTTGCTTCTCACCACTTCCAAGGCACAGCAGCTCCAGCAATTGCTGTTAAACCAACTCCAACTGGTGTCTGGAATTCCTGGCAGGTTTCACTTCATCACTTCTGTGCAGCACTGCAATCCCTGCTTGGCAGGGGGAATTGTAGCAAGGTCTGACAGGTGCTGGATACTTCTTCCTTCTTCTTTTATTATTATTTTGCCTCTTTATTTTGACATCTCTTTCTAAAGAAGTACTGAAGATAATTTTTAAATCCTAATAATAAAAAATCCCAACAGATTATATTCTAAGCCTCTTGGAAAGTCATGTTTCCATTTCACTCCATCTTTTTAATCAGTATATATTTCAAATATACAAACATTTTAATGTATACCCTTAGAGAGGCTTGTCTGCTTGTTAGCTCAGCCAGTTTTTAAAACAATATATTTTCAGATATAAACAGTTTGCTCATATTGAAGCTTGGAGAAATTGTAGTTTTATACTTGTTCTGCAGAGTATGCTGTTTCTTATCAAGCTGTATTGAATCCCTGTTTTTAATAAATAGTGGTGTATTTTAAGCAACAGAGTACCACTGTTTAGTATCTTTCTTTCCTGTGATGGGTATATCCACATTTTTTAATTCTTAAACCCTTTTTGTAAGTCATAGACCAGATTCCTGGGAGCAAGCTGAAAATCACAGTGGCAGCCCATAATGAAAATTCTCTGCATTTCATTAATTAATTTTTTTTTTTAAAGATCCTGCAGGTTGTTCCACCATAATATAAATATTTGTCTGGTTTTCTGTGTTTATATTTAACACATAATTATTGTGACTGGTGAAGTTTGAAAGCCTGTTTGTTTTCCCAGCTATATCAGCCAATGTCAAAAATCCAGTGGGTCTTGCCTCCCTTCAGGGATTCATTGAAGGGATTTTGTCCATAGTGACTTTTACTTTTGCAGCTGTTACAGACTCGAAGTTTCTTTAAACAGGAGAATTAAGAGGAATTGCAGCTATAGGAATGTGATCTCTTAACTTCAGTTATGTAAAGTCTGATTTTCTGGTGTGACGTTGTCATCTTATGTTGGGAAGGTTTTTAGGGGTTTTTGCTTCAGTCAGTCCCAGCAGCACTGAATTTTCACTGGGCTTGTGTTTTGAGGTGAACTGAAAATCTGCTAAATGTATGAAACCCAGTGTTGTGCAGACTTGACAAAAATCACTCAGAGCAGTAGAGGCAGAGCTTCATGCTTTATTTTCCATCATTTGATATAGATTTTTTTCCCTATTTTGAAGCCCACAGCAAGTACAAATAACTTCTTTTACCTTTTCATTGTAAACATTTAGGCTTAAAGTGATGTAACCAACAGTTAACTCAACAGGAGCCATTGGTCTGTTCACATGCATGGAAACTGTAGTACAGGCAACATCCAAAATTATTTTTTTCTGGCAGTTCCTTCAATCTATCAGATCTAGAAGATAGAATTTTAATTTCCATTTAACAGGTTGTTCTGCAGTACAACTTTAAAGTTTTTTGTCTTCTCTGTGAAAAAACCAGTGCTTGCACTTAGAGTTATTTTACAATTGATCTTTTATGTATATTTTGATTCATTCTGTGCTCCAGAGCAGCACAAAATGGTAAAAGGATTTCATCCAGCAATGTAAGCTTTCTCATATGGAATTGTTTAAAAATAATGATGGAGTGAGAGTTGAAAGCAAGCTAACTTTAACCTTTGGTAAAATTGGTCAATCTTCTGATTGCACAGAGTCAGAAAAAATTCTGTGAGGTATCATATGCAGTAATTAATTTGGGGTTATCATTTCACTGTGAGTGTACTTTCCTGTTTTGTACAGCTGAAAAAGCTAAGAGTGAAATTAGGAAATACTGGTTGGCAGGGGGAACTGTGCTCTCATGTGATCCCGTGGCAATAAACATTCTAGTTAGTCAAGTGTAACTAAGTGATGGTTAGCACATTTTGGCTTCTGCATCCTGCAGAACAAATCCTTGGACATCAGAAGGCATTTTGAAGTGAGGAATACCAGGGAGCCCAGACACACAAAGCACACATCTCTCTGTGCACAGGGTGGTCCCAGAGCTGCCAGCTCTCCCTCCTCCTGCAGCCACCCAGCCAGGCTGCTGTGGCAGCAGGACCTGGAGCTCTGCAGCAGGGATCTGCCAAAGGCAAGGCCAGGTGATGGGCCAGGAGTGTCTCTGCTGGCTGCGTTCACACACACTCACTTAGAGACCACAGAGCTTCAAAATGAACATTTGGGACGTGGATTCCAGACACAGGGAGAGCAGAGCCCTGCCATAAATTGTTGTGCAGCCTAGCCCCACCCAAACACACTTAGAACTCTAGTGCTTTTTCCACTTTTCATTCTTTGTGGAGTAAATCTTAAGGTCTTAAGGAAAACAGACTAAACTATGTTGCTTTTGTTCTTACTGTGCTTTACTAAAGATCTGATTATTCTCTCAGAGGCTTGTGGACTACTTGTGCTGTCTGGAGTGTTTTTTTGTGCAGCACAAGTGTCTCTGAAATAGGCCTGGGACGTTGATCCTGGAGGTAGCAGCAGAGGGTACAGCACTGAGTAGTTTTTTCAGTAGTTTTTTCAGACTGTAAACAAAAATAACTGAGGAACACCATAAGTGCTAATTTCAGATGAGATCACTCCTTGCATCATCTGACCTATTGCTTTGTAAAGGTAAGGATGTGAGGGGACACTGATGGGAGGAGATGGGGGCCAGTAGAGCAAGTTGTGCACAGCCCAAATACTGTCCTGTCCTACTCACCTGAGCTCAGGGCTGCTCTGGGACGTGGGGAGTGCAGGTTCCTGATCCTGCTCTGCCTCTTTCCCTCCCTTTGGGCCAAGGAGTGCTGTTAACAGACAGAAATTCTCATGGACAGACACTGCTTTGGGTCAGCTGGTGCTTCCTTGCCTGCTTTATTTGCTTCACTAGGAAAAGTGAAATGACAGATCAAGGTGGTGGTTGCCAAAACTTGGTCCTTGCTGAGCTCATGGTTTAGTTTCTCTGTGGAAGGCATCTGTCTGTAATTGTAAAAAGCAGGATTAGTCAGCCTGCCGAGAATCTGTGCTGGAAATGTCACTGGAGGCAGTGTTTGTAACAGAGGGGTGCAGGGTGCTCCTGGTACAGACACAGGAGAGATTATTGAGAGCTGCTGTGGTCAAGGGGAAAGCTCCTTACTGGTTCTGCTCCACAGGAATATTCTGAGCTCTGAGTATCTGGTCTTTGTGGTCTTAAACTGAGGTCTTCAAACTTACAGATTATTTTAGAAAATGGCTTTGCTTTTCACTTCTATTTCCTTTGCTTTTAGTAGTCACAAAAGGGAAAAAATACCCTAATTTAAGTTGTCCTTTTATAATGTTTTGTCATATAATCTGTCATATTTTCCGTTAATTATAAAAAGGGATCATATATACACTCAATCTTTCTAGTCCCTTTTGATATTGACACTTCCTTTTTTTTTCTTTTTTCTTTTTTCTTTTTTTTAAAGATGGAAACATAGTAGATGAGGTAAAAAACAGACCTTGATGTAGCATATTTTCATTTCTACTCTTTGCTGTGTTTTATTATTTTAGTGTTTCCTTTGATAACCAGTATTGACCAAATGTGTTTCCAAAATGAAATTCGGGTAATGAATGTTATGGGTTTGAATTAGAATTCAGAGAATGTGAAATTTGCTGAATTATTTTGGGGTTTCATTTTGTGCTTGCCTACCCTCCACACATTATTTATCCTCCAGAGTAGTGATATTCTGAGTCTTCCTTAGTAGGTTTGATATTCTAGTCTTCCTTAGTTGTCCTGCATCATCTTCTGGGTTATTAATAATGTGAAAAAAACATGAGTAGTAAAAATCATGGAGGATTATGTTAAGTGTTTTTGAAAGTCTGGATGTGAGAATGGAAAGGGCAGTGCTGAGTTCTTTGCCTGTCTGTGCTGATACCCAGATAACCAAAAGCCTTCTCTGTTAATTTGTGTGCATACCCAAAAGATGGCAAAGAAACCCAGTTCCCACGTGCACAGGCTGTGCTGGCTTGTACCTAGCTGTGCTTTGCTGCCCTGCTGCAGTCTCCCATAACAGCATCTGACTGAAGTGAGCAGCAGTGTGTGTTCCTGCTGCTCCACCACCTCCTTGGTAAATTCCTGCAGAGCCATTTGATTGAGATCATCTGTTCCCAGTAACTGATTTCGCTACTTAGGTAGGCAGTTTGTTCCAGTGCCTGCAGCCCGTCACGGTGGCAGGAGAGGCTCTGGGGAGTTCTCCCACTGCTGCTGGCTGCTGTTGCAAGCAGCAAAGGTGAGAGCAGGCTGCTGGCCCGAGGCAGGGCTTGCACAGAGCCCCTGCCTGCTCCCAAAGTGCCCCCAGGCCTCGCGCTGGTAGCAAGAGCACGGGCATGGGATGTGGAGCCAGGTCCTGAGCAGTGCAGCTGGGCTGCAGTTAAACAGAGAGGTGGGCCCTAACGATTGCAAGTCTTGTGGAAATGCTGTGCTTTCCTGGCACTGGAGCACCGGGTGTTCCCTGGTTCCCAGCTGAGTGCCCTGTGCCACTTGGCTCCCTCTCAGCCCTGGCTGTTTCCTCGGCAGGTCCTGGAGCATCTTTGACAGCGCCCGTCAGGACCCCACCGGGCTGACAGCAGCTCTCCAGGCCACGGACCTGGTGGGAGTGCTGCACATGCTGTACTGTGTCCTTCTGCACGGCTCCATCTCAGAGCCACACACAGCCAGCCCCAAGGACAGCTACGCTGCCAACACCGTCCAGGTCGCCATTCAGAGCTTACGTTTCTTCAACAGTTTTGCTGTTCTTGACCTGCCTGCCTTCCAGGTAACAGATGTTTTAAAACTTCTCCTAGTGGGGAAATGTTCCTTATTGATCCTATCTGTATGCTAAGTTTTGTCTTTAAGGTCTTAGTTACTGAAAGAATTTTTAAATGCTTAGCGGGTAAAATTTGTAATTATTGTTATGTCTGCCGTATAGCTGTGGGTGGTGAATTTAACCAGAAAGTGAAAATTTAGAATGCACTAAATGCTGAATCCAATCCGTTGTCCTCTAACTTCTTTTTTTCTTGTTTCTAGCATAGTACTTTTTATATTTATTAAGGCCCAGAAGTGTAAAAAGAAAAATCTTAGTCAAAAGGACAAAATAACAGTTTTTCTTATGTGAAAGGATTTACTTGTATTATAACCACATACTACATTTTCCAGTGCTTTCAGGGGCCACTTCCTTTAAGACTGTGCAGCTGAAACTGATAATCGCTTGATACCGTTCTTTTAGCAAGTAAAATTTTGTTGACCAAACATTTTCATATTTTTTATTAAATTAAAAAATAAAAAATGCAGCATTTTGAGTCCTGAGAAGGACTGCTTACCTTTTTCTGTGAACAGAGTTCAAGTGTAAATGAATGATTTTGCCACACAAATGCTGGTGTCTTTCTCAGGTAAGTTGGTAAAGTTGTATTGTTAATATAAAACACCTGTCAGAAAGCATTGCTTTGAAAGCACATTTAGTAGCATCAATCTTACACAATTCAACAGAACAGGTTTCTTTGTCATTTAATGTCTAATTTGTAATGTTGTACCACACTCTCCTTCTGAAATGCATTAAACCCAGAGAGAGCTTTTCACAAGTGAAGAATTTGGTGTGGCTCCTTCAGCTGGTGTTTCTTGCTGTGGATTTTCAGTATGTTTGGTACAGTCTGTAACAGCAGCAGCAGCATTTCTGTGTGCAGCAGTGTTCATCTGCAGCTGCAGCACCCAGTCCACTCAGGGCTTTTTAACAGGGACAGGGTATTTACTGGAGTTTCATTGCACACACTGCTGACTCCCATTTCTTTCTGGAAATCAATGTAGTTCCCTCCTACACCTCGTTCAGCCCCTCTTGGTTTGAGACTGGCTGTTTATTACAGGTGGGTGCCAGAGTCAGGCTTGAGCAGGTCCAGTTTGCAGGGGAGGTTTCCAGTTTGTAGCAAATCACACTGGCTGGAGGGCTGCTCCCTGATATCCCAAGGAACCACTGTTCATTTTTCAAGCACCATTTCCTGCTAGTCCTGTCTGTAATTATCCCTCTTACCAGCTCCATTGTATTTCAGCATTTATAATAAACAGTCAGCATTACCCTCTGAATCCCATGGTCTGTGTTAGTGTGTTCCACCTAAAACATTGCAAGTCAGTAACTGCTGCATGAAGGGGGCCAGAAGGCCAGCAGTGGGAATTGCTGCCCTCAGTCCCTGGGCACAGGGCTGTGCTCAGGAGGAATCCAGCCAGCTGTTGGCTGGACTGTGGGCACGGTGTCTGTGATGGACAGGCACCCTGGGGCAGCCTCAGCAGCTCTCCCTGGCCGTGCATTAATGTGATTTGTTTCTGTAATGTTAACAATAACATCCACCTGAGGCAGTTTGCTGGACACCCTGACCCTTTGGGCCATGGCAGGCTGGCAGACAGCAGAGGGAAAAGCCTCCTTTATGTGCTGTGTGATCATTATCTCTAAGGGATAGTTTTATCACAAATTAGTAGGGCTGTGGAATAGGGGGTTCTGATTAGCAGAAGAGGTCTGGTATTCTCGAGTTTGTATTAGCACAGATGGCTCCTGGGTATATATTTCATTTAATTTGACAGTCTAAACAATTGAAAGATGGTAGTGAGAAACAGCACAGGGTCCTGAGCTGATATTAATTCTGGCTAAAAAGGAAGCATAGTTTCCTTGAAAAATTAGTTTAACTTTTATACACAAACTCAGGTGCCCTTTGACCTGTTGTTATCAGGGGAGGTTAAACCCAGAGTGCTGGGTCACAGCATGCAAGGACAGCACTAATTAAATAAGGATGGACCTGAGAACATGGCATTTACATGACATAAAGCAGTAAATGGTGGCTGCATTGGGCATTAAATTTTGAAAATACACTGACTTACCAGAATGCTTGAAGTTCAAGATCAAAAGCATCCACAGCTGAGCCTGGTTTCATTGCCAAGGATCCTGCTTTGGCTGGGTGTATTTGGAGTTCAGTAAGACTAAACTATGCCACAGCCTGGGATTTATGTGTATGTATTTA
Source organism: Rhadina sibilatrix (assembly GCA_013400275.1). Taxonomy (NCBI): domain Eukaryota; kingdom Metazoa; phylum Chordata; class Aves; order Passeriformes; family Phylloscopidae; genus Rhadina; species Rhadina sibilatrix. Next base: position 769,672 of record VWYO01027898.1, read on the forward strand.
CCACAGGCTTCAAGGTGGAAAATGAGGAAAACTGAAATGAAAGATTTTCTCAGGCCTGCATTGCTGTTTCAGTAGAGTTAGGGGTCTGTCATGCTCATTCCTTGTGCTTTAGTTTTCCCCTTTGACCCTGTGTCGCTCTGTCTGCTTGACATGTTTATTAAATAGAGGCTGTAGGCTGCACAGATAAAATCTAATTCTGAATCTCCACGTTACAGCAATTTGCCTACTTTTAAAAAACATCCCAAGAAGGTTTGCAGCTGAGTGTTCTCTCCTTTGGATGTTTCTAACTTCTTGTAATGTTTGAAAAGCCATTATTTGTTATTCATCATTGTATTCTGTGCAGAGAGTGAGTTACTAGTGAGAAATGCATTTTGCTTTGGTGCAGGAATGAAGATGGTTTGATTTCTTTTGCTTATTTCTAGGAGATATTACTAATTTTTCCTGGCTCATGTAATGTATGTCAAATGAAATGGTCAACCTAATGCTACACTGAATGTCAAATAAGCAGAATGCAGTTTTTCCTGTGTTCCTTGAAAATTTGAATTTATTCTTGCTTCTGTGGCTTTTAATGTTATATTCCAGTTGTAAGCAGCTGAGAAAAGAGATCTGATTCTGGCCTTTCACAACAAAGAATAGTCTGCACTTTGCTAAAAAACCCCAGAAGGGTGCAATTGATGTGTACACAATTCACACTGGTTCTAGAAGGCACTGCTGGAGTGTTCATTTCTGTTTCTTGGCCTGTTTTTCAGTCGATTGTGGGAGCTGAAGGACTGTCCCTGGCCTTCAGGCACATTATCAGCTCCCTGCTGTGGTACTGCTCCCAGCATACCTGTGAAGGATTGCTGCACGAAGTCATCATTTGTGTGGGCTACTTCACTGTAAACAACCCAGATAACCAGGTAAGGCAAATGGAGAAGGGGATCAGAAGTTATCAAGGGCACATTTAGTCATGGATCTCTCCAGGAAAGTCATCCCTTCAGCATTGGTTTTGAAGCACTTGGGATTCCTGTGAGCACAAAGGGATGTGTTTGCAAAAGAGAAACTGAAGTTGTGTGTTAAGACAAAGACATGAATGTTGTGAGTCCATAAGCAAACTCCCATTTGGAGTTCTTATGCTGCCATTGCATTGATTTGAACTGGCCTTGCTCCCTGCCAAGGTATACTTAGCAACTGGTATTTTTAATTCTGTGTTAGCTTCACATCAGCTTGATCAGATGGTTGTGGTACCCAAGTTAAACCTTTTTAAAGCCAATAAGCTATTCTCCCATGAAAACCTGTCCTTGGATGCCAGTGTAGCTGTCTCCCTGCCTGCTAGTGCTCAAGTTTAAGCCATTCTTCTCCATGAATCTTTTCAGTCATAAACTAAATGCCCTATTCAAGAAATAGTAGAAATTCCCCTTTAGCTTCCTTGGTTGTTGTCCATTCTTGCCACTGGACTCTGTGACCTCTCTTACTGGCTTATAAAGTAACACAGACACAAAACTCAAAAATATTTCAAATGTATCGGTCTTAAAAATCTCCTGGTTTCCTCAGCTTACATGTAACATCTCAGGGTGTATTGGGCAGGGTTTGGCACTGGCTCTTTGAGTATGTGAAGCTGCCTTTGAATGTGTAGGTACTGCATTACAGTGCCCACGTGTTGGGTATGGTTCAGTTGAATGCTGCATTTTGTGAAGGTACTCACTGTGTTCTCTCTCTATGTTTGTACCCCCTGGTTCTCTGTTTTGCTCAGCTTTTGGGAAAGAGGTTCAGGGTGAGGAGAGGTTCAGGGTGAGGAGCTCAGTGCCCTCAGTTCAGCTGATGAGCAGGAGGAAGGGTTAAAACTTGTTAGGAAAGGTTTTGGAGAAAAGCAGATTGATAACATTCTTACAGGTATTGACTCTAATTGGAATCATTGTAATAATTCCAAGCTGACAATACATCACAAGTATTATATGATTATATGCTGATGTTTCTGTGGGATTTGGCCAGAGCTGGAGGGAGGATGCTGCAGCCTCCCTCTCCTGTGTGACCAAATCCCTCTCAGGGTCTGGAGCTGCCTGCTGGCAGCAGCTCAGAGTGGTGATTTTAAAGCCCGTGTGATGCTGCTGCCCCTGCAGTCCCTCTGCTGCCCGGCGGCTCGAGCCGGCTCCTGGACGTGCCAGGAAACCACACTGCCTTCTCTCTGCAGTTCAGCAGCCCTGTTCTGGCACACAAGTGCAAAGAGATGTGCATGGAGGAGGTGGCACTGCAGCAGGAGGGCAGCAGAGGCATTTCCTGCAGCGGTGCCAGGCTGCAGGGCTGGTGCCTGGGGAAGCTGTGGCAGCGTGCCCTGGCAGCGGCCCCGGGGCTCCCCCGGCCCCAGCACAGCGAGGGGGAGCCTTGCCTGGCCTTGTGCTTCACGGCTGCCTCTGGAGTCCTCAGCTTGTGCTGCCGGGGCTGAAGGTGGCTTCTGCAGCTCTCAGGGCCAGTCAGGGTGAGGGTTTCAGCCAGACAGCCATGTCAGTCCTTCTCGTACCCTAAAAGCTCTCTTTAGGGGGGTTTGCTTTGGGGTGCAATCCAGATGTCATGACATGCTTAACTTTTGAGGTCATTTCTAATATTCCTTCTTAGTAAGATTTTCACTGAGGAAAAGGCATTTGGATCTGTCTTTTTTGTTTAAAAAGGCATTTTGAAAAACTGAAGCTTTCCTTACTCAGGTACTTGAAAGATACTGGGGAGGTTTTTCAGTGAAAGGAAGTCATTTTTCTTTTACTGCCAGGCAAAGCAGTATGACTTTCTTATGGTCATTATTTTAAGGTGCTCTTTGTGTTGTGACTTCCCCTAGACAGGCCACTTTTCATGAAGAGGGAAGTGCTTTCTTTTCATTCAGTTATGGTTTAATTTTTTTATTACATTAAGAGCTTCCAATTTTTTCTTTCGTTGTTGATCATCTGGGGAGTCCTACTAAAAATAAAAAATTGGTCTCACAGTGGAAGTTTTCAAATAGTAGGCTTGAAGTCCTGGCAAGTACAGTGTAATAAAAATAGACACACTAGACTTGAGCTGTGAAAACAAATTTCTGTAAAGCCAGATAGCTCTATTTAGTATTTGAACCAACTTCAGCTGAGTCAATCACTGATGTATTTCAAGGCAGATCCGGATTCTTCTTGCAGTCAAATGTGCATTTGTTTGGAAACGTTTGTAGTTTAAAGTTGTTTCCTCTCTAAATTTGCATTTCTTATTACAAACAGAGGTATGTTTTCATTCCTTTCAATACTCACAACGAAAAAGGGCAAACAGTTGTCTGGAGTTTTCAGTGTCCCTTTTTGTGATTCCTTTGTCTATCCACATCGACAGATAAATATCCAAAGCAGCATACTGGAAGAAGGAAAAAAAGGCAACTTGAAAAAAAAGAAGAAAAAAAAAAAGGCAGTTCCCCAGTTTGGAGAATTGACAGATTTCTAAATCAGAAACTCTACAGCCTGTCAACCTCAGCATTGACCTTCTGTAGTAGTACTGTGATTTAAGTGAACTGCTACCACTGTGCAGACAAAATCATAGGAGGGCAATTTCCTAAATATTTCACATTCACAGAACAAAGTCTTCCAAGAGCATCATATGCCAGTCCTTTCATAGAATATAGGTTTGACTGCATTTGTTAAGCTGTCTGTAAAAGTCTTTATACTTAGTTGAGTAGCAAATGCAAAAGGAAGGAGGAGAGTGCTTTTCTCTTGTGTAGCTTGGAGATTCAGATTTCCCCCCAGCTCCAGGAGCCCTCGGCCCCTCCCGTGGGTGCCACACACAGAGGCTCTGCCTGGGCTCCCACTTGGTGTTTCCACCATGCCTGGCTCCTGGGCCAGGCCCAAGTGATTCTGTCGAGGAGCAGTGAGGACAGTGGATTCCTGAGGAGTGCATTCCTGAGTGTTTTGATAGCGCTTGCTCTGTTTATTTTAGAAAGACTGTGATTTTGCTGACTCTGCCCACATATAATATATTGGTAATATTCCTTTCCTTCGTTCCTATTCTGTTTTAACATTCATAACGCTTTTCCAGGGCAGCTGCTGTCACTGGAGAAATAAATCAGTTATGAAAGTGAAAATTGCAAAAAGCAAGGAGTGTCTCTTTAATATTTGAGGTGCTCCAAGGCCAGCGGTGAGGCCTGAGCTGCCCTGTTTGGTATTGGCAGGTGAACTTGTGTTTACTACAGAGCCAGACAGCCCCTGCTTCCCAGGCCAGCTCAGCTTTATTGGGCATCTGCTCCTCGGGAGGGATGAGCAGGGAAAAGGGATTCTCTTTTTCTGGCCACCATTTAATCTACTGCCACACAAAACCAGGTCCCATGATACCAAGGCTAGACATGGAACTGTGTAATAAACATAATGTCCAATCTTTCAATAGCCAACCCTACCATATCAGACTGTAGAATTACAGTTTCTAATTAAAATGTGCTTGTTAATTAAAATTATCCTTCTATTTCATTACGGTTTTATTCCCTTTTATTGTTTGATTTAATTAGTATAATGAATATAATTAGCATGTGCTGTCAACTCACCTTGTTTGCATATTATATTGAATAATTGAATGTGGTCCTGTAATTAAATTAACAGGAATGACAGATGATTCACTTTCTTTCACATTGCTGCATTGGGAATAGAAATCTTTCTATATTCATTGCAGTTAGGGAATATTTTCCATCTGAAAAGTCCTCACAAATCAGATCCTCAGACTCAGGATCTTACTGACAGGCTCCAAAAGAAGTTGCATTATTTGTTTGCATTGCTATGCCTTTATTTAAATAAAAATAGCTTTTGTTCTCCCAGTCTTTGGTACACATTGTATTTAGAGTGCTCTAGAAGAATCCCACCAACTTTAAGGGTTTGTAAGATAGGAACTGTATGGTTCTAGGAGATACTATTGCTGGATAAAGTCAGGATAAAGTGTGTGCAGCTTTTCAGAACTTTGTTATAAAATTAGGCTTGTAGATAGAAGTAAAAAGTTCTCTCAGAAGTTTTTTTAAAAACGTACGTGCACACTATGAAGAAGGGATTTTATTCCCAAAAGTCTTCCAGTTGCATAAATCTAACTTATTTCTCTGTCCAAACCCTCTATCCCCAGACATTTGTGTCCATAACAAGGTAATTATAAACTCACAAATAATTGAAACGTTGATATCTAATAATCCATATGCTGAAATATCCAGAAGCACATGGAATTAGATATAATAGTATCAGTCACCTACTAGAAATTACTCCTTGCTGTGCAGGTGTGGAATATTTGTTGCAAAACATGTTTCAGGCAACCCAGCTAACACTCCAGGTAAAGGAGTAAGGAGCAGTGAGATTACAGGATATTTTCTCAGGGAATTTCTCCCATGTTAAATATGTAAGACATCACACAGCAGTATCACAGGTAAAAATATAATGTGCAAAGAAATTGGAATATTGTGTGGTAGGCACAGCTCTGAAAGGATCTTGGCATTTAGGACTCACTCGTTGCACCCAAAGCGTGGTGGTTAGTCCCCAAGAAAGGTTTCATCCCAAGATTATTTCCCCTTTTTTGTTAAAATGATTGACTTACAGTCATATTTTCTTCTAAGCATTTCTTCTGTGTGGTAAGTCCTTCCTGTGTGATAAAGCAGCACATACATGGTGTACATCACAAATACATATCTACCTGTGTATGACACATCCTAACTGTGTTTCCAAGTACTGGGCTGCAAGGGGCACTTACAAAGGGACTCTGGACTCCAAGGGACCTTCTGGAGGGAAGTTACTTTGTGCTTTTGACAGAGTTTGTGCACACTGAGTTTTAGTCTGGGGCCAGTTTCCTCTGGTGTTAGCGGGAAGGAAGAAAAAAATACTTCTAAAATGGAAAAATGGTGAAAATCAGAAGTCAACAGGAAAACTTGCAAGTTATAAAAATACGTAGAGTTCCCATATGGATTGTTTACTAGGGGCCATCGTTAAACTTTCATAGTTTATGTTGCTTTTGGGGCTGTGGAGGGACTGGAACGATTTTGATCTGGTAGGTGGACTTTATGAAAATATAGCACAAAGAGTAAAGGTGCAGGAATTGGTAGTTAACATCCCTATCTGTAAGAAAATAGGATATGAAATTACTTAATTCTGACTTTGTTCGTTTCTTCTCAAACAGGGATTTTTAGGAGTATTGATTTCCTGTTGAGGTTATGGGGTTTTTCTTTAAAAACTTTTTTTAAAAGCCCCCAGAAACCCTGATGTTTTAAAGCTTTATAGGTTTGAACAAGAAATATGCCTGGTAAATTTTGTGGAATAGCTGATTTTGACAAGTGACTGATTCATGTGAAGCTGTAGTCTTGCCTCCCATTTAGAAGCACTTCAGCTTGTGAACAGAAATCCCCCAAGGATTAAAGTGCCCGAGTTGGAGCGGAGTACATTAAGGCAGCTCTGTAATGTATGCTTTGGCTCTCACAGCCTTACATCCTCAGCCACATAAATTCACTTAAGTGAACCAATGTCTTCAGGAAAGATGGCATTCCTGTCTGGGCAGTCAGGGAAAAGATGCCTTTTAGATAATTTGTCAGACACCTTTGTTGTTGTTAGAGCTTCCTGATCAACTTTTTTCTTTTTAAGAATGATCTATGACAAAGCAAATCAAATGTGTCTGAAGCATTTGGGACTGCACATTTCATGTGTCACATCTTAATTGTACTTCTAACATTCCAAAATGCATCCTGGATTTTTGGGGTTTTTTTGAGAGGATGTGGGGAAGGTAATTTAATACGAGCAAAGACTTAGCGTGAAGTAAAGTGTATTTAGTTTCGGTTCATGAGGACCGGCTGATTCCTGTGGGGAGGAGAAGAGAGTGTATAGGAATTAGTGTGAGAAATTAATGCATTTGGATTTATCTTGCTGTGTTCCTCTCAAACCGTAAACACGAAAGAATAAACTTCTCTCCCAATGTCACAAAAGCCAATACTTTCACCAGCCTTCAAGCACAGTCCCTGGCTGAGGCTGAGGGAGAGAGGGAGCGATCGGCTGATGCCGCCTCCGGAGAGCGATGTTCTAATCTTACTCCTGGGCCAGGATAAAAAGCGTTTGGTGGTCTCAGCTTAATCCCCAGTGGAACTTCGTCCACATCGAAAAAAACACCGCGGAGTTTGGCATAATCCCGCTAAATAAGCAGTTCGTTCCCAGCTCGGGCCCGGGCCGGGCTGGCTTGCGCAAGGCCGCCGCCCTCCTGCCCGCTGCCACCCTCCGCTTGGGAACGGCTCTTCACACTGAGCCTTACAACAAAGTGCAAAGCCTGCACATATTTAATCGGCCTCGCGAGCTATTGTCTGTCTCGCCTCATGTGTGAGGGAACTCCCTGTGCCGCTCTCATAAACTCGGGGCTCTGCAGGCTCCGCAGAGCCGCGGTGGCTGTCCCCGGCCCGGCCGGCCCCATGCCGAGGCAGCGCCGCCTGCTCTGTGTTCCCAGCAGCTGACAGTTCTTCCTTGGATGCTGCTCGGAGGGTGGGAGCCTGCAAGGGGCCCGGAGAAGCCTTCCCAGCCCCTCGTGTCGTGTTCAGCTCAAGTCACACTCGATTGAAGCGATGCTGAAACATAAAGAGCAAAAACGCGTTAATGGAGTTCTATGGAAAATGTTGCTTGTCTTCCTCTCCCCTTAGAAAAGGGGAAATTGTAGCTGATTTTTCGTGGCAGAAAAGCATATTTTCTTGCTCTCTGCTTGAAGCTTTGTCTCGGCCAGCTCTGTAATATGTCCAGTGGCTCGGTGTTCCACAAGCTTTTTAGCTGATGATTGGATACTTTGACAAACCCTTTACATTTCTTGTGGAAGCCGTAAGACAAAACGTGCTAGGAATAGTAATTCCAGCACTGCATAGCTTACTTGGGAGTAGAGTTCCAGAGTGTGACAGAAAACGTTTGCTTTTGAAGAGAGAAAATGCTCTGAGACACACAAAAAGATTTTATGTGTTTTAGACTGTAATGTTTGAATTATTCACACCTTCTGGGGATCTTGACCAAAACTAGCTCTGTTTCCAGGGATGCTAGCAAAAACCTCAGCCAGCAGTTTGCTTGAACTTCTGTTGACTGGTCCTGTTTCTTTTCTACCCTTTAAATCATCTTCATTCCGATCAATTGGATTTCATTGGGAGCCAAGGGCTGGAGAATTGTGCCCAAAGCAGCAGTGTAAGTGTGAAAGTTCAGCATTGAAGCTGAAGATGTTCTCTGAGTGTGAGGCTGATTCTTCAAAAACACTGCAGGGCTGCAGAGGCTAATTCTGATCACTTCAGGGCTCAGAATAGTACCTGAGGATTTGAAAAGTGTCATGATGGCTTTGTTTGATCTGACAGGAGATGTATTTCTCATACACTGGATCTATAATAATATTTTCTCATTAAAAATTATTAGGCCAACACTTAAACATATGACTCTTTTGTTACATTATTGTGGAAACAATGAAGCTTAAAATTTTCTGGAAAGCAGTGGTCCTCCTTAGTTTAACAGGGTCCATAAGTATATGATTAACATGAAGTGTGTGGACAAGCTCACACGTAAATGTTTATTTTTATGTTAATAAATGCTAAAATGCTATCACTTTGGAAGTTAGGTTTTTCCTTAATACTTTTTCCTGGTCAGATATTAGATTATTATTTTCTCCTGTACCCTGGACAAGTATTAAATTAACATTAAATTCACAACTGATCTCAGTTCATATTAGAATTGCTTCCATTTTCCTTTCATCACACTGTAATGAAGTTTGTCTTTTACAGTACTTGTTTAAAATTATTTATTGATGAATTTAATCTTACATATGTTTCATTTTTTGTCTTATAAAGAAGGTGACTTTTTAGTTGACATTTTGGGCTGCATTTTTTCAAAAGCTTTGTAGAATGAAAGCTTTTTTTGCTAGATTTTTTTTTCTAGGTTTTTGTTGGTTTGGTTTGATTTTGTGGGGGGCGGTTTTTGTTTTGTTTTAGTTTGGTGTTTTGTTTTTTTGATTTTGTTTTTGCTAGATTTTTCACTGGCATGGCTTTTGATAAACATTTTTACATTTTCAGTGCATCACTGTCCTGGTGGTCGGCCCTTGTCCTGTCTTAAATGTTCATATGTCTCAGGATGATTAGACAAAAACTGACGTGAGATTTTTTACTGTGATGTGTACACAGAGCACCCCTGAATCTCCTTAAACCATGGAGCTCTAAAAGGACAATGCTTAGAATGTGGTTTATAGGAAGGCTGATGTTATTCCTGAGCACCCTTATCTTCTCTCTGAAAGCTTACACATGACGCTGAGAAAATAAACACTGGGATTTTTCAAATAGACAAAATTCTCATTTTTACATTTGAATTCTGGAACTTTCTTTTTGCATGGAAATGGTGCTCTGATTCCCGAGAAATGCTAGGAGGAATTTAGAACATTCTTTGCTCAGAGCTTTGCCAATAGTGGAGTTTGCAAAATGGAAAGAAAAGAGCTTGACCTTAAAACAGAAGAAGAGCCTAAGTGGTGACATATTCTGCTGATTAAATACTAGCAGTATGAGATCTGTTTATATAGAAGCAAAGAAATAATGCAGATCTAACTTTGAAGAGAAACTCTGGACTACTAATATAAAGACTTATTTCTTTTACAAAGTTGTAAATAACCTGACATCAAACAAAGGGATTTAACTGTTTGATGGAATACTGTTACAGGAATTAGATGCACAGTTCCTGTTCAATGACGTTGTTACTTGGTAGTACAAATTAGAATTGACATTTATATAAATGATAAATACATGGATAAGAAACATTAGTGGTTCCCATCCCGAGTACCATTTTAAGATCCTAATGTTTATAATGGCCATGTTGAAGTTTGGAAGCACAGGTCATCTGAGATAGCAGAGAAGGCAGGGAGTGCCCTTCAGAGAACCATGAACTTTTTAGGCTGAGTTGTTCTAAGAAAATCACATCTGAACGTGAACTACATTACAGCAGAAGAGCACAGGAAGTAAAGGGTACATTTTAATGCTTCATTTCATAAAAGTGAAAGGGAGTTCTGTTGGTAAGGATGTTTTTCTAGAAAGTGAATTCAGCTCCCAGTGATAAGCAGTGCATTTGTTTCTGAGTACCTGTGGAACACCCCATTTCACTGCCAGCTTTTTCTCCAAGAGCCAAAGGAGGTTTTGCTTCAGGAGTTCTGAACTTTCCAACTGCTTGTTCCTGTATCCACATTATATAACTTTGTCTCAGTTTTCACTTGAGAAAAGAGCTGCAACTCCTAATATCTGGTCAAAATTAACAAAAACCATCAGCCTGCCTACAGACTCCTAAGCACATGGCATGTTCTTGCAGGGTTAGTCACACAAGAGCAGTGCACTTGGATGACTTGGAAGGTTTTGTTCCAAACTCGACATTTGGGTTCGTGCCTACAGATTTCTGTTCTCCCCTTGGCAATCTTTTTCCTTCCTCTGCTGCCCATTTTCCCTTTCTTCTGTGGTTGAAAGGAGCTGATGGGCTGCAGAAAGCACCCTGAGTTTCCATGGCCTGGCTGGCCATGGTGGTGGGAGGCAGTGCCAGGGGCTCAGATGGCAGCACAGCTGCTGGGAGTTGTCTCCACCTTGTGCCCTGGCCCTGCCCTGTGCTGCTGGTGTCAGCTGTGCCTTTGCTCCCAAAGTTCCTTCCCCAGGTGAAGCACTTCTCACTTCTTCGTTCTGCCCTTCCAGACAAGAAGTTTGCTGATGGCTTACTCTTCTACCTGACTACAAAATGAATTAGCTTCTATAAAAGATAATTCTGGTGGTTTTATTGTATATATTGACAGAAATAACTGACAGGAATGATGTCTTTACAGAGCTGCAAATGTCCAAGTGAAGCAAGAAAACCTAAATCCACCAGCAGAACTAGACTAAATATTGCTCTAAAAATCAGCACTTCCAGTCTGCAGTAATCCTGGACTAACCTTGTGTAGTACACAAGCAGTGAAAAAGTTCTTGGTCTGACACTGAACCATTTATTTAGTATTTGTAATAAAATATCTGACAATATTTAACATACATACATAGAACCATTGGACACCAATCTGGGATCATAATCTTCTTTAAATCTCTGGAAGATTTAAATTCAGAGTTTTAAATTCAATTAGTTCCTCTTTTTTGAATGCAGTTGCAACTTAGAAACTCAGATTGTCACCAAAAATACTACTCCATAATAAATCTTCACAGGGCAGTTTAATTGAACTGCTAGTTCTTGACAAATTACTAGCATGCATCTCCATTACATGTCTATTCAGAACATATGAATATATGAATGATATGAATATATGAATTATCAGCTCACTTCAGTGTAACTAGTATTTGTTCAGTATTTTACATAGAGCCATTCTTCAGCGTTCTAAATGACATTTTAGTTTTGTTGATGAGAATCGTGTTTGTACACTCAGTTACCTAATTATGAAAATACAGTTTCAAAGGCAAGAGGATCCTTACTTTAGTTTTCTGTAAAATTAGCTCTTGAATTGGTAAGATTTTACATCTGCTTTGACATGTAGCTGCTGAGACATGCTGTGGCATTGCTGTAGCATTCCCAAGTTCTGGGTCCTATTGGTTATGAGGATTTTCATTACCCTCCTTTGACAAACACACATACATATGCATTTTGAAGTAATGGTTGTTTTCACCAATGAAAGGAATACAGAGAAAGATGAAGTACAAATATGTATATGCAGTATGTAAATAGAATTAGGGGGTGTTCAGCAAAACATCTTTCCCTTGCCAGTTCTTGGGCAAAGGCTGCTATGTGTGCTACTCATTATCTCCTTGCAAGGAAGGAAAGGAGCTGCACTTTTATGATTCTTGTTCCTGCAGCATCAGAACATGAATTCTGGGGCCCTTGGAGCTCACTGGAAAATGAAATGAGCTGCAGTGTTCCCCTTTGCTACCCAGAGGAAAATCACATCCCCATGTTTTGGGTTCATATGGTCTGTTAGTTCCTTAGGAAAGGCATGCAGTCCTGGGAAGTTCTCCTTTGCAAGGTGCCAGGCAGCAGTGGCAGGAGAGGAAGGCTGCTGTCCTGGTGGCCGTGCAGAGAAGAGCTGAGTATCCAGAATGGAATATCCTTGTGGAATATCCTTCCAGCAGTTCCCTCAGGTCTGGAGCCAGACACCCTACCTGAGTGGCTGGGGAAGCCTTATCTCCCAACAGAATGATGAGTTCCCCTCACTACTTTATTACTGTTTCATACCACATGGAGCTTTTAATTTTTTTGATTGATTGTCCTGTTTTATTGCTCAAGTGCTGTGTGGCATATTGCTGGCTTTTGTCACTGGAGTCTGTTTTGAAAGACTGACTTTTATACTGCTTCAGGCTTTCACAAGGAGAACTGCAGCAAATGGCCAAGCAATACACTTTATAGGGAATATTGGCCCGAGTAAACGCGAGGAAAACATGGATTCCATCTAGAGAAATCATGAATCATGCTTTCCTGAGTGCTAAACTTCAGAAATACCAGCAGAGTTGCTGGGGATGGTTATTGCACGTGTGAGAGCAGAGTCACACGGGAGCACGGGTTGCTGGTAGGGCAGAGGAGACAGCCTGACCCGCTGGCTATTGGAGATGAAGCAAATTAGCAGGACCTGCAGAAGGCTATAAAGTGGTGGGAGTGACAGAAGATGACTGATAGGCAACCCTGAAAGGTGTTGCTGAGTGAGAAGTTCCCACAGGTCACACATCACTCACGGTGCCGGACAGTCGGCTGTGGGTGCAGCAGGCACAGCCTGCGTGGTGTGGGAGCCCTGGAAATGCAGACAGAGACCAACCAGCAAGACTGGAGTCCTGCAAGGGAGGATTTCAGTGGCTCCAGTCTCTCCTCGACAGGCTTTTACATTGACCAGTGCTTTTTTCTGGTGTGCTGAACCTGAATTCTCACCCACTCTGTAACGGGGGCTCCACCTCCAAGATGCAGCAGGGCCTGGAGTTTGGCTGGTGGCACAAAGGAAAACTTCCTTCATTCCTCATGAAATAGCATTTCAGAAATCTGTTTGCTGTGTCTCCTACCTGTGTGTTGTTTGGGTCTTCACAGGGTTGCTCCAGCATTTAGTACACCTTGGGCCATAAGTAAGATAAACTAAGCTGGAATTTATTCCAGCTAAGCACAGGCAAAACTAATAAAGTTGTATGAATATCTGTAAGTTTTGAGAACAAGCAACATTTTAAAAGGAAATACAGAAAACATCAATGTGAGTTGCCTGCTCTAGATTTAAAAAAACCCAAACATTGTAGTAGCTTGGACTAATTTGATAGATCTCAGTTCAGGAAAAGAAAACCACAAGCAAATATTAATGGAACGTAGGCACATAGCTGAAGTTAAGCAGGTGCTTAAGTGCTTGGCTGTACAGAAATGCAGTGATTTAATTAGGATCTTGTTACATTTGACAGGCATATCGGACTAGCAGGCTAGAGAGAGAGCAACAAGAAAAGCTAATTCTAGGTAAATGCATCTGGATCCCACTCTGTGGCAGGAGGAGAGGCAAGCTGCATTTCAGTAAGGAGTTTGTACCTTGTATGAGAGCAGTTTGTAAGATGAGGATTCCATATTCCAGGCCTGCAAAACTCCCTGGGATTACTAAGCCAAGTGACTGCTCAAAAAAAAAAAAAAAA
>VWYO01027898.1:783295-794172 GCA_013400275.1 Rhadina sibilatrix
AGAGAGAAGTGCAAGGTTTTCATTTGCTTTCTTTGTTGTTCATCTGCTAAGTCACTTTCTGCAGCCACTGACAGTGCAACAAGGAGTATCTGCTCTGCTCCAGGTTTATTTGATTGGGGCTTTTTCCAGTAAGGGGTGACTCATGGTTTTTTTTTTCTTCAGAGTACATAATATAGTGTATCAGGTTTAGTAGTTGCATTAGTACAATGAGCTGAAATCATTAAATTGATTCCACATGTGATAAATACCAGATTAAAACAGTCAGCAACCCCTTTGTATACCTTCCTATCTTTAATGTTGGTAACGTCATAGCAGTAAAACTGTTGAAAAGAAAAAGGTAATGAAATAATAATTCCGTGGAAGCCATTTGGGTATCTGCACTGTGAGTTTGGCAGGACTTCACTAACTATCCATGGCATTTTTAGGACAGGTAAAGGAAGTGAACTGTGAAATGAAAAATTAGAAGTCCCAAAAACTTCTTTGCCTCTGCCTGTTCATCAAGGATATGGTGGCCATTAAAAAGAAATCAAGAGTTCTCTTGTTCTGTCCTGGATCAGAAATGCCAATTGTAGTTATTTTAGTACCAATTATGATTGACTTTAAATACTTTACTGATTGTAGAATTTATGACAGAAAAATAGAACAGTATAATAACCACTCTGGTTAATTTAAAATTTCAACAGTACTCCCAAACCTGGGGGGCACCTCTTGCTTAGAGGGTGGAGCTGAGAGTTTAAAATCATCCAAATGCTTCAGTGATATTTTCCTCAAAACAGTGTCTGAATGTATACTTAATTGTCACTTTTTTGGCTGTCTTTTAAAAATTCCTCCTGTCTTTAAGGACATCAAGACATTGCTACCAGTATTTTGAAAGGTTTTCAAAGTCTTCTTTGAGGGGTGAACTGAAACAAATGCGAAGTATTATTTTGTTCATCTTGTTTTTAAACTGAACTGCATTATCAACTTAGTGTGTGCTCTGAAGGTATTATTAAAAGTGCTTTGAAAACTTGTAAATCCCTGTAATTTATGTTCCTGTAGTCTCAAGTGCTTCTTTTTGTCCTTCTGGTTTTAATTTGAATGCAGTCTTGTCTGGGTGTGTACCTGTAAAATTGTGTTTTTCCAAGTACAATTTACAGTCATGACCCTCGGTTTTACAGTGTTCCAACCTTATAGGAGCTTCCTCCTATGCCAAAAAGGCAACTTTGGGTCAGACAGCTCTTTCATATTGTAATTGTCTAATCAAGGTTACTTGGAACAGATCCGATTTGGGCATTTTTTAGTTTATGGCAAAGATTTTATAAGAATATCAAGTGAATTGGAAAGGTTCCTTTGTGAGAGACCAGTGATAGCATTGCCTTACTTCTTCAGATGTATACAGTTGTAAACTTAGCCTTCTTCATGACAACAGTCCCATTTATCTAAACAATTCTCCTTTTAGAGCCAATGGCACTGATAGAAACTGAGATAAGGAATACAGATGGGAGGATCTCTGCAGTCTCTCCTTACAGAAACTCCTCGCTGGGCAGCTCACAATCCCCTTTTCTTTTTGGTGCCTGAGAATGTGTGGCAGACATCTCCCAGGAAACACAGTCCTCTCGAATTGCCAGCTCTAGGAAGGGATGGTCAGGCTTAGGGAGGGGTTTTAAAATCCTGGTGGTTTTCTCCCGGATTTTTTTTTCCCCCCCCATGCTCGGTGTGTTTAAATGGCAGGCCTTGGGGTTTTGTGTTTCACGGCTCTAGCTTAGAATAGTCCCTGAGCTATAATTCTTTGTCTTTTGAATTAAGGTATTAAATTATCTATTTTATTGTAATCTGTAATTTAATCTCTTGCTTATTTGCTGTCTTTTTGGGTGGTACAGAAAAAAGAACTTTCAGAGCTTTATAATTGTTATACTGTTCCACAATAAAAATAGTACTTGCACACTGAAACAGAAGTTATTTGAACTAAATGTTACAGGCTTTATTTTTAGTACTTACTCCTCATCCGTGCTCATTTTTTTAGCATGACTTCAGCACCCTCGGTGGTTAAGAGGAAGAGAAGGACAGATAGATCACGTGGCTTAATTTTGTTCTGTTTGTATTTTCAGATCATTGTACAGTCTGGCCGTCACCCCACGGTGCTGCAAAAGCTCTGCCAGTTGCCTTTCCAGTATTTCAGTGACCCTCGTTTAATCAAAGTGCTCTTCCCTTCGCTCATAGCTGCGTGCTACAATAACCCTCAGAACAAGATCATCCTGGAGCAGGAGATGAGCTGTGTTCTGCTGGCCACCTTCATCCAGGTACGGCTGCAGTGCTGGGCTCCCCTTTGCTCTCAGGGGGGATCTTCAATAAAACAAGCAAACAGCAGTGAAGTGCTTTCAGATCCTCTGCAGCTCTTCTCAAACCACGGGTGGTGCCTGTACCTGAGGCACCTTATCACCCTGAGGGGTTACCGGGCAGTTCAGGTTCTCACTCTCCATGCAGAATCCCGTGTTCATTGAAGTTACTGCGTGTACTGGGAAGATTTCATATCACATCTTCAAATATTTATTTTTTTAAAAAATTCCTGTCCATATAGCATATCTGAAATTGGTATATTAATGTGTTTACACAGAAATGTACAGTTGTATAGTGTGTACTGTGTATTTACAGAGAGCTGTGTCAGTGTATATATTTTATGCAGGAAATACACAAAACATATGTTACCAGTCTGATCTTGCAATCTTTATTTTTGACAGTAAGCCACCGAGATCATTACAAATACTGTTTTGAATAAAGACTTGCATTATTTTTCTTCCCTTTGTCTAAATTTATATGCTGTTTTGTCTGTCAGATTTTTTGCGTGCCTCATGGTTTTCATGCATTTTATTGACTGTTTCCAGTGAATAAATGCTGTTTTCATAAACACTGTGCTACTAAAAATAATACACTTTTAGGAGTCTGTAACCCTGTATCAGTCACCTGAGAGTTACTGTTGTTGATAAAGAAATGATAATCAAACTCCTTTCCCTAATGCTTTACAGCTAGTCCAAGAATAGGCTACATGCATTTGAGAGAGAAAGTACAAGAACTAAATATTTACTAAAAGTCTTTGCATAACACCAAACTTACGAGTGCAGCTACTTTTTATCCTTTTAATACTAAAATAATTGCGGAGCAGTTTTTTAAAAATAAGTTTGAAACTTAGTATTAAAAACCACTTCCCATATAGTAATGAACTTCTGGTTAAACACACAGCTATAATTCAACTTCTTTGACTTTCTTGTAGCGAAACTGAAAAAAAATAATTTTTGCATTATTAGTAAGTGCAGCAAGTTTAGTTCGGGGTTTTTTCAGCTAAAAAACATGAGAGTGGAAGAGAATGTTCCCTATATGAATAATTAAGGTTGTTTACCTTGGTTTCTGTTCTGTGAGAGATGGAATGGCACTAAAATCCGCAGCAGCTACGGTAAAGCGTAAGTGTATTTATAAGGGCCAGCGTTACTAATTTGATTGCCAGTTTTTAAAGAAAGGTGTTCTCTTAAAATACGGAGGAGTTGTGTGTGCTGTGAAGTGTCCTGTCACTGCTGACCTCACTGGTCCTTCAGTATTTTGCCTGCTTAAGTCTAATCCCAAATGGTGTACACACCATGCACACACGGAGAGCGGTGCTGGCAGGATCCGAGGAATGCTGAGATCCCGCACACACAGAAGGGACTTGCCTCTCTACTTCTATTTCAACTCGCTGCTGTTTGTCAAGCCAATCTCTCATTTGCTTCAGGAGGTTTGGGAAAGACTGTCAAATGTTGCCCCGTGACTAGAAAATGAGATTCTTCCTTTGCCAGGGAACGCAAAAAGAAGTCCCGTTTACGTAAAAGTTTGGTGGTGTGTACGAATATATCACTTAAATACAGTGTGTTAAATGTGCAGCCAAAATCAAAGGAAAAAGCATCGCTGCGTTTTACAGTGCTCTTCCCTACCGAGAGATTTATTTCCATCAGCTGAAGTTTGCATCAGCCTGTTTATTTTTGTTACTTCTGTTTGGAGATGTGCACAAATGAGTAGAAACATCCAGGAGCGTCCATAATTTACTGTGTTGTATCTTATCTCGGATAATCCCTTCTTCAGCGTTCTGCTGGGTGGAGACTCCAGCATAGGACAGGGTAGTGGGGAGCTGGCTGGTTCCGGGTGAGCTCGCTGTCCGTGCTGCCTGCCAGGGCCACATTCTCCCAGGAGATCAGCACCTCAGGCTCCCGGGTTGCTGGGAAGCACAGCCACTGAAATTGGGATCACTCAGAATTTTTTTCAGAGTGTGTTTGGAGTCAGGAGCAAAACTCCGAAGCGTCGTTTGTTTTACGGAAGCGTGGCTATGGTAAATAAAAAAATCACAATAATAATTATTTCCTAAGAAGACATTAAAGCCTTGGATTCTCTGTTGTGTACTAAAAGTGTATTTTTTGAAAACAGATATAAATAAATGTATAAAAAAATCCACTGCGAATTTACAGAATTTAAGTGCTGGCAGTATTGTGTTACGATATGTAGCAAACAAGCCAGATTTCTTAATTTACAGATTACCTGAAGTATTAGTATTTTTGAATGACTGTGAAGACTTTAAAATGCTGTTTTAATTCCTCAGATGTGAGATCTGAAAACCTGATGTCTGTTTTTTGTTTGTTTTTCCCTATAGGATTTTGCACAGAGCTCAGGCCAAATGGAAAATCAGTTATCTCAGCAGAGGGGTACGTTCCCTGCAGTGTAACACAGTAACAATTGGGTAACAAAATGTGTAGATACTGTGATTGAAATTTTTTGAATCAGCATCGCTGAAAAGAAATACAGTGAATTGCAGCATGATTTTACAGTTTGGGGGTGGGCTCCCTGGCTTACATCCTGACCTACACATACGTGTCTTCCAGTCTGCTGCTCGTCTGTCAGACTGTTAATCTTTATTCAATGCCATGTGGTGTCATGTCTTAAAATGTGATACTGTACCTGCACATATTTAATTAGCTGACACAAAGGCTGCCTTCAGAAGTTTTAGGTTGCAGAAGCCATGCAGCCATGCCAATACATCCAGGGAGCCAAAAATCTCTAAAATACTGTCCTGTAATTGTCCTTTAAAGTTTGTCAGTTTGCAGAAGATTGGTGATTTTTTCCCCCTCAGTTATAATATTATAAATACTGTAAATATTGTAAATATTATTTTAAATGCAGTCGACCTTTCTAGGCTAAACATTTGAAAGATTCTCAGCCGAGATGGTTGTTACTTGCTAAACACAGCTGAAGAATTCAAGTGTTGGTGGGCATCTGGTCTTGAGTAGCCGTGTTGTGCACAGAACGCGATGCTCGGGCAGTCGTTTCTCCCTTAGAACAAGCAGAAATCCACCACCATTTCCTCAGCATTTGCCAGGAGATGAGCAGTTCTAGGTCTAAAGCATAAAGTTTTTGTTTAAAAATAAATTATAAAACTAAGGTAACTTTATGGGGATTTTTAGTGACAACATCAGACATCTCAGTCTGAAGCAGCCTCGTGCAGTGTCTGTAGCACCAGCTTTCCAGGATTGTGTTTGCATGAGAATCTGCTTGAGAAACATTTAAAGTCCAAGTGGAAAACTTGTTTTTTATTTGCACTATTCCAACTGGAGGAACTTTTAAACAAAGATGTGGTGACATGTGAGTGTGATTTCTAAACATTCCCGAGTTGCAAAAAAGTTGACTTAATAACAGTGTAGGCAGGATTCTTTTTATCTCTTTTATCACTTGAATCTGAAGGCTGGTGTCCCCAAAAACAAATGGGAATAATAACACTGACAGGAATAAAAATCTGAAAGCGCAAACTTCATAGTTGGGTGCCGTGTGAAGGGTCAGACCCCCAAACCTTTGCACAGTGAAGTCCTGTCCACGTCACTGCACACTCTGGAGAGTGAAAGCTGCAGTTTGTGCTTCTGCTCTGAGCTCTGGGCCGTCGGGAGCACAACTCTCCTGCAGCCCTTTGTGGTAAAAAAAAGAAACTGCTGAGCAGAAAATGCTGCTGAGGCTGCCCAGAGTGGAACGAGGCTGAGCTGGCCCCGGTGGCTCCAAGAACATCAAGTGTGCAGAGGTGTGTAGTGTTCCTCTGCTCGGGGCAGGGAGCCTGATCAGCTCATCAGAGCCTCTGCCCCCGTTCTTGAAGCCAAGGGTAGATGTCCCGAGCTCCACAGAAGTGTCACCTCATGGTCTGAGAGGATTTGGGTGGGGAGAGGGGAGTAAATTACTTAAAGTATCTCAAATTGGCTGCGCATTCATTATTCTTGTTTTATTGCCATCTTATCTTAAGAGGGAATAACTTGGTATTTTTATGTTCTGTCTTCAACAGAAAAATTTTTCAGTTCTCAAGATTATCTTGAGCTCTCCAACAGATTCCCCCGGCAGTCCTGGGAAGAAGCTCGACAGTTCTTCTTGAAAAAATGAGAGTTGTATTTAGTTTTTAAATCCCTAACATCATCACACTGGCCAGTTCCTGCTGACTACCTTCTTTAAAACGCTGTTCCTAAACGTTTTTGATACTCTAAATACTTATGCTGTAGATATATAATTTGCACTATTTGTATAAGTACTGTAGATACTTCCAAGTTCTGTTTTGTAATTTTGATAATTTGAGTTTATTTCGTTCTTGTATCCAATGTCATGATTTTGGTGTTTTCTGCCCTGTGGTGGGACTTGCACTGCAGAACTGCTGAAATAAGGTTGCAAACAGAGAAAATATGTTCTATATATCTTGTAATAAAATAACTTATTCTGTCTTGTGTGATTTCTGTGTTAAAATAGTCAGTATGTTTGAATTACCGTAAGCAACACGATTCAGAAAGAGAGGAAAAAACCACTTGTAAGATGTCCTTGTTAATCAAGAGTCAATCAGAATCAAATCAAAGTAATTCGTCAGATCTGGCCCTGGGGAAAGTTTGCTTATAATTTTTGGGGTGATTGAGGCTACGTCACCTCAGAGGGAGTTTTTGGAGCTCATGCACGTTTAACGCGCTGTGCCGGGGCCGGCCCGGCCGCAGCNCCGCCGAGCCCGGCCCGCGGCTACCGGCACCACCACCCGGGCAGCGACCGGCACCGCGACCGGTGCCGGAGCAGGGACCGGCACCAGGACCGCAATCGGTGCCGGAACAGTCCGTTCTTGGCGGCCCCGGACCGCGGCCCCCGCGCCTCGCGTAGCTGCCCGGCCCGGCGCGGCGCGGGCCTGAGGCGGCCACGGTCCTGAGGCGAGGCCGCGCGCCTCGGCCCAGTTCAGCCCCGGGAGAACGCGCGGAGCTTCAGCCCGACCCGGAGGGAGCCAGGTAACCGCGGGAGCCGCGCGGTGGGGCTGGGAGGGCGGCAAGATCCCATCCCCACCTGTCCCCGGGCGGGAGATTGCCCGTCCCGGCGGTGCCGCTCCGTGCGCCCCGACGGCAGCTCGCCCTGAGAGCCCGGCCCCTGCACGCCCGCTCCGCAGTCTGTCAGTGTGGTGGAGCCACCCCGGCGCCGCGCTGAACATCCCCTGCAGCCCGGAGGGCTCCGGCAGGTCCCGGCTCTCCCCCCGCTCCCTGGGTGCCCGGGGATGGGGACGGGGCGCGGCTCGCCGTGGCTTGAGCTTGGCCGGGCCTGCGGTCCCGCGGGGAGCTGGTCCTGAGCAGTCCCGCGCGGGTAACGGGGAGGGCACGGGAGCTGGAGCGGCCCCGCCGCGCTCCCATGTGATGCCAGAGGCAGATAAGGAGTCGCCGCCTGGGTCTGGACGGGGGGATGGATAGGCGGGAGGGTAGGGCTCGCCTCGCCGCCCCGGGGGAGTCCCCGCCGCCCAGCCCCGCCACCCCCAGGGAGCGGGCGAGGCGGCCCCGCACCGCGGCAGGTGCGGGCACGGCCGGGCGAGCCTGGGGGCTACTCCGAAAGGGAAACCTGCGCTCCTCCTCCCCGGCTATAAATAAGCGCCCCCGGTTCTGAAAGCCGATTAGCACTGTGCGGTGAGGCCGTGCGGGAGAAGCCGGGGCTCTGCCCGTCCCGACCCGCTCTGTTCCGCTCCCGATCCGTACCGCCGCGCCGCTCCGCGCCTGGGGTGCCCCTTCGCCGCCTTTCCGCGACTTTTTTTAGTTCGTTTTTGGTTTTTTTCGTTTAAATCCATTTTTGTTTTCTTTCTTTCTTTTTTTTTTTTATTAAGTCCAAAATATTTAATCCCACTATTCAACCGCTGACTCTGACAATAAATAACAATAACTTACTTTTGATCATTAAAGGCGCAAACAATCCGTCCTTCGTCCATTGATAACTTAACATTATTAGTACTGGGTTTTCCGTTTAAAAGTCTCGTCCCGTTTTTCCAGCGATCGTGCGGGGCCGGGGACCGCGGCCCGGGAGAGGCATCGGTGTGAGATGAGGCTGGACTGCGCGGCTCGGCGGAGGAAGGTCCAGGCCGGCTCCGCGGCCGCACGCCGGAGGAGTCTCTCCCCCATTTTGTAGATTTTTTTTTTAATTATTATTTAATTTCCCCTTTCAAAAAGGGAAGAAAAACCGTCCCCAGCGCAAG
The DNA here is from genome assembly GCA_013400275.1 of Rhadina sibilatrix. Taxonomy (NCBI): domain Eukaryota; kingdom Metazoa; phylum Chordata; class Aves; order Passeriformes; family Phylloscopidae; genus Rhadina; species Rhadina sibilatrix. The sequence continues at coordinate 791,799 of VWYO01027898.1, forward strand.
CGGCGGGCGAGGCAGCCTGTCACCGTGCCGGGCTTCGGCGGGGAAATCCGCGTTTCTTTGGGGAAAAGAAACATCGAAATCCGCATGGAAAAAAAAAACCAAAACCACGAAATAACCAGGGCAGGGGCTCTCTCTCCGGTCTGGTGAAGGCAGCGAGGATCCCGGTGCTTTTTTGGCCGTCAGTAACATATTTTTGTTTGTTTTTAAATAAGAATAATTAAAAAACAAAGGCGTTTGTCCGACGCTCTGGGAGCGGCCCGGGGCCGGGTGTCTCATGCAGGGAGCGCAGGCATGCGGAGATCCCGCGGCGGGGCGGACGGGCCGCTTCACGTCTCGGCCGGGCTGGGTACCATGCTGTTGGGGGTGTCGGGGAGCTGGGAGGACAGCGAGGTCACGTCGCTGCCGGAGGACGTGCCCAAGGAGCCGGACTCGGAGAAGGAGACCTGGGGGAGTAGCGGCTGTGAGGGCCCGGCGCGGTCGCCCCCTGCCCCTTCCCCCTTCGCAGCGCCCGGGCCCTGCGGGCCGGGATCTGCCCGTCCCCTGCGGCCCGACGGACGGCCCGACGCGGCTCACCAGCTGCTGGAAGGCGGCGGGCTGCTCCAGGTCGTTCTGCAGGGCGAAATCGCTGAGCGCCTTCCAGGGCGGTTGGTAGGTCTGGACCTCCACGGCGCTGCCCTGCACGGCGCTCTCGTGGCGGATGGGGCTGCCGGCCACCAGCGGCGTCCCGGTGAGGCCCTGCAGGCTCTGCGGGCACACGGGGATTCAGCGCGACTGCCGCCCGAGCCCCCCACCCACCTCTCCTTCCCCGCCGGGGAGGGCGGGCGCTCACCGTCTTGTCGCTGTGCTGCTGCTGCTGGAGCTGCTTCATGAGGATGGACTTTTTCTTGTCCTTACAGCGCTTATTCTGGAACCAGACGCGGATGACGCGGGGACTGAGCCCCGTCATTTCCACAAGCTGCTCCTTCATCAGGGCGTCGGGGCGCGGGTTGGCCGCGTAACAGGTCCGCAGCGTGTGCAGCTGCTTCTCGTTCAGCACCGTCCGCACGCGGGTGGTCTTCTCCGCCGCCTTGTGCGCCNTAGACGTGGTCGCGGGCGCGCATCACCAGGTCGCTGCTGCTGAACGCCGCCCGGCACTGGGCGCACTTGATGCCGAAGAGCCTGCGGAGACGCGACGCACAGTCAGCGCCCGCGGCCGCGCCGTCGGGACGGCTCCAGGAGGTGCCGCGGGGGCGGGCAGCGGCCGAGAGTCGGGTTTTCGTTGGGGGAAATTCGGGGGGCTTAAGGGGCTTTTTTACTTTTTCGGGTCTGGGTTATTTTTTTTTCTAACGAGAGTTGGCGCATTCGGGGTCACCTGCTGTAATCCCGTTTGCAGTAGGCCTTGCCGTCGCGCAGGAAGCACGTGCAGGTCTCGTCCAGGGGCTGCCCGCACTCGGCGCACTTGAGGCAGGCGACGTGCCACTCCAGGTCCGGCGACACCCGCAGCAGGAAGGGGTCCTGGATGCGGCCCCCGCAGCCCGCGCACAGGGCCAGCCCCGGCCGCCCTGCCGGGAGCGAGCGGGGTACGGTCAGAGGCAGCAGTGTGCCAGAGCAGGGGCCAGCAATTAGAGAAAGGCACTTTTTCTTTTTTACACTTCATCCTTTTTTCTAATTCTGATTTGTTTTGGTTTTTTCCAAAAGAGGAAGAAAGAGAAATTAAGACAGAGACACGGACAGAAAGAGTAGAAACACGAAAGGAGACAAATATCGCCAGAGGAAAAAAGAAAAAAAAAAAAAAAAGACAGAAACACAGACAGAAAGAAAGAAATAACAGAAACTTGATTAAAGCAAAGAAATTCAGAAAGACAGAGACGTAAAATTAGAATTTCGGAAAATGAAAATAAAAGCAGAATCAGAAAAAAAAAATAAAACAACGGCCGAGGAAAACTTGAAAGAAATAAGGAAATAAACAAAGAAAAAAGGAAGGAACGAAAGAAGGGAAAAGAAATTAAAACAGAATGATGGAAAGAAATACAAATGCATCTAAAACCCAGAGGCAGTTAAAATGGAAACATGGACAAATGAAAACAGTAAGAGACATGGAATCAAAGAGACAGAAAGAGAAATAAAACTAAACAAGAACAGAAAGAAAATTAAAACAAACAAACAAAAACCCGGGAAAAATTAAAAAAAAAAAAAATCAAACACTTGAAACACGAAAGAGATAAAGAAAAACGGTAGCACGGGCAAAGAAAGAAAGGAAAAGCAGAGGGAAGCAGAGAAAGAAATGGAAACAACCGAAAGAAATGAGCTCAGCGGCGCGGCCAGCATAAAGGACAGGCATTCGGTAAGGAACGGGGCCAGCGGAGCCGGGAAGCGCTGGGCACGAACGGGAATA